>JAGVSL010000195.1:0-386812 GCA_022494535.1 Himalopsyche phryganea | reverse complement strand
CTCAATAAATCTCATCACAAAGCTCGCCTTTAAGTTGTCCGCTGACTTTCCCAGCCTGTGATTTTTATTTTAGGCGACACTTTTGTAAGTTACAACAAAGTTTGAATGGCCGTTTGTAAACTTTCTGTCTTCGTTTTACAAAATATACTGTGTTTATCATATAATATGGAGAATGTCTTTGAACACTGATAAATAAAACAAGAATTTTATTCTTTGAATTGTCAATACTAGCTTAGATTTAATTCATAGCTTTTTGGCTAATATTTAGTCGGTTTTTTGTTGAAAAAATTCCATATTATGTTCTATAGTAATCTCATATTGTTTCAAAAACCATTTAGATATCACCAGGTCTTCATCAACTCACTTCACTCAAATTAATATGTTTATTTACATCGGTGATCGCCGAATTATTATATTCTAGATTTTCTTCATAGTCCAATAGCCGAGCGAGCAAATACTCTTCGGCTTTCAAGGGGTTGAACTCATGAATGGACACATTCAACTTTGATATCGATTTATGGTTTGCTGTGATGTTTTTATTCCTCCCCACTCACCCTATTTCCTATTCCGAGAATCGGCTTACGCCTCCCAGAAATCAGTGGGGCGTATACCGATTTCTAATCCAAATCTAATCATTAATACTAGGTATCAAGAGAAAGCTCGAGTACCCACATTACAACCAATTCTCTTTAAATAACTTTTGTTAAGATACTCCACATGTGAAGTGGAAAAAGTTCAAACACGTAACTGAAACAATAACTTCGATATCTTTGATGACTTTTAATTTAAAAAATCGAGTTGTCAATTGTTAATGAGCTCGAGCCGGACTGGGCCTGAAGAGGACGGGCTCGGATCGGGTAATTTTATGAAATTTCGGCCCGTGCAGACCTCTAATCCAAAAGCACTTCAATAAATAGAATTAAAATACAAACCCTTTCTTTCTTTGAGTGGCATTGCAACGCATGCCGGGTACTCACTAGTTGTGTATAATTTTTCATCAATAATTAACGATTAAATTATTCACCGTAATATTTTTTTCTTATCTATGAACGTACATACGTTAGAGGTGTGTCGAAACTATTTTTGAAGAAATCTGAAAGAAAAATATTTAGTAGAAGACCAAAGATAGTGTATGAACCTTGGATTCCAAGGTCGCAATTATTGGAATCGTAACTTCCTTTGTCAAGAGAAAACTTTTAGGGTCATCAATTTTTACTTGCCATAAATTTCTGTTACACCCATCTCATATTATCATGTTAATTATTAGCAGTTAAATAGCGGTGGTAAGTTGTAAGGAGAGACATTTCTTAATGTGTGTATTTGGTACAATGTTTTCTCTTGAAGATTATCATTAAAACTAAAATATCTTTAAATATGAGCCGGATAATAGTAACAATTTATTCATGGTATAAACAAGGTAATTACCTCAGTTCCTCATTATTATGAAAGACTCTACCATCATCTTTGTAGGATGTAAGATTATATTTTACCTAACTTGAATATCATATTTCTATTACACAACTAATGGGCACCTGAATTGTTAACGACTAAGCAATGTGTAAAACATAAGTCTACAATTATTTGTAGTATTACTCTGAGGTCGTCTTTGTTGCCGCCAATACGACTAAATAAAATTTGGCTCTGATTATCAGTTCAGATATTTGACGATTTTATAAATTCCTTAGATTCCTCAACAGTCGATATTTCATCATTGAATAATAATTTTACCGTTTTAGATTTTTGTCAGATCCGTTGTACAGTGGTTAACGTCGTTAGCTTCGGTTACAGATCTCTGGTTCTGGTTCTGGTCTCTGGTTCAAATCCCAGTACGGAAAGTTTCATCAACTGATTTTTCATTCGTTTTATGGGTTGCTGTTTGTAAGCATGAATATTTGTGATATCTAGAATTCCCTAAAACCCATCCGATCCTAAAAACGGTGCGTAAGAAGAGCAATTATCTAACCGCTAATTCTGTCCTAGCCATATCCTTCAATTTATACTATCTTCGAAAAAGAGAGGTTCAGCAACTGAATAATAACAAGCAGTTCTGGCAAAAAACTGTTGAAATACCTCTATTAAGAAGCCATATTTATGATCCACATTGGGAGCGGACGTAATACAAATATACATACATTGTAACACTGAAATACCGGTATTTTGAATTTTAATAGCCGGCATTTCAGTGTTAAAAAGTAGCCCTAATACCGGGAACCCGGATTCGAGAAGTTTTCAGTGTATTTGAATTATTACATTTTAATTAAACAATTTTATTACTAGTCGTTCTTGTACTAAGCAAATTTGGCCGCCGAGTTTACGGCCACTTGCAAATATTGCCACATTAGCAAGATAGGCGTTTGTTACGCGACTCCCTGGCAGAAGGATTCTTGGCAACATTCCATACACTAAAATTTATCACTCTCAGAGATAAACATAGATGTATTTTTTTTACAACGTTAGGTCCAGTTGAACATTTCTTTCGGACTTACACTATGGAAGTCTTCTCAATATGCTAGGGGCTTTATTTGATTATCGGTATATTGTTAGTCATGGAGACTTTATCGTGAAAAACTCTGATCCAATTGCTTTCTTTAGCGTCGTGGTAAACTGATTTGCATTATATAAATAGACAGCAGTGTTAGAAATACAATATTACTTCTGTTAGATTTGAAGAAAAAATAAATACAGAATTAAAATAAAAATTTAGCTCTAATCCCGTATTAGTATTATGATTTCTAGATTTTAGGGCGTCACGTCTCTTTGGAAATATTATTAAATTAAATCACAAGGGTTTTATCGTCGGCTAAACTAGTAAACTGCGTATCTACATTTCAGAAAAATGTTCAGGAGAGTTTTAAAATTCAATATATTCAGTTTTAACCAATGTTATTTTTGAATTTCACATATGTTATATGAATAATGATTTAACATTATTCGTATAACATATTATGTAAAGTTCGTAGAATAACATTGATTAAAACTGAATTTATTGACTTTTAAAACCTCCTGAACATTTTGCTGAAATGTAGATACGCAGTTTGTTAGTTAAGACAACGATATATATATAGATATATATCGTTGTTGTATATATATAAACATATATATATATGTAACCACATGTATTTTTGTTTTTTTTTTAATTTAAAGAATATATATTTTCCCGCTCTATCTTTTAAATTGAATAATATAGTAATTTTATACAATTATGGTAGCGGAAATGCTTTTGAAATTAGGATTTTTTATGGTATTTTATTATTTGTGAAATTTATATTATATTTTGGGTTGCTATTCAAACGAACAGTAACAATGCGACATCAGCATAGTTTTCATTGCTATGATAGCATCACTGGTGTTAAATTACGAAAATTAAGAATAATTGTTCTGGGAAATATCTACTGTGTAAAAAAAATAATCTGATCAGACAGTGAACTACAAGTTCAGTTCATAAGACAAAGTTTCTTATTTTGACTGTGGTTAACAATAATATATGAACAAATGTCAGCGAGGTGATGTCTCATGATAGTCATCTATTATTTCCGATTTCATGAATGCTCTAAATGATGCTATTATTTTAGCTTCATCAAAACCAATTGTATTAATTCAATTCCATTCGAAGTCTTTATTAAAATTTATTTGACTGACAAGAAGGAATTGCAACATTTCACAAATCCATCAATTTTACGCTGCAATGGCCAGATAGGTTGAAGATAATCGATAAAATAAAACGTAGATGAAAAAAACAGACCAGATAATTTGTGGCAGTTAGATGCTACGCTATTATTTTCGCGATGGAATATAAAAATGAAGCAATAGATATTTTGTTGTCTTGTTTACCCTTTTACTGGACGTACTTTTCAACTTTTTATGTGTCCATCGATCAAAAAGCTGGCAGAAGTTGTAAAAATACACATTCACCTTCCACTCACCCTGGCGAAAGAAATTAGTACCGCAAAAAACTTTTAGACGGGACTTTTTCAGCGGTCATTGGTATATGGAAATGAAACCATGCAAAGTTGATGTAGGATGGTTTTGTTATACATTTTAAATATATTTGATCCTCCTAGATGTATTTTCCGATGCTGTGTGCTGCATTTTATAAAGCAAAACCAACAAATCCAAATTAATTTAAATACTTTGAGTTTGAAATGTATGTAGAAAAACGATTCCAATTCTGTTGTTTAATGTGATTAAGACTGAATGACGGATGATGATAATGATGACGACTGATGCTGTCCAGAGCTCAGTCGGCGAGTGACGACAGGTATCACGTTGGGACGCTTATTGAATCGCGTTCGGCGGTCGATACAGAATTTTTTTCATTTGTTGTTTTTTTTTCCGACCTCTTTTTTCCTATTGAAACTATTATGTGGAGTCCGCGAAGCAGGCTACTAGTTTCCTGGCTAAAGTTTACGGTGGGTACAGACTAAGTCTTTATGTCCCTTTCCCGCATGTAATCTAGCTATGTACTGCTTCTTTCAAAAAGATTCTGTCAGCTGAAGGCTTTGTGTGGGAAAAAAAACCTTATATGAGAATGATTGTCTTTGAATCATTAACAAAAGTTCAATTCTTACCAAAAATCGCTCGTTATGTTGGCGTAAGTTTGAAGAACTTACTAAACTTATTTTTAAACATGCCCAGTCCCTAACTGAATATACTAGTCTGGCTCGTAAAATTTAAGATTTATCGCTTGGGGCGATTAAATGATGGCTGGCTTGACTGTCGGTCTCTTCCGCTTCCACCTCCACTAAAGAAGAATTTCCTGTAAGAGAGGGGGAGGGGGAGCATAAGGATTTTGACATAATCTTGACGAGGTTCTTGGAGGCTTTGAGTTGCAACTTAAATTTCATTATTTTCCCAGCTTTGAGAGTTGGAGCGAGGTGAGGCCCCCGCTTTAAACTCTTCACGAAGCTACCGCGGTTTAGATTTAGGGTCTCTTAAATGTCAGGGCATTTGTACCTTGGACGGAGGTAACGCGTGTTGGAATTTTTCCTCATGCCTGAGATTATACGCAGGCATTTATTTTCGACCCTCTGTAGTAGAAGAAGATTGCCGTCGGAGATGTTTTCAGCCCATTCGTCGGTTTGATGACCATATTGTAGAGTGCCTTTTTATTCTCTACGCTGAGGTAGCTTCTGACGTTGAAAATCGAGTACAAGGATTTCTTCTCGGTTTCTTCAGTTGTCCTTTGTTTGTCTATTTATACTGTATTTGTGATCTAGTTTCGACAGACAATGATGAGCGTTTACCTGTCGCGCAGTGTTAGCAGAATAACGGATATCAGAAAAATATTGTTGCAAGCATTTCGTAATCTGCAACGTCGTGTCTTGTCACATGTATATTATTTGCCAATTAATAATGCCTACAGATAAGCATAATGTTTCGGTGCAGGCGAGTGTTTACATTTCAAAATCTGCAACGTCAGGTCTCGCCATATATATAAGACGATGAGACAAAATATGTAGTAAACAAAAAGAAATCGAGAGAAATATGTCATTAAGATTGATAATTCATTAATTGTGAATAACCATTAATTATAAATAGTAATTAATGCTTGCCCTGTAGCCAAATGGTCAACTCTTTTGGGCGTTTTTTCTCTTGTGTTAGAAGGTACGGATGCTAATATTTCCCACCATCCATCCAATCCTAAAAATGCAGCGTAGCTAAAATTATTAGCTAACTATTAGAAATTTCCTAACCTTTCTTATACTCTTACCCTCTTTGGACCCTTACTTCCGCCGAGAAGTCAAAAAAGAAACTATAGTTTTCAGACAAGCCAAGTTTCAATTCCAAAGATATGATTTTAATTGAAAAATACATTATTGACAGTACATTTCTGACAGAAATATTAGAAGACGAAATAATATCAAATAAAAGAAATAAAATGAATTGTTTATTGCCTCCTAGATATTTTGAAACAGACAAGTGATTACGTGGTTAAAATCTTTTTCAGGGCAGAGAATTGTATGGTTTTGTGGTTAAGTAAATGCTGTTATAGATGACGATTTAAGAGATAGATTTATTGAATTATATTATAACAATCACTCATGTCAGTGGTCGGAAAACTTTGGCACAATGGGCACTGCTTTTCTTCAAATATATTAAATGTGACATTTAAAAAAAATATATCTTCTGTATCGCATTAACCTATCAAAATTGCTTTCATTTATATAATAATAAGAGTGTATTGGGCAGCCAAATATTTGAGAACTGTCAAGGAAATTCAATGTCATTAGTTTCAAGTTATTTAAATTTACAATGCCAACAAAAAAAACATTTAAAATATTTTTTTATCCAGAAAACTTTTTCCCACTTGGAACATATTTATTTTAAATTAAACTTAAAGTAAGTAAGTGTATACTTAAGGTTTTCGAAAGAAGTAGTTATTGTTATGCTACTCATTTCAGGCCTGTGTTAGACGACCCCTGACTTATAGGAACTAAGATTGATACAATTTAACAAATTTAGTTTTCAGAGTTGCTGAGAAATCTTTACAACTTCGGAAAAGTTAATCGACTTTTTGATTGATCGAGGGACAACTTTGCTTTTAGGTCATTTAGTACAAAATTATAGACAGTTCCTAACAATATACCGTGGAACGGGTTTAATTATTTGCCAACAATATTAAAAGTTGTTCAGGGTTTGTTTAGTTTTCGATAATGATAATGGAAAATAAAAGCTAGTTATAGAAATTTAGCAATCTCTGTAGTTTCAGGAAATGACAGACAACTATTGTTGTCAACGTAACTTCAAGAGAACAACAATTATAAAAGATTTTAAATAACGTCAAATAATAATATCTTTTTTAATAACATGAAATGAAACGATGTAATATTTTATGAATAGAATAAAATGTGTTCATATTTATAAAGTTTTCTGATGAGATATTGTCCATTAAGAGTTCATATTTATGATCCACATAAGGAGCGGACATGGTTAGAAAGGATAAGGTACAGTTAATATGATAAAGTGCGCACACACATGAGTTGTCTCTTCTATATAAGTAAAAACTATTTTAAAAATAAAACATCGTTTTTTTGTCTTCACCAATTTTGTACAAAACAAATTTTGTTTTGTTTTTAAAATATAATGCCTTTCTGCAGAGAATTGACAGTTAACACCTTTAAAGGGATTTATAAAAAAACTAGTCTTATCACAGTTATGATGATGGCGTGATGGTGAGATTGCTTACAAAATATTTGAAAATTATTATAGAACTAAATACATTGCTATATATATTTTTTACCATGCCCATTCTCAGTGTGGCGTATATGGACTACCAATGAAGGTATCTCAATGTAAGTTTTGTACAGAACTGCTTGTTAAACAATTGCTTAACCTCTATTTTTTGAAGACAGTAGTAGTTAGCTAATCACTCGCGCTATGCTTTTTTTGAAGATGAGACGTGTAGGAAGGAATTTTAGACATAAAAAACCAATGACTCTTTGTACCAGGATTTGGACTCGAAACATCCGTGACCAAAGCTAATGACGTTGACCATTGTACTACAGACCCGATGATTGCTGTATTTTACGCTATTTTACAATCAACAAAGCGCTGAAAAGAAAATAAATACTTACAAAGTATGGTTTAAGTCTGAATTGATTTTAAAATAACAATCGCAATGTTACTACAAATAGCGATTGTTTGTTTTATAAAAGATGGATGTGTGTGGTTAAATTGAGTGAAGAATTGAGAGTTTGTCCTAGTTAGGCATGTTTGAGGTCAAAGTTTTCCTCGCGAGGAAAACGCCCATCACTCAGCTAAACGAATCTGAGTCGACCTTGTCAATTTTGATATAAACAACAGCTGGATTCTGATAAATTGCTTTCCGAAATAGACTCATTAATATAACGTATACGCAAAATTTTGCACGCAAATTACTAAAAATCGATTTATTAATTTGATTTTAACCGAGTGGTCTAAGCTCTTGGGCGAACGTTCTATTTGATTGTGGGGTCCACCAGCTTAAATGCAGGTACCGACAATGTCAAAAAATATTTTTTCAACCAATTTATGGATTTTTGTTGAAAGACAGGATATCTGTGATGTTTATTTACGCTTTCTTCTCACACATCCGGTCTTAATAAAGCAAACCACAGCTAGAGCGAATGGCTATAATATGTTTATTGTACAAGTTTTTCCTTGCCATATCCTTCTGACCTTTGCAATCAGATGTTGTAAAATCATTTTTGATTAATTGAGGAGTTCATATTTATTTATTTATTGTAAATTTAAAAAATTGAAATGTATGGCATTACAACTGACGCCAATGCGCCATGCATTTCACAAACATAATAACAACAATAATAATAATCACTTTGAAGGTGTTAACTGTCAATTCTTGGTGGAAAGACATCAGTTTTATATACCTTCATTTTTTCACTCAATTTTATATAAATAAGCCTGTTATGTTTGTATTTTTATCAGTTGATAATGCTCGTGATGAGCGAAACCGGTCCTGATCATTATAAATATGTGGACGTAGTACAAACAAATTGTGTTTTATTTTTTAAAATAATAATAGTTTTTGAAAACAATAATGAAATAAGAACATTTTTTTGAATTATTAAATACAAAAAAACAAGACATTATTAATTTACAAAGAAAAAATATTTAGTGAAAAATACCCAGAGTTTAGTGCTGAAAATATCCAGCTCTCTAGACAGTGCATTAATCATCCGAACGGCTCTTGCAACTGGTGACTCGAATGACCGACGCGAAGAACAAGTTTTAAGAATAAAAATTGTCTGGATATGGTTTCGGCCACGTAGATAACAATTGGGAGCATGTAAATTAATAGTCATGAGAATTTCAGGATTATAAACTCGTCCCCGAAGAAGAAGAGAGAAATGCTTTAGAATCGAAAACGAGCTTCGTGCAAGACAGTGAAAAGATATGCTCCACAATAATAACAGAAATGACTGAGACAATTCTTTTAAACACTTTTTATTTGCATTATTATATAATTCAAAATTCGCACAAAACTTTACGTAAGAAAATATTGTAATATTGATCTAGATTGGATTTAAAATTCTTAGGGTGTCCTATTAAATACTTCTTTAATATTTAATTGATTATCTTTTCGAAAGTGTAAGTCCATTAGGCCAAAAAAAATACATCATAAGAAGTAGCGCTTCTTTTGTGAAAAACTACGCTATTATTTATGACGTGTTTAAGGATATTTAAGATAATGGCAAGTCGGACTAGAACGCGGTCTGAATATTTATTATGATTACGATATTGTTGAATCGAATCGACTGCCGTAAATACATACTGACTGAACTGAATACATGCACGTAAATGCCGGGCCTAATGTTAGATGGATATTATATTGGTAATCATACTAAAAGCTCCACTTATCATGTTGTATTATTAAATAATCAATATGCACGCGATAAACAGAATTCACTGGAGAAATGTTCAATATATTTTGATGATGAAAGGGCTGTAAAATGATTTATTATATGAGTGTTTTTGTTTATTAGTTTTAACGATACTAAAAATACGAACGAACTAGCAAAAACGTGTAGAGCAATTGCCATATTCAGTACCACACAAAACCACACCATGAGTAAAATACTTTCGTAATTCTGAATTGAGGCGCTCATTTTGAAATGTTATTAGAAAATGCCGTTTGTGTGTTGGACGTTTAAATAATTAGTTTAATTGAAAGTTATTTTTTTTCCATCGTATTACACTTCCAATTAAAAACAATATGCGTATTTTTAAGCCATTCAGACGCTTACTGCAATAAATATAAGTGAAAGAAAATTGGACTTATCGACATTGAATTAATCGGTTACTGCCTGTAATTTCCGTAACATGCGTTCGAGTTTGAATGTTGTCGTTGAGTTGTTGTCGGGGCTTGCAAGTTATATATCATTAGATATTATGTGAAATGACTTATAGCGTACGTGCGTAGTTTTATTAGATACTAGCAAGTACCCGACATGCATTGCAGTACTACTCAAAGAAAGAAAGTTTAATTTTGTTTATTCAGTACTTATTTTTTGGATACACAATATTTCTTGTTTTCTGTCTGTTGCGTACACGAATAAATCAGAAGGCTTTCCGACGCCTGAGCAGGCCAAATACAGCTGTCTATGTGAGAAGCATGGATTTTTCCCAATTTAGTCTACACACTTGTAGCGATTGTCCCTTTGCTTTGTTGATGTTCATTGCAAACGCGAGTCGCACCGGAAACTGCAGACGTTTGAATTCGACTGGCATGTCTGTCGGAATCATTGGGGTGCGTGGCAACAGTAAATCTTCTGCTTCAAATTTCCCATTAAAGAACGGCAGTTGGAATTGAACAATTAACACCAATTGTTATGTCACACACGAACTGAGATGTCACTGTTTGTACCTATTTAATTCTTTTTTAATTTTTTAGATTTTAGATTTTGTTTCTCAGAAAACCTTCGTGGGTGTGCTCACAAACAGCTCACCAAAGTTTCATCGCAATCGGATGAATAGTATAGGGACGCATACCGGACAAACAAACAAACACATTCATTTATATATATAGATTGTCAAGCTATGTAATTATCAGTGTTCAATTCTAAGCGCCTCAATTTTTAATTTTGCAGAGCTTTGAAGTTTTAAAAAAATTGGTTTAAATACAAAAGAAGTCTACTGCTCTCTTTAAAAATGTAAATGTTCTGTGACAACAAATAAAATATGTTCTTTTTTTGTGAAACCAAATTTGACATTTGCAATACCGGTTTTTAATTTGAAATAACGGTATTAGTATATACGTTTGGTCCCTGATAGAACTATCGTGTGGTATCTGTAAATAATTATCGCTCGTGTAATTTTAGAGTACGGAATCAATACATGACGTGATTAAATTTAGATTAAAATAATATTTGGTAATTAGAAATTCAATGCTAATTGATTTTCAGTAAGTATGGTTGTGAAAATGGTCAAAAATGTCATCTGGCTCCATTTGTTTATTACTCACATAAAAATCATTAAGTGTTTATTTTAAAAATAATGCTAAGGAAATATTTAATTTGATTTTGATTAATAATTTGTTTAAATCACTTAACCTACATCCTATCTGATTCTTCGATTGGGGTGTAGAGACATTTACTAAAACCATTTTTTTTATCCTCACCCAATCCTTAAAGGGAGGTCAAGTGATTGAATTGAGACCCATACGAGACCCGTATGTGTTGAGATACTTTTGTGAATATAATTCCAATTTAAGGCATCGACTGAGGGTGCTTGATGGAATTTCAATATCAAATTGTTTGCATGGTTGGCGCGATTAAACATTAGGGCGGATGATGATGATAATGCAGATCAGAGTAGATATTTCACGCTCAGCGAGTGGCGACAGAATGACTGTCCCTATTATTATTTCACCTTAGTCGTCATATTGTGCTTTCCAAATATCGCATTTGATAATTCTCACACTTGCAGACGGTATTTTTTACAATCACATATTTATTTATTTTTTCACTTTGGAATATCACATTTTGTAACTCTGTTATGTCAAGAAACCTTTTTCTTTTAATATTTATTGTCTATTTTGCCGACTCGACATAATGCTCTGGCACAAAACAAAACTTTTCCTCGAATATCACATTTCGTAAGCCTGCAGCGTCATGTATCTGACATACTCCAAAATTTGAGCGGACATGGTGTATATAATTGAGATTATGCCACATGGAGCTAGTATTATTTTTTAAACTTTTCTTTTTAAATCTAATCAAAATAATTTTCTAATGATGTTATTTTTTTTGGCCTTTATGTTTGTTAGTTTAAAATTGATAGAGCTACAATTTATTTCATTTTGTTTACATAATATATATAAAGCGTATTTTTTTCAGGAAAGTAGAGTGCTTAATAGAGATTATAATTTAAATAAAATGATGCCATGAAAATATAACATGTTGACATTTATATAATTAACCACAATTAGCATCACCTCACGCCACAACAAAAAATTCAAATAAAAAACAAAAAAGGACTTAAATGTGCCATGCTGTGTAACTTTGGCCTGAAAAGAATAACGATTGACTATTTCAACTCAGTAAATATACCAAATGCTTAATAGAGATTATAATTTAAATAAAATGATGCCATGAAAATATAACATGTTGACATTTATATAATTAACCACAATTAGCATCACCTCACGCCACAACAAAAAATTCAAATAAAAAACAAAAAAGGACTTAAATGTGCCATGCTGTGTAACTTTGGCCTGAAAAGAATAACGATTGACTATTTCAACTCAGTAAATATACCAAATCCAATATTAATAAATAAACGACTCTTATACTTCCGATTCATAAGTGCAATGGGTCGTGTATCAATGATTTACAGTATTTTTGAATTGTTCTTGCTCTCATCGTACTTCATCTCGAAATCAAAATAACAATAAGATAAAAAATGAAATAAAATGTGTATATTTGGTTTATTATTTTTTATCAAATCCTATTAGATATACGAGGTGTGACAATGCGATTCCTAGAATGGCTGAGACATGTTTCCCTGGACGTAATAGTATTAGTGTTATAATATCAAGGTGATACAGATAATTGCTTTGAGCTGTTGTAAATATGAAAGGTAGCTGCGTGTACGCTTTGGTGTAAAGATGGATGTTTGAAAATTAGAGTAGCTTACCAAAATAATTTTTCAAAACATATATGACTGATACATTATAACCGTGAAAAGGTCGAGCGCGATGGTGGCATAAGAGATTCAAATATGCACAAGAAGATGTTGTGGAGTCCAGAAGTGGTCAACCAAAAACAAAATTTCCAGAAGCGAATATTTTTTCATTAATATCGGAGTGCTGGATGAGATTCGTTTTATACGTTAAGTGAAAAATTCTGAATTAGTTTGCAGACTATTTTTAATACCGGTTCTTCTTCAGTTGTATTCCTTACATGTGAGGGTTGTGACTTGCATTGCGCTGCTCTGAGAGCCATCGGTAAGGAGATACCTGTAGCGTCCTTTATTTGGTGGCTTCCAGTGCATTGAGGCCCTTCCGTGTCCCCTTCTGCATTCGTTCTTTCCTGTGACGACGAGCCTCTCAAAATTGTTGGTAGACTTACGGGCGATGTGGTGACTTTTATAAACGGTCCAGAGTCTATCCTGGATTTAGAGCTCGTTCAGGATAGATGCGTTTGTACGTTTGTGGTCTTGGCCGTCCATGGTATACGAAGCATTCTTCTCCATCATCACATTTCAAATGGGTTTAGCAGTTACGCTGTAAAGGCATATCGAGTAGAACAGCAATCGCACTAGACGCATTTTGTTATGTCTTCTTGTTTCTTGTTTTAACCTACACATTGCGGAACTAGCCATACCAATACGTCTTTTGACTACCTGTATTTATCGTGAAATATTCAAATGACAACATTGATTTATTCGTTCAGTATTGCAATCCCAATCGAACGCCATTTTTATCTATATTTGAAATACTGATATTGATGTTTGCAATATTAATATTGACAAAGTCGCCTTGTATTCAAGTTCCTACTTCGTTTACATAACTCAACGATAATCAATCTAAATACAAGTGGAGTTTCATTAAACAATACATACACAGTAAGCTGTCTATATCGATTTTCCTTCCATATTTGATTTTACATTTGGCATTTCTCTCGCGTGGGCTTACCAAACATTAAAATAACAAGATTATCTACGTCAAATGACTCGAGTCTTTGAGTCAAACACTTCAAATGAATCAAACGACGATTGCGTGTTAGCTATCACGATGCGAATCTTCGGATCGAATCACGGCCGGGGGAGTTACGAGCTTGACCCGAGGCTTCCGAATTGCTGCCTCGAATAATTATACGGAACATTGTTGCAATAACTGGACATTACTTATGGTGACAACTAAAGGTTATGTCTTTATTAGGGATTGCACTTAAAGGTTACCAAACGTAAGATCTCGGGATTCTAATCGTATTGCAGATTTCATGTTACTAAATTTTTTTTTTTTTTTATTTACTTTTGTCGTGATAAGGAATTCTATAAAATAGCCTTCTCTCAATGAGTTTAATAAGTATAATTTAAAGAAATAATAACTTTTAAATGAAAATAATTCGTACAATCCATTATCTTGTCACATGTAAAAGAATACAAGCTTAAAAAATCCATTCCATTCAATTAGACAAGGCAGTAAATTTATAAAGTTGTTCCAGAATATCTCTAAATAATTTATTTTTGCTTCTTCTTCCGTCTGATGGGATTCTGACGCCCTAGAGACTGTCGGAAACTATCCATTGGATGTACTTCCAACGATCTCTTACCTACATGATTACAATGAGATAAATACTTAAGAATCGTTTTAGCCCGAGACTATTTATGCTCGACGACACCTCGTAGATTTAAAAAAGCATTTTTTTCAATCGAATATGAAAATGGCTGAACTCAGTTTGCTCAGTTATTTTTTTTATGTGCATGTGTGTATACGTTTGTATATAGTATACGGGTAGATATATATATATAAAGATACATATGGTGTCCACGTGAGTACTCGTACACTTGCTTCTGTCAGAAAAGATGGAAGAGGAATAAAAAAAACAATAATATTGAGTTGATATCCAAAAAAAGGCATCACGGAAGGATAAAAGAAAACAATGCAATTGGCGTGTGATAGGAAATCTTAAAGGCACCGTGTCGTAGCCATATGTTCCACATAGGGAGTGGATATGGTCCAAAAACAGTATTATTTTTGTTGAAATTTTGTCTAAATCGTAGGTGAGACATTGTGTTATGTGGAACAACATATAGCTGTCATCATCGACAAATATTGTATTGTTTTTAATAACCCTTTTTTGATTTCGGAATTTGTCAAACTATGATGTCGTGGGATTGCTTTTGTAAAATCCCGGGTTCACAAATCTAGATTTGACATTGTAGTCCCTAGTAGTTACACAACGACTGATATCGACCCCTATTAGAGGTTAAAAGGATTTAGCTGTGTTTATTACTTGCATGCAGATTTGGCGTAGCATTTGAAAGGGATTTTAAGCTCGTAAGCTTTCGAGGGAGGTAATTTAAAATATAGATGGCTTCTACGCACATAACACTTTAAAATTGATTTACTGAGTAGCAAATAATATAATCAATATTAATTTTGACAATAGTCGGTTTAAAATTTCGACGCAGGCTATTTTCGAGTCATATTCGCTTCCCTGATATCCCAGATTCCGTAAGGAGCAGTATTAGGCAGGTCTCTTATAATTATTGTTGAAATGTTTTTTTAAACAATTTTAAGTAAGTATATAATAATTCTTTATGGAATTATTTCTGTAAGTTTTCCTTTTACTATAAAATATTTAAATAAAATAAATTTAATCGATAAATAAATAAAAAAGTTCAAAATAACTACAATGAGTAAACCTACAAATTAACAAGAAAATTTAATTTTGTAATTGTTTACTAATTGCGACACAAATTTATTTATGGGAAATAATTTGGAAAAAAAAACAAAGTTTTTGGAAGCGTTAATAATAATTACGATGGAAAAGTTGCAGAGCTTGACTTCCGAAACTCACTAATTGATATAAAATTCCAGGTTTAACGACCAATTTTACTGCAAAGAACTTTGTGAATCGTGACTTAACCAATTCCATAACTTTGGAATTAGACAAACAGTGTTTAAAAATTTACTGCTTACGAAGAAAGGATTAAATTTTTAACCGACCCCCGTCAAGCCTTTATAAACCTTTTAGAGGTATTGAACATTTTTTGTCGATCTTATTTTGAGTAAAAAAACTCACTTTGTTTGGCATTTCAGAAAGACTAGTTCACGTCGATTGGATCACTTTTAAAAGCGATGCAATAACTTTGATTCTAATTCTTTCATTACTGAATGTTTTCAAAATAGAAATATATCATGGTAAAAAAAAAATTATCTATTTTTTCTCTCAGTTTTAGTTCTTTGAACTAATAGATACCGTGGTCCAAGCCCGTCATCTTCAGACCGGCCTGGCCTGAACCCGAGTCTCATTATCACACTTGTTTCCCGAACCCGACTTGAAGCCCAGATTTATAGTAATTCATTAATCCTTTTCAAACAATATATGTTATTGTTCATAGGACATATGACATAAATTACTTAAGTTATGAATACTATCGTCTTATGGTTGACTCATGATTCGAACATAGAACGATATATTTTTCTTTAAATTGAATTCCTTATTCGGGCGCGGCCCGAGCCTGAATCTGAATTGTCTTTACCCTCCCGAGCCCGGATCCGTGCAGACCTCTATTTTTCTAGCAACATTTTTTGTTTCCGTCTGGTGCGTACACGAATAAATCAGAAGGTTTTTCTGAGATGTCACTACGTATTTGATTGTTTTTTTTAGATTTTAAAATCTTCACGCGTATGCGCACAACAACTCACCAAAGTTTCATCGAAATCGGATGAATGGTAAAAGAACGCATTGAGGACAAACCAAAAAACAAATATTAATTTTTATATATATAGATATCAACAACCTTATCAAAAAAGTTGTCTGGGCAATGTTAAAAAATACACATTTAAAAAATAAACCTTATGTAATTTTATGGAATATTTTATATTGAATTTCAAGTATAGCCTGATAATTTATATTAAAATCCCTTCCTGTATTATTCTATCCTATGTCAATATTTCTTCAGTATCTTATAAGAAACAGTATTTCGAGCATTGATTTCTCTGTAAATATGTGTCACCATGCCTCATCGAACAAACACTGTGTTCATAAATATTAGCTAAGCCATAAAGCAAGTTGCATTATTTGTCGATAAAGTTATATATATGTTCTTAGATCTACAATGAAAGGAGTATTTGAAAGTGGCCTTTATGCAGTAGAGTTTGAAATAAGGAACATTTTGGTATAACTAACTCAATATGTAATTTTTTCGATTCAGTGTTTTCTTCCAGAACAGTGACGACATATATATCAATAAGCTCGTATCTGATATTTTCACTAAAATGACCTTGTAAACCGTATCTCGTTTATTTAAAATAATACAAAGTATTTAAAATGTGCCCTCACAAACTATCCATTTAATACTTAGAAGAAAAAAGTCTAATATACATATTAACGTAAATATTCAGTTCTTTTAACCTACTGCAAAATTTGTAAAAAGTTGCTTACAGGATTAAAACATTAGCCCATCGATATGCTTTTAGATCAACAATGAAAGGAGTATTTGAAAGTTGCGTTTATGTAGTTTTGTTCAGTGAACAGAACACATCGTCGTTGTTCTGGAAGAAGAGAAGTTTTTAAAATGTTTGAAATGCCGTCTTTTTTATTTAAATTACATATTTAAGTAAATATGTAATTTATAAGAATAAGTGTGTTGTTCCATACGGTAGAGTTATAAATAAGGAACATTTTGGTATAACTAATTCAATATCAGGGGGGTGCCGTGCCGTTCTCTCTTTCTCGCTCAATCACATGTAAAAAGAAGGGTGCGAGTGAGATACAAGAGCATGCGCCCGCATTCCTTACTTGCTCACATACAAGTGAGGTTGTGTGATAGAGAACTCAATATGTATTTTTTTCGATTTAGTGTTTTCTTCCAGAACAGTGACGACATAATTGGAATCCTTTAATTAAAAATATTGTTGTTAAAGCTACTTGCACCCTAATGAAAGCGTTTTGTATGTAAAATTTCATAACTTACAGAAAAGTCTTTTTTATAAGACGTCATATTGGTAAGTTCCGGATAAAATCGTATATAAAAACCGCATAAACATTTGATCTGATTTCTTAGTGCCACAATTTTAAAACTTATCCCTTTCTACTGTCAAATTCCAACTTTAAAAATAGAAGAAAAAAATATTTATAATTAAATTATCAAAACATAATACACAATAACTATAATTTATGCCTTCATTATTTACTTTTGTACTTATTAAGTGTTTTGTTTTACATGTCCACTCTCAATGTGGAGCATTTGGACTCCTGATGGACATATCTCGACAGAAGTTTTTCTACGAAACTTGTTTGATAATCAGCTGCTCAACCTCTCATTTTTGTTCTAAGAGAGTAGGTATAGAAAGGTAGGACTAGAACAGGAATAATGGTTAGCTAATCAATCTGAATATGCCACGTTTTTAGGATCGAATTGGTGGGAGAGAATTCTAGACATCAAAAATATTAATAGATCGATTGGAGAATCAATTTATGCAACTGTCCATAACGGAATTTGAAACCGAAACTAACGACGTTGACCACTGCGTTACAATAAAAGTAAGTTTAATAATTACAATGCAGTAGGTCTCTTGTCTAAACTCTTAAGCTTCGAGTCTAAAAATTTAATTTAATTGAGTTATCAAATTTGAATTATTGAGATTTTGTACACTTCCATGTATTTTGTCACTAACGACCCGGGTTTCGCCTTTCGGCATCTTCAGGCATTCGAGCTCACGAATGGACTCGAACTGACCAGTTATCAGTGACTCAGTTCGAGTCCATTCGTGAGCTCGAATGCCTGAAGATGCCGAAAGGCGAAACCCGGGTCGTTAGTGACAAAATACATGGAAGTGTACAAAATCTCAATAATGCAAATTTGATATTGAAATTCCATCAAGCACCCTCAGTCGATGTCTTAAATTAATTGAGTTATATTTATCTATTTACTATGATAAGTAATAAAATGTTTTGTTCGGCAAGAATAATGTAACGCCCAACCAACCATTTACTATTTAATATAATTCTTGTGGAACTAAATACTTGTTACCTTATTCTAAATTAGTGATTGAATATCATTTACATGGGGCAACTTCTTTATAAAAAGGGAACAACAAAGCAATGTTCTTAAGGAAGTACTTTGGCATCAGTCCATCGTCAGAACTGGCTCGTTAAAAATGCTTAAATAATAACACATGCGTGTTATCTACGATAAAAAAAATTGTCTTTCAGTTTTACTTGGCTTTTATAACTTTATTTTATAACATTGTCAGTAAACAGCGACTGAATTATTAATTTCAACGAACTTTGGGTCAATTTTCTTACTTTGTGTCGTGAAATATCGATTATAATGGCCTTGTTACAGATAAACGAAAACTACTCACGACTAGCCTTGTAAGCTTTACTTAAAGGTTTATTCAAATAATGTTCAATATAAATAAACATTGAGGAGTCTTAAAAGTGCTAAGCTATTCTAATTGTCAGACCTTTGATTAACATGGTTGCCTTTGGTTATGGTATTCACGGGCTGGATTCCCAGTACAGACATATTCATAAATTTATTTTTCAATCGGTACATGGATTTAGGTTTGAATGAATGGGTGTCTGAATCCCCTCTAGCCCATCTGTTTCTAAGAACATATTCACTAGTCCTGCCCTAACACCATCCTTACTATACCAAAAAGTTGATCGATTAAGTAACAACTTTTGTCCAGATTGTAGTACATAATCTGTATTCGAGTAGTAGGCCGTCTTTGGCTATTTTCCTTTTTTTCCATGTCCGCTCCCAATGTAGAGCATGTGGTCTCCTAATGGAGGTATCTCAACAGAATTTTTCTATGAGAACTGTCTGTTACTCTGTTGTCTGTTGCTCAACCTCTATTTATTGCAGAGAGTAGGGATAGAAGGATTATGACAGGAGTAGTGATTAGCTAATCGCTTTCGCTACGCCCCGTAAGGATGGGATGGGTGGGTGAGGAGGGTGTTTTTTTAGACAACAGAAACACTCATACTACGAACAGAAATCCATAAACCGAAATATTAATTTATGAAAACTGTCCGCACCGGGAATTGAACCTGAGACATACATAACCGTAACCCACGATGCTACCAACTGCGCCACGGACGCCGACATTGTTTTAATTACTTTCCATCAACCATCTTCCCTATAAGTGCTATAATATCCTCGAATTTTGATGATTGATTTTTAAAATAGTTTATGGAGTACTATTCAAATGCATGGTTGTATGTGACTATATTTTCATTCTGTCTAAAAAAAAGCATTCGTCAAATCCTTTAAAGTGGATGTAGTAGAGACGTCAATTAGCTAATTACAAATCCTTTCCTATCCACATTTTTACACCAATATCTTGTCCAAAAAGACAAGTTGGTTTTACTGACAATATCAATAAGTTCATCATACTAAAGAATCATTTTTTAGATTGTAAAGATAGACCTGTGAAATGTTAATATCTTACATAATTATGTAAGAATACAAACACGATTTGACACGACTAAAGCAGTTATAGGTATCTTTCTAAAAAAATGGAGGGTGCAGCTTTCAGATTTATCAGATTGGAAACTCGGAAATTATTCAAGAAATCCCCTAAATCATTGGGACGGGGTTTTATGGCAGTTTGAATATTTTATTCAAGGGGGAAAAATTCTGGAGAATTTTTCCGTTCATTAAACTTTCACGTTTATCTGCCTACATTAAAAAAATCATGCTATTTTTACGAAATGAAAATTTGGTTAATTTTATCAGATTTAGGATCGAATTACTTTTTAATACCAGAAAAAAAATATTGTAAGATTTGCTATAATCTTTTAGCTTTGAAACTGAAAAAACAGTCTTAATAACCAAACTTATTGCGTTATATTTAATGCTGGCTTTTCATCCTTCTCAATTGCATGGTCGAGGGCTTGAACTCTCGAACGACAACGTTCATATATATTGTTTTTTCAAACTATTTATGTATTTGTATCGTAACGCATGCAAGTTTGTGTTGTTTTTCAACTATACTATCCACCTACTATCCGATACTGAAACAAGACGCAGAAAGACCGATTAGATAACATTATAGTAATTTCCTTAGATGCTCTACTCTAGTCCATATACTGCACATTGGTAGTTGGCATGGTTTAATAAAAATATATAATAGAAAGTTTATATTCATTGAGATCTAATCTAATTCCATATGATGCCACAAAGTTAAAAGAGTATTTTTCCAACTTACGTCAAATAGACAATGAGCCACGACACACAGCGCCTAGCAGGCGTGACAAAATGTGAGTCATGATTAGGGAATCCAATCCTGGACCCCTTTTCTGATCCCGAGATTTCGGTATTATTGACTTTTTTCATATTGGAAATTGTCAAAAAAATTGTAGATAATATAAACCGTGTAAATGAAGCCACGGAAAAAAAATATAAAAATCTTCATATAAAATAAAAATAAAACCCCGTGAAAAGCGATTTGCAGTTCTTACAAAATACGAGGATAGGAAGGTATGTTACTAAAAACGCATAAAAGAACATAATACCTAGGTACCTATGCGATGATTTTATTTATTAACTAGGTGTCAGAATATAAATACAAAATAATAATAATTATGAACAGGTGCAATCACACAAAAAATGTTTGTTAAATATGTAGGTCAATAGGTATCTTGATAATTATCCAAAAAGTATTTCCAAAGCATAATCTTGCGCGTTTATTTTCTTCGCTTGTTTTGTATTTTGTATTAGCAATTGAAGATATGTTACAGTTAAATGACAAAAAAGCTTCATGTGCGGATCTAAAAATAGAATAGCGTTCAACTGTTGTTTGTAGATAATGATCCAAAAAACAATAAATTGTCTGTTCCTGTCCACTCGCGAAATATAGTTGTGAGAGAGAAGACAACACGAATATCAATTTTGTTCAAATTATAAATCGAACATACCAAGTCACTCGCCCGCCGGAAATGTTGTTCTTATAGTTAATCGGGTAATCATTTGCATTTTAATATAAATTATTTATTACTATTTTATAGCGAATCCCGATATTGGTATTAATTCCAGGATTACGGGATTGACCAATTGCTCGAGATCCCGGGATTGGAAACCCTAGTCATGATGGTACTGCCTTTATATTAAAAGTCCAGCGAACGCTATCGTGATTAACATTCCGTCCATTCGGCGTTGTGTGGCGCAACCCTAAGTTACCGAAAACGATCCCACCATTTCGCGGATTACGCCAATCGATAAATAAAAAAAAATGACAGAAAGCACAAAGTGACGCGACATATCTGGTTTAGCGTTTCCTGGACTGAGTCGATTCTCGTTCCATAAACAGAAAACGGAATGGAAAAATCGAAGTTTTCCTACGAGGTTTGTAAGCGCTATACGGCCTGCATTTGAAAAGCCCGCCCGCCCCCATTGTGTGCTTAAGCCTACGCAAAGACATTTCTATGGCGGATATTTCTGGAAAAAAAAATGACTTAATAATAATGTTCTCATAATAGATAGTACGAGTTTGTAACAAAGAGAAACTGGTTGAGTGATTTTTTACAATAATAATTTTCTATTTTGGTAGTCGTTTCGAAGATATAAGCATTTAAAATTACATTTTTTCAAAGTTTTTGCTTAACTAATATCTAAGGTAAACATAGTTAATTTAATCATTAAACTTTGTAGCCATATGTAGTCATCTATGACGGGTATGGTTATACTAGTAATTTTTTTTTATCAAATTTCATACAAAAGCAAATCTTGTTTTGGCTCTCCTGAAAAGTACCAATTTTAGACTTAACGCCTTTTAAATGAAATTATCCCTTTGGCGATTTGATATAATGAGCCTGTGACCGAAGATGGCTACAGAACCGGCAAAAATGCTTCTGAGAGGAGAAATTATTTTCATTCAAAGTTACGCAATAAATTATGACGAACCCCTCATTGGGCGTTATTTAGTCTCTGACAGAAAGTAGGGTCAATCTCTGCGTTCCATTTACAGGATCTTATGTATGAGAAGAAATCTAAAAAACACAGATTTGAATGCGAATCCATAAATTGATCAACCCATAAATCCATAAATCAATGGACGAGTTCGACGTCTTGAACAAACAGGACAAACGTTACAGAGCATTGATCATTCTGCTAAAGGACCAGTAAAATATGATTCTCAAATAGGCGAAACATTTTTTATTCATGTATCAGCAGTGTTGCAGAATTTTACAATTCCTTATCGAATGAAATTTCATTTCGTATTTATGTCTAATTTCATATTGTGCTTCAATTTATTTTTGATTTATTTGAATTATTTATTGACAATGGAAATACTACGCGTCAATCTAAATCAGTGCTTCCCAAAGTAGTTCCTACGGCACCTAGGGGTTCTTGTGACTACTGAGAGGGTCTGTGACAAATTAAAAATAATTTGGGGGTGCGTGAACAACGTCAAGGAGTCCGTCAAAAGATTTAATATAAAAATATATTTGTGACAATTCTTTATTATTATGAAAGATGAAATATATAGCAATAAATAAATTGATAACGATTTGTTGGGTGTTAGACCCTTTTGCAACCAGGCCCACAAACTCAGATGAATCCATACTATTACAACAGCAATTTATTGAACTATCCATAAATGAGGAGCGAAAATCAATGCTTAAAAAAGGATACCACAAATTCTGGTTACAAAAACAGATACCATCCGAGATTTTATATCCTGCATTATGGGTCACGGTGCAGAGGCTATTGATTGCTTTCCCGTCTTCCTATTTAGTAGAACGTGGATTTAGTGCAGATATGAACCTAATCATACTTTAAATATCAAAATGTTTTATTTCTACATCACCATTTATCATTCAAGACATCAAATTTAAATTTATATATATTTTGCATGGTCATGGGTTCATGGTCAGGTTTTTTCTTTAAGAAGGGGTCCATGGGCATAATAAGTTTGGAAGACACTGATCTAAATGAATCAATGTCAATAATACTTTATTACGTACATAAAGCACTATTTGCCGTAACTCACAACTTATATATTTTCCGTGCATGAAAAAATATCTTTTAATTATGTTGATAATATCGGCCGTAGAATTTTGAACTATTGGGCATCTTAGTCGTAGTTATTAATCTTCCTCTTTTTTTTTTGATGCTACAGTGCGGTATGCTACCATGGCTGCCTCAGACGGTCATCTCCACTCCAATCGGTCCTTCGCCTTTTTTATGGGTACCATTCGTTTCGATAAAGATAACAATGAAAATATATTATTGAAACAACAACAATATAGTTAGCCATTTAATAAGATAAAAGTAACAAAGCATTCAGTTCTACAAAATTTGATCAGTTTGTTAATAGCTATTTACAGCTCCACGCCATCGTCAGAACTATGTTTGAACTTAATTAAGCGTAGCTATATTTATACTGTTTTAGAAGATATAGACAATATCGACGGTGTTCTGAGCAATTTATGTAACCCTCAAAATTGAAATTGTTCAGGAGAGAGTAAAAACTGTTTTTATCGAATATGGTGAGTTTCGCTATGAATCTTTGAAATGCACTCCAGTAAATTCTCATGTTAGCAGATACGGGATTATAAGTAGGAATTGTCGATATAATAGTGGCTTAGATCAAGTGGCCGGATCAGAATATCTAAACCGAAAACCAATGTTGTAAAATTATGTTTCCGTTACAAAAGTGGTCGATTTATTTTTGTAATTTACATCTTTTGGCCGAGACCAGCTCTGTCGTCTTTAAAATTAAATAAAACCATTAAATCATTTTCTTATTTTTTGAGCGTGACATCAATTGGCAAAACAGTATCGATATTTTTGTCACCGCACTTATTCCAACATCATAACATCTATTTAAAATTAAAATATTTAATTGTGTTTTAGAAAATGCATTGTAATATTAATTAATTGTTTAAGTAAATGCGTTGAAATTTTATTGATTACGTTATCTTTTTGAAATTGTTTAAGTAGAGGTGATCAATTAATATTTGTTTGGACATTAAGGTGTTGATAACATTGATTAATAATTGACAATAACTTTAATTTCCAGTCGTTTTAATAAATTAAGCCTAAAGCTTTTAGCTTTTCTTACACAAATGCAGACATGCAAATGCACCAATTTTTGTCAAGATAAAGTAGACACGTAATAAATAGAAGCTAATTAAGAAAATATCGTATTTACGTTTATTTATTTATTTAATACTAGTGAGTACCCGGCATACGTTGCAATGCCACTAAAGGAAAGAAAGGGTTTATGTTTTAATTCTGTTTATTGAACTGCTTTTGGATAAGAGGTCTGCAAGGGCCGAAATTTCAAAAAATTACCCGGCCCGACCCCGAGTCTTAATATCACCCTCTTTACCCGAACCCGACCCGAAGCTCAGATTTATTTTTCTCAGCCCGAAAAAAGCCCGATTTATTTTTAAACATAGTAATTCATTTATACTTTTCAAACAATATGTATTATTGTTTCCATATTTCCAACGATATTCATAGCACATGTGAAATAATTTATTTAAGAATGAATTCCTTACCCGGGCCCGGCCTGAGCCCGAATCCGAATTGTCTTTACCCACCCGAGCCGGCCCTACGGGCTACGCCGGGTAAAGGTCCGTGGGCCAATCCCGAGCCCGTGCAGACCTCTATTTTGGATAAAAAATATGTTTTTGTTTTTCCGTCTGGTTCAGAGATGTCGCTAGTTGTACGTATTTGATTCTTTTTTTTTTAGATTATAGATTTTAATTTTTTTTCACCTTCACATGTGTGCGCACAACAAGCTCACCAAAGTTTGATCGAAATGAGATGAATCGTAAAGGAATGCATAGAGAACAAACAAACAAAAAAAAATCTTCATTTATATATATATATATATATATATATATATATATATATAGATAGATAGATAAGAAAGGTTATACTGTACAAAACATCAACTTATCTAACAATGAATAATAAAACGAAACAAAAGCAAATTGCCGTGACCAGAGAAGAAAGAAATTCTGAAATCTCGGTGCAGCGTCATCATTTAGATCCCAAGGGGGTTGTTGCCCTCGGCCACTGTGCTTATTTTACGATACTCGTGATATCTGGTTTGAGACTAGAAAACACGCTTTCTTTCTTCCTGTAAGTGCACATCCCATAAAATTGAATTATTATAGATCTCAGTTCAAAGTGTTTCATTTTCCAGGTATATTTTCTCATCCAAGTCATGTGGGTCATACAAATTTAAAAAATCACACTTTTTAGTTTAAAGAAAAGCACACAGAAAGGTCTTTTCACATCATATATATTTTTATATTGAAATAAATTTTATATTGGTATATGTAAAAAATAAAATGAAAAACTAAATAACTCAATAAGATTGTAGATGAAAAAAGAGTCACTATGTTAGCTACAGTAAATTATTCTCAGCCGAAAGTGCAAATTATTTGAGAATTCATTTTTTTTGTAAATTAATATGTTTGATCTAATACCGCTTATACAACACATACATTTCCATTATATTTGATGATCAATTTCTACCGAAGAGTAAAAAATAAATATTTTTACAATTTAAGACATCGACCGAGGGTGCTTGATGTGAATTTCAATATCAAATTTGAATTATTGAGATTTTGTACACTTCCATGTATTTTGCCACTAACGAGCCGAGTTTCGCCTTTCGGTATCTTCAGGCATTCGAGCGCACAAATGCATGAAGTAGCCGAAAGGCGAAACCCGGGTAGGTGACAAAATACATGGAAGTGTACAAAATCTCAATAATTCAAATTTTTACAATTGTTATAAATAATTATTTTTTTCCATGTCCGCTCCTAATGTGGAGCATATGGTCTCCTAATAGAGGTATCTTAATAGAATTTTTCTATAATAGCTGCTTGTTACTCAGTGGCTCAACCTCTCTTTTTTTTTTCGCAGAGAGTAGGGATAGAAAGATAAGGTTAGGGCAGGACTAGTGGTAAGCTAATCGATCTCGCTACGCCCCGTGAGGATCGGATGGGTGGGAGGGGGGTTTTAGACATCACAAACACTACGAACAGAAATCCATAAATCGATTGAGAGAACAATTTATGAAAACCGTCCGCACCGGTAATTGAACCCGAGACATCCGTAGCCGAAGCCAACGACGCTACCAACTGCGCCACGGACGCCGACATAAATAATTTATTTAGGTGATAATGAATACTGTATTTAATGCAATACTAATATACGTTACCCTTTGATCAGAATAACTACACGTAATTAATGAATATTCATGATTTTCTGTACCTAATGTAAGATAAATGAGCAAATAAATGCCTACGATGGCATTGAGAGTAGTTGCTATGTCAGCAGAAATACTTATAATTTAAGTAATTTAAGACATCGACTGAGGGTGTTTGATGGAATTTCAATATTAAATTTGGATTATTGAGATTTTGTACACTTCCATGTATTTTGTCACTAACGACCCGGGTTTTAAAAAAAGAAACTTCGACATTCGCAAATCACTTGCTAATGGAGAACCATACGTTTAATGCGGATGATGGGGTTAAACTGTTGCATAAAAACATGGGGGATCATAAATTATTTTATCAGGAAATTTTAGAAATTAATAGAGGCCAGTTATACTCCTTACCAATCTTGAATGAGCAGCTGAACCTTCCTAATTCTCCGCTATTATATCCGATACGTTGAAACACCTAACAGATTTCACTAAATGTGGAATGATTGTATATATTTACCCATTCGTCGAATTACATCCCGTCAAAACCCACAATACTATTATAATTGTAAAATCACTGGTATTTTTAAAAGAAGTTGAAAAGCGGCAATTCGCCACTCTGGTAATATGGTGTTTACAAAATAAGGATTAGGGCGATTTCCTTACTTATAATGTATTGCCTCGTAAATGATATTTGTCGCATTTGTATCTTCTATATAAGCGTTAGACACTGTTTACTGTCTCTCAGTTCGAGTCCATTCGTGTGCTCGAATGCCTGAAGATGCCGAAAGGCGAAACCCGGGTCGTTAGTGACAAAATACATGGAAGTGTACAAAATCTCAATAATCCAAGAAATACTAATGTTTATTTGCTTGAAACCAAATTGGATGAAACCGAATAATGGATAATCATTAAGCTACACAAACAAAGTGTTGTGAAGTTGAAAATTATTGATTAAATAATGATGCTTAAGTTCAGTTTACCTACTTATTTAAAAAGTTTACCTATTTAGCAGTTTAGAAATGAGTTTTGGCCTAGATAGTTAAACATTTAGCAGAAATGATTTTTTATGATAAAGAACAGTATCAGTCTAGAAAAAGATATTTTATTAATTCTATTTACGTTTCTTGTGAATCATATGTGAACCAGTAGTAATTAAGTCATTACGTGGCCAGCTTTGTGGCGTAAAAAGTATGATTTAGTGCTTAGAGAAAACTAAGACAAAACGATTGCCATACATTTTTAAACCTAAAACCAATGTAAAATGATGTTTCCCTTCCAAAAAGTGATCAATTTATTTTTCTATTTACACCTGCTCTGTCTCGTCTTTAAAATGAGATCCAATCATGAAATCATTTTCGTATTTTTTGAGGGTTACAGCGATTGGCCAAAAACACCATACATATTTAGGTTTTAATAATTGCAATATATTATATTATGATTGTTATAAAAGTAGGTATGTATTCAAAATGCACTAATGATACAACTACTTTAAGGAAATTAGTTTCACTAAAAAATTAAATTTATTTCGCTTTTTTGAGAAGCTTCTTCAGTCTTTATGTGTCGTTAAAAGTATTAATGACATTTTTGATTCTTGTCCCTGAAATCTGAGCGTACCATAAATAATGGTCGATGGATTTTACCGTTTACTTGTTTGACCAAACGGCGGAGGGGTGGGAAATCACCACTAATATTAATAATTACTTGTGTGAAGGAGAAACTACCCGTTTAAACGTAATTTTAGAAGAAACGCCTGTTTTAAAAGGTGCTGTATATTTTTTAGATTTCGAAGCTATTCATTTCCATAGGACTGATGTCAAAAGTTTGTAACAGTACTAGCGTGTCGGTTGAATGGTTTTAAATAGCTTGTAGATGCCTTTATCAAGTTATTGTATTAAATAGGTTTTAAATTATATCGAAATGGTTATTTTACATAGTTTTATAGACAAAATGAACAATATATCAGCGATGTTTATTTGACTTTACTTGAAATATATTGAAATCTTATGCCATCAGTATTTTACGTTATCTATAAGTCTCATTTTACATATTACATAACTAGTCACTGGGGAGAGTAGACAAAGGATTTCAGTTGGAACGAAAAGCTTCGATTGCGGCGATGGAAAATTTATTGACGCTCTCTCAGGATTATATCCAGTAATGAGAGCTTTTAGAAAAGCTTCTAAGATATTTCGCGTATTATTTCTTGAAACGTTTTAAAACCATCTTTAAACCCTAACAAAGTAAAAGGTTTCTGATTTATTTTATAATACAAATAACGTTTTATAATCAAAGACTCCCTTTTATCTTAATTTCAATTTCAATATAGTAATCTATGATGGGTACGGTTATACTAGTTTATAAATATTTAATTAGCAATTTTTTACTGAATTATGAATAGGATTATTCATTTTATTTTAATTCAGTTATCGTTTCTTCACGTTACAAAACAGTTAATCTTCTTTTTGCGCTCCTTAATTTTAGATGGTCTTACATAAAGTAGCCTATATTTAATTTTTCTGTGCTAACTTTATCTTTTTTGCAAAGAACGTATCTTCCTTATAAAAAATAAATAGAGTGAACTACGATAAGCTTTTTACAACTGTATGAAGAAACAGCTCAAGAACTATTCCAAATTATGATCATTCAGCAATATAAAATTTCAGATCCAAGTAAAGTGATCATAGTCACAAGTTGAAAATATTTATTTTGAAATCCAAGTTTAGAGCGTTCAATGAAGAATTATATTAGTTGAAAGATTGTTCCAGTGTGTGAGCTTTAGATAATTCTAGCTAAATTTTAAGTTTTCAACTTAAACGACTATCAAAGTTCAGAAAGCCAGTTTAACTGGGTGTCGGCCGAGACAGTTCGTAAAAAGTTTACGAATAAAGTGCATTTAACTAAGAATATCTCGTTATAATATTACATAACAGTGTAAGGTCGTTAGTGGGGGAGGTGTAACCTAACGACTTTCTTAAATAAAGCGTTTTAATTGACAAGGCTGTCTCAATATTCATACTAAGTCGGATATTTGAGAAGTGTGTTACTATTTTATGGTCCATGAAGGACATTCTTTAAAACCCTTGCCGCATTTGTGTCGAATCGTTCTGCAAACTTGGTGTCTTTTTTGAAAGTTGTTTACGAAGAAAAGCCTCTGTTTACAATTTAGGTAATATCACTTTTAAAATACAAACAAAACTCTTTTAAGATGTTAACTGACTGTCAATTCTTGAATGCTGGAAAGGTTGAAAAGATTATTCATAAAAATAAGACACACTTTTTACTGGTTCCACAATTATTGTAAATGTCTTGATCATTACATAACATTGTGGAATTAGTACAAATATGTACTGTGCTTTATTTCAATAAATATAAAATATTGTATACCTTAGTTGGCTGAAATAGCATATAGCTTTAAATTGGCAGCTATCATGGTTATAAAAATATGTCCTATTGGCGTTTAGTAAAACTGTTTTGAATATAAAATTGAAGATTAATAAATCCAATGCCGTCTGTCGTATGAGACTCTAGTTGCAAGAGATGTAAGATGGATCAATACATTGTCTGGAGAGGTGGAAATATTCAGAGATGAATTTTGAGTTAAGTTGTTTGAATGCTAATGTAAATTTGAAGTTGAAATTGGCATCGTTCAAATGTTGTACATTTCCATACGCAGTACACGGATGAAATCGAACTGACTAGTTCGTGACTCGCTTCCATTCGCGTATTCAAATGCATGAAGATGCCAAAATTCAAAAAACTAATCGTTAGTGACAAAACGTATTGAAATGTACAGAATTTGAAGGATTCAAATTTGAAATTGATGTTCCAAAAACTCCCAAAGTCGATATCTTAAGTTGGTGTAGCATTCACATACATTCAGCTTTCATCGTTGATTGCTTCTATTGTTTCATTTACTTTCTAAATCAGTGTTTCCCAAGATTTTTACTCCTGCGGACTGATGAAAAATATAACAGTCAGATCGCACTTTTTTTTTTATATTAACAGTACATACATTTTGGATATACTGATCCGTGGACTATCAACTGGAAAACAATGGTATACATCAGGCGTCTCCAAACTTTTAAGCTAAGACCTAGCAAGCTCATCATTCCAACATACTGTAGTTTTGAGTTACGAGCAAATTTTAAAAACTAGCCGGCGAGTGAGACATATATGGCGCAGGGCGTAAGAATACCGCTGGCTGTTTGGACACCTCTGGTCTACGCTATTGTCATAAAATGTATGGACATAAGCGCCAGTTGCAATGCCACAATTTTTTCATCAGTTACGATGAGTAGATCAGACCGGTCGTGATCTTAATAAAAAAAGTTTTCTTTTTAACTTAACGATTTCTGACTAAAAATTGTCGTGATATGCAGACACTCATTTGTTAAGTTAAACAGAACCAACGAAGTTTAGTATATTTTAGCTTTTTTATTTTCACGCGATTTTTTTCGGTAAACAAAGCACTTTGTCGCATTGTGTGACTGTACGAAAAATGACAATGGGCCAAAATCGTGACAAAAGTCACGCAGGGTCGTAAAGAAATACCTCGTCACTGCCATCAAAGGACACTTAATCAAGTTAGTTGTGGAAAAAGATTGAACACTTTTCCGTTTTGACTAGCCTTAATTATTGTAAAAATAGTATTTTTGTAACGCCACTCCTCAAAAGGGAGGAAGTGTGATTCTACATCGCCATTTCAAAATAATAACACAGGTTTACCGTAGTTTTTAATATTTTTTTTTTGATAACACGTTATCAGGGTCGGAAATTAAGCTATTCATCAAGATATGGTTGACGTTTACTGGAGAAAAAATATATATGTTCGTTAAATTGTATTCTCAAATGATTTTTAACCATGGCCACACCTTGAAAATTGTGAAACTGCAAAAACCCAAGTTTATTTTTTTAGTCATCCCAGCGTCCTGTAGCTCCACCAAATACATCCTATGGATGGTCATCGGTGGCCTTCCAGGGCGACGGAATCCATCTGGTTGGTAGAAAAGACAGACAGGATTAAGGCTCCCCTGGGGTATCCGCAGCACGTGTCCAAGCCAGGCCCATCCTCGCTTTTTTATTTTGGACGTAATAAGAGGCTGGTTCATCCGCTCTCTTACTTCCGAGTTCCTGACAAAATCAAACCACCGTACCCCTAGTATTCGCTGCGAGCATTTGTTTTCAAAGCACAGTATACGGTTACCCTGTGCCTTGGTGAGGTGCCATGATTCGCAACCGTAAAGTACTACCGTCATAGTGCAAGCGTTGAATAGGTGGCATCTTTATAGTAGAGACAAAAAATATTCTGGCTTTGCAAATAGTATATGGAAGATACAAAGTTTACTAAAAGTAGGTTAGTGAATAGAACAAATTTCAAGCCACCAGCGCACGTCAACCGCTACGACAATACTGGAGAATCTGGAGATAAACAATTTTCACGTACAAATCTGAAGCTATGGATTTACATCATTTGCATTATTAATGATTTAACAATACTACATTATTTTAGATTTATATCATTTGCAACATGGTTAGATAATGTTACCCTTTGATTAATGAATTATTTCTTATTAAATTAGGTTTTTTTGTATAAATTTTTGGAACTTTCCAAAACAGATGGCAATACTGACAAGAGTATAGACACGCACAAAAAAAAACACACACTTCCATAATGATGAAAAGACGTCAATACTCTTAAACTCACCGTCAGCCGCACAAATCCGTCCATACTTCCAGAGAGATTAACTACCACTATATTTCTAAAGTAAATCTCTTTAGTTACAAAATTAGTAACATGCTCCCTAAATATAAGTTTATTAATCCTCACAAATATATAATAACATTTTTTTTGTTATGGGTCAACCTGGGCAGAATATTACTTATTATGTAAAGCAGTAAACATTTTTTTAGAATCATAATACACATTTTTTTAAATGTAAATGAAATAATTCAGTGTTACTTTTAAATAATTATCTAGAAGCTTTTACTATCGATTCGGACCTAGGTTCTCTATTGACCGTGGTTCCAGGAAAGAAGGAGTCTTTACGATCAATATTATATGGCTGCAGATTTGTTTCCAAATATTAAACATTTTACAAAACTATTTCGCGCATTTGAAACAAATCACAACAATCACCGTAGCGAATCAAATGTAGTACGCATATCTGAAGAGATAATAATTATTCAGTAAAAAATATGAGAGTGGCAATGAATAGATAACAGATGATACAATATTATGTCGTCGTGCATACACAGAAATACTACAGAAAAAGGTTGACAACAGTCACAGGATGGAATTCAATGTCATTATTCAAATGACATTTTTGGAGTTTCTACGACGACATTAATTCCTAGTTTTTCTGCAGAGAGGAAAATGAAAAAATAATGGATCTAGGAAAGAAATAGTCGTTAACTAATTAAGTCAATCTATCAATATACGAAAGAGTGGGTATGAAAACATAACAGCACCATCTAGAATCCACTTATTAAGTGGACATGGCTAAATATGTTAAAAACGTATTTTTAAAATCAAAGAATTTTTAATGAAAAAAAGTGGTAATTCCGTATTCTGAAATAATTACAAATTGTTTTTTCTGCATAATTCCCTGAACGAAATTTATTCCCCGTTCGTCAAGATTTTCTTATTCATTAGTATTCAAAAATACCACAACCTCTGGCCTTGTAAATTCTTCTTAAAAGAACTTAATTAAAATGAATACGTCAAGGGTAAAGAATTTTCCATTAAAATTTTTACTTTCAGTGTATTTTTGTTATAAGTAAAGAATATAGTCTTATACTAAAAATGTTTGCGAATTAAAAATGTTTATTTAACTTAAATATGCTTAAGAAAATATTTGCGAGATTTTTAACATTATAAAAAACAAATTGTATGATGGTCAAAAAACCCAAAAACAAAGATATTATGTTTCTTCAAGGTTGTCCATAGAGGATCCGACTAAATGTATGACTTCAATTTCATTTACTAAAACCGAAAGAAACTAGACAAACGAAGCTTGCATTTCTCGTCAAATCGAAACTTGTCTTAAGTTATGTTAAAACTAAACTTTAAAAAACCCTAATAAAATGTGGGAAGGGAATATTGCAAATTTTGCTAAATCTATGAATATTCGACCATAGAGAAAGGTGGAAGAAGCAATCTCGAATCTGTATTTATTTATAAAAAGGAAAAATCTGCGTATGTATTTGCTCCACAAGAATTCTGTTTAGAAATATTTTTAATTATTTTCACAAAAAAGAAAATGTCTAGCTTTAGTTAAAATATGTAAATTAATAATTTCGTTAAAATTTAGTGTTTTTAAATTATTATTATATAAATAACGATTTAAAATATGAAGACGTAACATTACCGCTTACGAATAATAATGATATGACAATAATAATTATTAAATTTATTTCCCTTAGGATTTTCACCTCCAAGTGCCAGTAATTGATTTGTAAATAATCTATCAGTGTTTATGTCTTACCCCTTCCCAACGTCCAGTAGAATAGAATAAAACCCACCCCACCCTCTGTTTTTAATGTAAAAATTAGAATCATTGTTTACCTTGGAGATGAATGACGAGATGTTAGTCTGAAGATGCTTCTTAAAGAGGGGAAACTCGTCACTTTAGTGATAAATCAAGTGGAATAACTAAGTAACCAATTTTAGTTTTATATTAAAAATGAACTTCCACAAAATTAGCGCTAAATCCATAGAAGATATTATAATAACTATTAAAGTAATCATAATTTTAACAATCCCGTATGTGATGGAAATAGTTTTATTAAATGCTGTTTTTGAAATTACTATTTGATTTTAACTGTTCATGATCGAAAATAGTATATATTTTACCCATTCAAGTATCAAATAATGCAGTTGTCTCGGATATTCGCGTAGAAAAATAAATTTACATACACTTGCTTACCCATTGTGTACTCGAACTTGAATAGGCAAACTTCTGGTGAAAAACCATGCCCCAGTTGCAATAGCGGTTCGTGGAAGCTATTTCGTTTCTTTGTCGAGAAACAAGTCCCAAAGGATATAACATAATCAACAAAAAAAGAAACTATGGTAATCCAAAGAAACAAGTACGATATTTCGAGAATATTGTAAATTCTTGTCATGGGTGTTGAACCAATTGTTTGACATACCTTGTAGTTTTGAACCCATTTTTTCATATAAATATCGTTTTTAAGATAACATTTCCTCAGTTAATAATACTTGTGACGAGAAAAAACTGTCCTGTTCGTTATACAAATTTTGAATCAGTACAAACAAATTATGTTTTATTTTAAAAATATAATGCCTTTCCACCAAGAATTGACATTAAGAGTGATATTTGTATGGATTTAATTAAATATTTTTCATCATAAAAATATGTCACTATTACAGTTTAAAAATAAGTTTCCATTTTGTTCTGTTCTTTGAAAAAATCTAGTCTCGTAGCCGAGAGATGAATGTTTTCGGTCTATCGTCCTTCTCGGAAGCATTTGACACATATATTGATTCTTTGGTCATAGCTTTAAATACTAGAAATAAGTGGATTTAATTTGTGAGTGACAGGAAACCTTACAAATAGTTTTATGAAACATAATACGCATATATTAGATTTGGTTAAGTCAGCTAGCAAATACGATAATCATTGAAAAGCTGTGACGCCAAAATTTTATGTAGAATTTATTGCAAGCCAATAGACTTTCATATAAAATATGAATTTTGATTAATCCATTGAATGGTTTTCAATTTGTCCGTGCTTGATTCGAGCCTGTGAGGACCGTAACCGAAGGCAACGACGTTGACTACACGACTACGGAACCAGTGCATTTCATTGTCATAATGTCATTCCACCATTCATGTATAGTAAACCAAATGACAAATAAAAATTGTAGTGTTTTATTTGGGGAATTTTCAAAAAGGAAACGTTTCTCATTTCTGAACCATCGATTTTTATGTATTTCTCCTTGAATTCGGTATAAGATTGTAGCCGTAAAGCAGCGGTCGCTTGTAAAAACGTTCAAACACGTTTCTCCACTTTTATTGGTCGTAATTTTCCGCCGGCCCCCAGCACAAAATCCCCGACTGCATTTCTGAATTACAAGAGAGCGGTCTTGTCGCCGTCTGGTAATAGTTTATTAAGGGTTGAGGGGGAGCATGTTCTAGTAAAAGCCAACCCCCCGGGGGAGCAAGGGGGCTACTTTAGATACACGATTGAGCTGTTTAATGGTTTGTTTTGTATGCTTAATGGCAGTTCATGTGGATTTATTGCACTTCTGTTAATAATTAGGTCAAATTTTTATTTCAATAAAGAGGACCTATTTATTTTAGATAAATTCGAGGCTAACTTTGTTATTTTATCGTTTTAGCATCATTAGATTTTGAGTTTAAGCCAAAATTAGTTGATTTTGATCGTACTTTATTCCGTTTTGATTTCAGTTATATATAAATTTTAATCAATACGCAAGTGTGGTATTGTAATATCGACTCATCGTTTTTAAAGGGTCGCTAAAAAATGATGAATACAAAAATAAAAAATGAGATTCAACGGTAAAAACATAAATTTTAAAGAATAACAGAATGTATTCTTCATAGAAAAATCGTTAAAAGTGAAAGGTATTTTTTCACATTAAAAATATAATTATTGATTAATGTTTTACCATTATGATTGTCGTTGTTCTGGCTTTGAGAGCGGTTCTTTACTGACCCTAAGGTCACATAATATTAAATACAAATATGGTGCTGGTTTTCGTAAATATAGATTAATTCAGAAAAAAACATTTAAATGTTAATTTTCCTATTTGAATCTATTCCGGGTGAATCCGGATAATATTTTTTTCCCCATCTCAATTCCCAACGTGGAGCATATGACCTCCTAATGAAGGTATATCAACAGAAGTTTTTCTATGAGAACTTCTTCTTGTTCAGTCGCTCAACCTCTCTTATTTCGAAGAGAGTAGGGATAGAAGGATAGGGCTCGGACAGGTCTATTGGTTAGCTAATCGCTCTCGATACGTCTCTTTTTTGAGGATCGGATGGGAGGGAGGGAGACATTTTTTTTAGTAGGATAAAATGCGTGTTGTGTGGTGGGGGTTAAAATGTGTAGGTACCCTAGCAAAAATATATTCAGGTAGATATAGGAAGTAAAAAAACCAATAATGAATTCAAGAGAAAAGGGGTTGAGCATGTGAGAGCAAACAAATAAAATGATTAAAAATGAAATACCTTTTATTACGTGTCTAAGCTGACAGCAAAGGGTTAAGTAATATTAATGGTGGATCTCGTATCTTTAATCTACTACTGAATTATGACCTGTTACTTTTAATGTGGCGAGATTAATGAACGGTATGTATCAGGCAGACCGAACAAATTAACTGATTAATGTTATTTTTTATACGGTTAGTTTCTTTTGTTCACAATAAAACAAAACACAAGCTTAAATAATAGATAAGTATATATTAACACATATTTATAATATAAGATTGTCGATCACTCTAACCGAAAGATAACACAATTAGCAGAAGCAGTATACGGTAACCCAAGGTTCGCGGACACCATGGCGCGTTTCAAGCTAAAAGGTTGCCTATCACTGACAGAGTATAAAGCAGTGGTTATCAAACCGTCACTCACAAGCTACCGGTAGTTCTTGGCGGTAATTTCAGTTTTACGTGTGAGAAAACGTGAATAAAAAAACTTGAATATTAATGAACAAATAAGATGTCTCAAAAGTAATAATTTTTAGAGTTTGCGAAATCATTTAATTGAAAACGATCATAATTTTAATAAAAATAGTAACGTAGAAATACTCCATCGGGTAAATAGAAAAGGTATTAAAATGAATAACACAGAGTTTTTAGAAATTAATAAAACCGTTTACAGTAATCGATTATTAGTAAATAACATTTTGTCGGCGTCCGTGCCGCAGTTGGTAGCGTGGGTGGCTACGGTTACGGATATCTCGGGTTCAATTCTCGGTGCGGACGGTTTTCATAGACTGACCTTTCAATATATTTATGAATTTCTGTTCGTAGCTGAGTTCTCCCTCCCACCCTTCCCATCCTCACGGGGTGTAGCCCTATCCTTCTATCCCTACTCTCTTGCAACTGAGTAACAAGTAGTTCTCGTAGAAAAATTCTGTTAAGATACCTCCATTAGGACACCATATGCTCCACATTGGGAGCGGACATGGAAAAAAAAACATTTTGAATAGGACAGGTGGCTCACCACTATTAAATTTATTTTCCTTGGGATTTTCACCTCGAAAAATAGTAATTAATTTGTAATTAGCAGTGTAATGATAATTAGTACTATTATTGTTTATGTCTTACCCCCTACCCACGTCCAGTAGAACGAAACAAACCCATCTTACCCTTAATTTTTAATATAAATATTAGAATCATTGAACCTAAGAAATAAATAACCTTGGGATATATTTAGTCTGAAAATGCTTCTTAAAGAAGCGAAACGCGTGACGTTAGTGACAAAGGCAGTGGAATAACTAAGTCGCCAATTTTAATTATATATTAAAAATGAATTTCCATAAAGTTATTGCCAAATCCATAGAAAATATATCTAAAGGTACTTTAAAATATTAAAAACTTGCGAATCAAAAATGCGAATACAATTTAATGGGTTTTTCTTAACTCTTTGGCCGCTTTTCTTGCACATTTTGCTATATTACACTTGGTCACGTTATCCTGTACAAGTGTGTAGCGACGATACATAACAGTTAATAATTTTTAATGTGACTTTCCATGAGCTCTGTATTATAAGCGCCTTGCCTCGACCGCAGTGCGAAAATTGGCGAATTGCGAAAACGACACCACGTATGTAGGCAGGTACAGTCTCCGTAACTTCCTGACCATATATATGTCGCATTGCTCACCTCAATAAAATAGGGCTGTAGATAGAAGCTGTCGATTTATTACAAAGAAAGGCTTCGCTGGTAACTGTCAGAGAGCTTTTACTGCCGCTGTATGCCCGAAGAATTGTATTGAAGCCTTAATGGAGGCGACGTTTGAGCGAAAATTGCGGGAAGTCTGCGGGAAATAATATCGAATAACTCACAACTAACCGACAACTGTATCACATGTCATGTAATTCACGCGAAATGAGTACTGGGTGGTTGAAAGGTTTCATCAGTCATAATTTGCGTTCATCATTTAAAACTTATCTTCTACAATACTACCGAAAATTAATTTTCTCTTTTTCAAATTTTAAACGCACAATTTGAATGTAAAAATGCTGTAATATGCGATTTAATCCATTATTGATTACAAAATTGCAATTTTGTAGGCAGTGTTTGTTCATGAATCGAATTATTGCAGATGTTAGTTTAACTTGAGCTCCTTCTTTTTGATGTGACATATTTTTTTAAATAACACACACTTTGTTCGTACTACTTCCACATGTGTATAATGATTAGGACTGGTTTCGCTCATTACGAGCAGTATCAACTGATCATTATGCTCAAGCTCGTGATTTTGTGTTTGAAAATTAAATTGTGTTTTATTTTTAAAATATAATGGCTTTCCATCAAGAATTAACAGTTAAAACACCTTAAGTGATTTTAATACACAAAACAATGATTGGTAAGTAATCTAATCATCAGAGATATCCATGCCTTTTGACACAAGTCCATAAATTCTGTACCTCAGAGACAGACAGATGCAACTCCATTTTTTGCTAAAATGAGTTTTTGACGGATTCATCATGTTAAAGAAAGTATTAGGATGCAACTTCCTTTGCATCTCTCTGTTTCGCAATAATTTTGTGTCTTTACTTACACACTAATATATTACAATATATTTCTTTTAATGTTATTTGTATGGGGCGTAGCGAGAGCGATTAGCTAACCACTAGTCCTGCCCTAGCCTTATTATTCTACCCCTAACTCTCTTCGAAAAAAGAGAGGTTGAGCGACTGAGTAACAAGTAGTTCTCATAGAAAAATTCAGTTAAAGTACTTCCATTTAGGATACCATATACTCCACATTGGGAGCGAACATGGAAAAAATTGTATCGTTTTATTTAAATCTTCAAATTGTTTTGTTTATACCGATAAATGGTTTTATTTTGAATTAACTACAAAAGAGAAATGAGATATAAATCCACACTGACAAAATGTCTTTAGAAGGAGAAGGATGCAAATCCACACTACTTTTTTATTTATTTATTTTTACATATAAAATGGAATATAATGTATTTATTTATTACATATTACAGAAGAACGTCAATTGAATTAGAATATAAAAAATAATGATCGCAACAGTATATTTTCTTGGAAGTTATGAGTATTTATTCAAAAAATAAATTGTTTTCAGGTTCTCCTGAACAATTTGGTATTCGGCAGTTGCATCCGTCTGCCTCTGAGGTACAGAATTTATCAACAACTCTTTTGATGAAAGTGTCTGAAAATAGTTAGGTGTAACTAGTTTTGTGTTCGCACGGTACCTAAGGCGGGTACAATAATTAAGTATGATACAACGGTTTTATTCGAAAAGATTTACGCTCACTGCAGTGACATGTGACGTCACTCACGTTGCGGTGGGTAATCCAATTTGTTTCGTATGACCGTATGTCCGTGACATATGTCTACCGCCTGAGAATGGTCTGCTTTGTATCTTAGGTCATGCGTTTTACACCCTGTGAACTCAGTTCCTCTTCTATTGACACGTATTTCGGACCCTCCTCAAACTATAGCAACTAAGACGACATTTCCGATGTATTGGAAATTGATTTAGAGAATTGTTAAAGGTTGGAATTCTCACATATAACATTTAAAAATCACATTACATATTCTATGTTATTTTCTGTTGTTATTCAATCATTTGTGCAGTGAACAAGGGTGAAAATGATGGAATAGATATGTTTCCAAGCAAAGCAACATTTTTCAAACCATTTTTTTTGTCTCTAAAACAGTTTTTTAAATGAAAATTCTCAACTTTAGACAGATTCTTCAAGGTTAACTCAAGTATTTTTTTATAATCAAATAATATGGATTATAGTATTATTGGCCGATACCAAATTCTGAACTAGAATTGTCAGTCAAGAATAAATGTCTCCCATTGTCATTTTATGTACAATAAATATCTTGTCTAGTGTATAAGTATCTTATGATTAATAACGCGACGGTAGCACCCTTACTAGCTGCCAAGTTAAATTGGTACATCTATAAAAGAAGCAATAACCTATTGCATGACATTTAGAATCCATTATAATATTAGATTTCGCTCAATATTTTGCATACTAGTGACAAAAGTATGTAGAGCTCAGATGTTTGATTTATCTTTAGATTCTTGACTAATTGTAAGTTGATAACAATTCTGAACCGATGAAATTATGACGAATCGAGTTTTGAACTAGTTGAGAGGGATATGTTTTATTTAGTTACTATTTTTTTAAAAATAAAACACAATTTGTTTGTACTACTTTCACATGTTTATAATGATCAGGGCCGGCTTCTCTGACCATGAGCATTATCAACTGATGACTCAGTTGCCTTTCCGCCAAGAATTGACAGTTAACGCCTTAAAAGTAATTACTATTTTCCATATCCATAATTTCATAATTCCTTCCGTTCCATTAACTACCTGGGTTTTGTCTTACAGCGTCTTCATGTATTCGCATGCACAGATAAACTCAAACTGAACTATTTAAAATGTTAAACTATTTAATGTCGGCGTCCGTGGCGCAGTTGGTAGCGTCGCTGGCTACGGTTACGGATGTCTCGGGTTCAGTTCCCGGTGCGGACTGTTTTCATAGATTGATCTTTCAATCGATTTATGGATTTCTGTTCGTAGTCTGAGTCCTCCCTCCCACCTATCCCATCCTCACGGGGCGTAACGAGAGCGATTAGCTAACCACTAGTCCTGTCATAGCCCTATCCTTCTATCCCTACTCTCTTCGAAAAAAAAAGAGAGGTTGAATAACTGAGTGACAAGCAGTTCTCGTAGAAAAAATTCTGTCAAGATACCTCCATTAAGAGACCATATGCTCCACATCGGGAGCGGACATGGAAAAAAAACTATTTAAAAAAATAGTTACACAAAGAACCACTTATGATTTTATTGAAATATCGAAAACATCTTCTAGATATCAATCACTATGTTCAATTTAAACTCGAGTCATGTGCATGTGGATGTTCTTAAAAGCACTCGTTTTAATATGGTGTCACTCAAACCACGACCACGAGCACTTATAAAACCAATCATAAGCCTCGCGAAGTGTTCGCGAAGCTTCTAATCTCTTCAGAAATCCATAAGGAGCTTTAAGAGTTTCGAAGCTCGGCATAAATAATTCACAAAGCTTTTTGTAGCAAGAAAATTGTGAAAATTGAAAATAAAATCACTATGATTTTAAAGCAGGTAATAGTTAAATCGTAGTCGGGTACGTGGTGCAGTGGTCGACGTCGTTGTCTTTGGTTACGGATGTCTTGGGCTCGAATTCCGGTACGGACAGTTTCATACATTGATTTTTGTTCGTAAGCATGGATGTTAGTGACGTCTAGAATTCCCTCCCGCCCATCCCATCTTAAAAATGAGGCGTAGCGAGAGCAATTAGTTAACCGGTAGTCATGTCCTGTCGGTTCCGTGATGCAGTGGTTGTCGTCGTTAATTCGGTTACGGATGTCTCGGGTTCAAATCGCGGTACGGACAGTTTCATAAATTGATTTTTCAATTGATTTCCGTTTTTAGGCATGGATGTTTGTGTTGCCTAGAATTCCCTTCCACCCATCCAATCCTAAAAATGAGGTGTAGCGGGAGCTATTAGCTAACCATTAGTCATGTCCTAGAAAGAAAGCTTAGCAACTGAATAATAAGCAGTTATCGTAAAAAAACTTCTACCGAGATACGGTAAAAAAATAGTTAGATTAAAAATGCGTTAAGTATTGCTTTTTAAAAAAATAACATTAATTTTCCTATAACCGGTACCTTAGTCAAGTAATAACGCTCTATTGATTTCGTCCTTCTCAGTTAAGTCAAGGTTCGAATCCTTTAATATACATTATCATACACCAACTTTTACATCGATCTGTATGTCTAAAAACATGAATGTCCGTGATGTCACTCGTTCGCCTATGCAGAAATATAATAATCACGGTGAGCCACTTGCTTTACCACTTGCCAACACAAATACAACATTGTCAATAGGCTAGATGAGAAAAAAATGACCCACCGAGAATCCAATTAGAATTGAGCCACGAATAAATTATTTTCACTACGCAGTCATGTGAATTGAATGAACGAATCAAAGAAGAAAATCCTAAGTGACCCATTTTCCAAATCTATATGCTACTGATCCTTCAGTAACTCACATTCTCACAGAAATTGTAGAGTGCATGTTGTATAACTTTGCAATCCGGCTCTAAGGTCCGGACTAGGATCATGGGATCCATATTGATATTGATGCACTGACACGCCCAGTGTAGTATACAGAAATCGTATCAGTGAGTTTTACCCTCTACCCTCTGTGTTTTAATAATGATGTGTTGGTGAGTGCCTTACCATATGTCATGCTTCGGTAAACTTTTTCTGTTGAAGGATATTATTGATAGTACAATATGTTGTACATTTGGATCGGATAAGGACATGAGAAAAACTACTACAAAGTAAACTAGACGTTATCTATCGCAACAAATAAACGTGATTAATGTTTAAATCAAAAATTTTATCTGTTGTATTCAAATAATACTACACAATGGTTCTTTCAACGTAAAATATTATCCTGTCATATAATCAAAAGGAAAGTAGACGTGCTTATTACGACATCTGACAAAAAATAAAATAAATTATTTGACAAAAATGAAAAATACCCATCAAAAGATGATATATTATATTATGCAAATATTACTATCATTATTATAGTTCAGAAGTGTATTTTTCTTTTTGATTTACAAGTTGGTTACCCCACCTACACCCGTCATGTGTATTGCAGCCGCTGTTTCACGGTCGCCTTCCATAACGCAATAACGATCAAGAAAAGAAGTGAATTTACTCCTCATATGCTTGGCCCTATGCAGAACTGCAAGGGACCGATCTTATAACCACGAACTATTGTACTTAAGAAAAGAAAAGATAGAAAGAAAAAAAAGAAAATGTTACTTCAGTTTATTTTTCCTGATAATGAAAAGCAAGAATAGATTTTTCCGGGCCTGTAGCCGAGTGGTCAACGTTGTTAGCTTGGTTTCGGTGTCAGTCTTATAGAATAAATAATGAATTGACGTACGGATTAATTTTGGAAGGCGTGAATGTGAAGGCGTGAAGCCACTTATCCCGGCACAAAACTGAATAACGCTTAACGTCTGCTTAAACCAGATAAACGACCGCGGAGGGTGGTTGGGGGTAGAGAACAGCCACTTGTGCTATCCTAGCCTAATCGTTCTATCCTTACTGTCTCCGAAAAAGGGAGGTTGAGCGAATGATTAAGAAGCAGTTCTTGTAGAAAAACTTATGTTGAAGTAAGCTCCATTAGCCGCCCATATGCGCAAAATGGTTAATTTTTTTATTACAGATTACTAGTTATTTCACTTTAAGAGGTCATTAACATTTTACTTTAAATTTGTATGATTAGTCTTAAATTTTTGTCATACTTCTTGAGCCAATTATTTTTCAAATAATCCTAATCATTTTATAAAATTAGGGAAATTGTACAAAAAAATTTGCTTTTCAGCTAAGAATTGACAGTTAACAAACTGAATGTGATTTATTTTGAAGTGCCTTCTATGAGTCTATATGTAACGCTTTGGGAGCGGGCATTATATTTGTGTTGGAAGTTTTTAATTAAGAAATGAATAGATTTATTTCAATCAGAATTATTTAAATGTTTTATTACGATTCTCGATTAGCATCAAAAACATTATTATGCTGAATAAAAGCAAAAAAATGTACAAAACATATTTCAATAATGGAGAGATCTATGATAAAAGAAGAGATAGAAAACATATAATAATTCTGTTCAGGCAAGAGAATTCATGAAAATATTCGATAAAGATACTTTTGTTAAGGTATGATTGATGAGCGATGAATGAAGGGAGAAGCGAAGATGTTATTTTAGAAATATGTTGTAGGGCTATTTGTACTGACATAGGCTAAGAAAAAAATACCTTATGTATGCATACTAAATCTCTTCTAACTAAAATATTCACATCGTGGTATACGGGGTAGGGATTTGCAAATCAGGGATCAGATGTTTTTTGTAATAAAATACAAACTTGCGTCGAATTTTTGGTCTGACTTTTTGAGATTACGGAACGTACCAAGCAAATACCTGTTACGTCAGTGGTTATGGAGAAACGTTGTCTGCTTGCCTCTTTTTCCGACCGGTGGGACTTTAGCGCCCAGAGTAATATCCACAAGATGTACGCGGAATGACTCTAGCATGTCTTGGGGGAAGCAAAGCAATTGGTGAGTGACAGGGAATCACGGAAGCGACGTTTAGTTGTCGTACGATGTATATATGGAGTGGATGTGGTCAAAAAAGAAGGAGACATACATTTAGAAAAGTTGCAATAAAACATTTTAAGTGAAATACTACTCGAGCCTGAAGGGGAGTTGGTCGATGACGTGTTTTTCAGTTGTGGCGGAAAGTTTCATAAATTGTTTTTACAGTCGGTTTATTTATTTTTTCAAAAGCATATCTATATTATGTGTCAAATTTGTTCCCATCCATCTAAAGCTGTAAACAGGGCGTAGCGAGAGCGATTACCTTACTATTAGTCCTGTGGTAGTCACATCCGTATTTTCCTACAGGCAAACAAGCAGTTCTTGTAGAACAACTTCTGTTGAGATGCCTCTATGAAGAGTCTAAATGCCCAAAATTAAAATAGTTTAAAAAAGAACTTAATTTAAGGAACTTTCGTTTTTGCCCGATGATTAACAGATAAACAAGACGTTTAATTTCATAAAAGTATTACTTATTTTCTCATTTTAGTTTAAGAAACTGATTTTATACCAACGCGAATTTAATTTTTCTCTTAACATATTAAAAACTAAGTTAACTACTTCAACAATACCAGTGAACGATGTGTACAGAATCCTACGAAACTATTTCTTGGAGTAACAGACGTTACTAACAATTTTTCCCAGACGTTTTCCTTTCAAAGGCATTATTTCTATTTCCCAGCGTCTTTTTCCGGCTAGCAGAGGCGTTCTCATGCAGGCAGTTTGTAGGAATATAAAATAATTAATTATTAGTTGACAGGTGCTGCTCCCAACTGGATAATGGGATATACAACGTACAGTTACCCATTGTTATGTGATGCAATTGTCAAAGTTTCACTGTAAGGTGACACCGATAAGCGAACTGGTTAAATTTATTATTTTTCAAAGTCTCAGCTGCTAGTTATAACAACGAAAATTTTGTTAAAGTCACGATTACCAAAATATACATTTTAAATCGCACAAAACAATTGCATCGTGGCCGACGTTGTTGACTTCAGTTACGGATGCATCGGGCTTTAGTCCGTGATGCCCAGTACAGACAATTTCATAAATTGATTTTTCAATCAATTTATTAATTTCTGTTTGACAGTATGGATGTTTATGGTGTCTAGAATTCCTTTCCACCAATCCGATTCTAAAAATGGGGCATAGCGCGAGCGTTTAGCTAACCAAAAGTCCTGTCCTAACCCTATTCTTCTATCCCTAATCTCATGCTAAAAGAGAAGTTTAGCAACTGAGCGACAAGCAGTTCATTAGAAGTCCTCATGCTCCACATCGGGAGTGGAAATAATAAAAAAATGCAAAAAATATTTCCGTACATCAAAGCGTATCGGGAATGTTTCTGAATCCAAAAAAATAAATAAATTGATTGAATTGGCATTTACTTGGGGTGGAACTTCAATAGTTCTGACGATAGCGTTAAGCTGAAATAGCTATCATCTACCTAATAAAATTTTGTAGAACTAAATACTCTGACATTTTAACCTAAAATAAATCTGTCTGCAAAAGAAAAAGGGAGTTGTGTCTAGTTAATTAAAAAACAGTTAAATATTCTAAAACAACTACATGCATATAATTTAAAAAGGAAAAGTCGGATGAATGCTGCTGAATTGGTAAAATTTATGTTTAAATATCACATTTTTCATCAAATTTTATGCAAATGCAAATCTTGCTTTGGCTTTCCTGAAAATCGTGTAGAATCGTGTTGGCGTGAAAAAGAAAACAATAAAATGCAAGAGAACGAAATTCACCCTGAAATTTATCATACTCAAAGAATTACAGAACTTTTCTTTCCTTGAGATTCATTATGAATATTTGCATATCGCATGTCTCCCTAGACACGTCACTGTAGCCGGTAAAATAAGTGCCCTGCTATCTATGTTGCTATTCAAAACAAAATACTCTATGAATATTTAAATGCACTTCGAGCACGCTTCCTGGCTTGCAACCGTTCCTTTGTAATATTGTTTCACTTGAAAAGAGAAACACTTTTGCTAAGCGATGCAGTGGAAACTTTTATACTCGAATTAGGATTATCTTTCTTTATTTTTCGTTTGTATATGGTAATTTTTAAAAACAGTTTGGCGACTTTTAAAGTTATTCCTTTTTTGCGCCATGTTTGCTTATACTGTGAGGCATATGGCACCTTAAAAGATTATTTAAAGATAAGTGTGTGCGACTCAGTCTTTTAGAGTAATTATTTTTTCAATACGCATTTTTTGTTTTTTTTTTTATATCAACTTGTTGGAGCATTAAATCGTAAGGCGCGTTATCATCAGAGTTCTTCGATTCGAACCCCAGTTCGGACAGTTTCAGCGTCAGTATCTATGGTCTTGTGGTAAGAGCTTTGCCCCAACGATCAGGTGGGTCTGGGTTCAAGTCCCTGTAAGGTCAACATCAAATTTAGATGTGTTGATTAGATTGAAAAACTTTCATCGAGTATACCTTATAAGATTTTCCAATTTAAAAGTATTTGGCGCAATTATGGATGTCTAAAAATTTCCTCAACCCAACCGATCCTAAAAACGTGGCGTAGTAAAAGTGATTATCTATCAACTTGTCCTGTCCTAGCCTCATCCTTCCACCACTACTCTTCTAAAAAGCGAGGTTGAGCAACCGAGTAACAAGCATGACCGACGGGGCCGACAGATCCGACTGATAGTCGTATCGTCTTGAGCAATTTTTCCTGTTCGTTGTTCATGTCAGGACATTCCCAAAGGATGTGACCAGCATCCTGGATCATATTGCCACATTCACATAGTGGATTATCTACCATGCCGACTATATCTATCGGTCATGTCGACTTGGTTGCATATCTGACAAATTACAAGGCATTTAAAGAGTACACTTCGTCCTATGAAAAGCGATTGGAACGCAATTCCTTAAGACTTTAACCCCCTTGTTTTTCCTTTTTTTAACACTTATTTAAAACGAAAACTCAGTGCATGCAACCAAGTCCTGAGAAATTTCCCCAAGGACATTCCTGTCAAACATTTGAAACACCCATAACGTTGTTACGTTGTGGAATACACCCTGGAAGAGTGTGAAGCCGCAGCAGGGTGTTGGTGGGTACAACGTTGAGTACCCTAGGGTATTAAAAAAAAACTAAGTAACAAGTTGTTCTCGTAGGAAAACTTCTGTTAAGATACCTCCATCAGGAAGCCATGTGTGTTCTACGTTGGAAGCGAAATTCGTTTTAATAAGATATCGAATAGTCCGTGTGGAAGTGAATGCTTATTTTTTCACCTTTTAATAATTATGTTTTGTAGTTGACGTTGGTTAAGCTGATAACTTCTTTACTATCGTAAATTCGTGTCTTATAACAAAGAGATGATAACAAAAAAGCTGATTACAGCAATGGACGTATATGACTTCTATTATTTTAATCAATGCAAATATGCAAATGACTATGCCATCTTGAATACTAATTTCAAACACTGCATATTCATATACGAACATTGTCAGCTGGTTAATGTTAATGAGGAAAGCTTACATGACACATCTTTGTATTTTATTCTTACTCTTACTTGATGTGAGCATAAAAAATCGCTGAAGTCTGGCACTTACTCATCGCAGGGTTTTCCAAGTATTTATTTAAGAAACAAAAAGAGTTTGTGGTATGTTAAATGTTCCATATACCAACACTGTTTTTTATTAAGAAAAATAATACATTATCTATATTTGTTTTGGCTAATTGATGTAGCCCTCAAAATTGAAATTGTTCAGGAGAGAGTAAAAACTGTTTTTATCGTAAACATTATATGGCGAGTTGCGTTATGAATCTTTAAAATGCACTTCTGTAAATTTTCATGTTTGCAGATACGGGGTTAGAATTTATCTTTATTATTTAAGGCATGGAAACACCACATACATCCAACCACCGAAGAATCAATAATGAAAGCGCCCGCTGGGATATGAACCGTTGATCGCGTGACCGAGTATGACAGAAGATTAAGACCGCTTAAAACTTACGCAATTGATTTGGTTGGTGTGAAACTGTCATTTATAAATGAGAAGAATAATTGATTTATGGTTATTTTTACCAGAAGCCGTGTTATTATTTTTATTAAATTTATTACATAAATCACAAAAATAAAACACAATAGACCGATTTCGCTCATTGTGAAGATTATCAACTGATTATTTAGTTTTAAAAACATTTCGAGTCCATTCGTGTGCTCGAATGCCTGAAGATGCCGAAAGGCGAAACCCGGGTCGTTAGTGACAAAATACATGGAAGTGTACAAAATCTCAATAATCCAAATTTGATATTGAAATTCCATCAAGCACCCTCAGTCGATGTCTTAAATTATAGCTAGGTAGAATTTCGTAAACGTCCCAGTTAATTAAGATATTCTTGGCAAAGAATATTTTATTTTTTAACGCATCTGAAAATGCAGTCAGCGAAATCAAGCGATGGGCGATATACGAAACGGTATTGCATACTTTGCTATAATGGTGAACGCTCTGAAAAGACAAGTCATGATGACTAAAATAGGATACAGACCAATATATATGAACAAATTTTCTGATTCCAAAAACAAAAATTGCAACTTACGCAATTGCTCGAACTTTTGGTATGTGTATTGCATTATTGTACACGTTTTCTTGTTATTACGATGGTTGTGTTGTCGCCAACCTAACCGTGTTTCTAGTTAGAGAAATATCTTAGCAGAATGGTGAAATTGAATTTATGTGATAAAGCATGTTTCTTATGATATGTTAATGGGCGGAGTTAACCTCTAACAGTATACCTGTTAAGTTTGCGCGAAGGTTAGATCTTATAAATCATTGATGCCAACAAAATTATCATTATTCAGAAGCTCGATTGCAAGCAAGGTAATAATAAGGTTTGGAAGAAGCATTGTAAGGGATATAATCATGCTCGGATAGCGAAAACTCGCTCGTGGCCACATCTACGTCAGGATTAATAGTAAATACGTCACACCGTTGGAAAGCACTTCTTTGCTAAAAGCTCCAAGCTTTTGTTTCTTACGTCTCTTCTTTGGCCGGGTCCATTCTTACTTTCCGCATCTCGCAACTCGCTACTTGATATTTATTTTTCTTCAAGAAAAATAATACGCGCTCCCACAAACAATTGGCTGGCGGCTTATAACGTTTTTAAACAAAAAAACATTCTTTTTTAATGATACGTTTTGTTATTTCGGTGAAAATTCTGCCGCGCAGGGTTGTGTTCAATTTGATTATACGACTGCTCAATAAGAAATACTAAAACAAAAAATATTACAACTCTAATTCGCGATCCTAATTTTCTACTGACAAAGAAATTAAGGATCGAATTTTGAAAATAAATTTTCGTTAATTGATTGATTTGATAATGGTTAAAATAAAAAAAAATAACATACGAATCACAGAAAATTATAACAATGTGGCACATAACGTTGTTTCCATTGCAAAATTGTATATATGCATATGAATTTTCGATTTTTTGTGATATTGACAGTGCGAAATAGCACGAATGACAACAATTATGGTTGAGTATGTATATTTAATATGAATAAGTGTTTTATAATTCAATTTTAATTGTATAAAGTTATTTTTTAAACTGTTTTTATGCTCTCCTGAAAAGCTTGTTTTCTTATTAGAGTATAAAAAATTTTGATGTTTTCGTTATTAAATTTATGCAGAGTATTCTGTAATATTCTCTGATATCAAAACTGTGGATTAATCATGAATTGGTTATTTAAAGCACAATCCAAATTTATTATACAATACTTGTTATTATTACGTATTTCGGGGAATTAAGACTTTGCTGTCCAGTTCTTTCAGTTTGGTAATTGAAGGGATGTGCTACACAGGTCATAGGTGCAAATCATGCTTGGTTGGGTTGGGAACTTTGAAGAAAGAGTGGATAGCACATATTGCCTTTCCCATTATAAATTATCATTCATTTCAGCGCACTCCATTGCAATTTTACAATTTCTCAGGCTTAAATACTAGGTATATACGTCTATATATCTCTTTCTCTCATGTATTCAAGATAAATGGGGGGAACGAATCAATACCGATGGCAACCCAGACAACATGGCAATAGAAGATCAGAATGCACAATACTGTCGGATTAGTCCGACTACCTTACACAACAATAATTTCTCACTGATCGTCGACCGCGGTAGGTTGGCGGCGAATCTATCCTTAAATTTAATCTCTATAGTAATAAAGTTACATAATAAATGAATTAAGACTCTGTCAGCTTTAAATGGACAGATTCTACCCGGTAGAATAGAAAGAAGACACATAAAAAATGTTAATGGTATTCAGCTACAAATGTGTTCAAAAATTAAAAAATTAAAATATTAAAAAAAACACTCCTGGTATAGTTTGATATCAAATCACCCTAAATGATAAAAAATAATTCATATATAAAATTAAAGCTTCCTGATTAACTACAACGTGTAGGGTGACTGCTATGGAAATAGGACAGCGATAGTTATTAGACACTTCAACTTTAAACGTCCAAATTAAGAATAGCTAAGCATTATCGTTGGTATGAAGGATACAAATATATCTAGTCTTTCTATCTCTACGTAACTGCATCTCTAATTATCCTCTACTAGATCACAATACTGAGAAAACTTCATTCGTATGTGATGTCAGGTAAAAATCGTGAAAAAACGTGTTTGTGTTAGCAGACCCTTTAAGAGACAGTGTTATTTTAATGAGATTTACTTAATAAAAGTTTCGTGAGTTTCGTAACGAAACTTCTCAGGAAAGCGTGAGAGACTGCAAGCTGTCAAAATTCATTAAGATTTAAAAAGTTGTACAACAACTTACCTAAAAAGTAAATGTGTCCAATTACTGTTTTTCCATATTTTTCAGCCTAGTACAAATATCTAAAAAAAACTTTTGTTTTTATTACTGTTGTGTTCATTTCCTTGAAGCTCATTAAATTCGTCATTTCAACATATATTACATGTTTCCTACATACTTATTGTTTTTGACTTATACACTGTTAAAAGAAAGAACTTCCTTAAATGTCCAATTACTATAGCAGTCACCCTACTTTGGTTTGTTTATGTGCACAGTTTTTTATACTTATAGAATTAATATAAATATACTGTGGTCTTCCTCGTTCTCATATTTCGTTACAGTTGTATTTTACCAACTTGAAATAGAAAACAAAAGAGGACCGCTTCTTAAATGGATGGAGAACAATATTTTCAAGTCGAAATGAAGCATATACATGCCAGTTAAATGTACAATTAAGCACAACAAATTACACTTAATGAACAATTACGGAATCATTAATGGATTGGGGATTGATTGCGCTCCTTGCGATCATAAACGTCAGATACGTGTGACCAATCGTAAGAGGATCGTTTGATTTTTCGTTCACGTCACAGTGTGGTAGTCGGACGCGTCCAACTTTTCGCGTAAAAATGGGTCAGTGCATGGCGTAAAAAACATCCCGTAACATTAATAACAATGTATATCACATTATGTTTTTAACCACACTTAATAAACCGAGTAAGTGCGATCTTATTTTACTCATAATTAAGTAATTTGTTGATAATATTATTTATAGTACTTTCCCAAAACGTCTAAAACTATACAGTGACAATACTTGGTGTAACCATGCCCGCTTCTTATGTAGAATAGACTTCCAAAAAATTGAATAAGCCAAGAAATACTTACACTCATTGATGGTTCAATTGATACATTGTTAAGTAACTATATGTGATGTTCTCATTCTATTGCGACTTAGCCAAAAAATAATTTAAAACTAATCTTTTCTTTATTCCATCCCTTTATCTTTACTCCTGTTGAAAGACGAGATTGAGTGACCGATAGACAATTAATTATTGTTAACCAGTTTCTGTTGAAATCTTCCATTATGAGTCTATATGATCATAATGTGATCATGATTTAACGGTATTGTAGCTTTTATATAGCGTTAGTTCTGTCCATTTAAAATTTCCCTGTATAACCATCAAATTAAAATTGTTTAGGAGAGATTTAAAACTGTTTTTATCGAAAATATTATAAGGTGAGTTGCGTAATGAATCTTTCAAATGTACTCCTCTGAATTCTCATATTTGGAGATACAGGATTATACGTAGGGAGTGTCGATATAATAATGGCTTACATCAAGTGGTCGGGTCAGAATTTTTGAACCTAAAATCAATGAATGGTGTTTCCGTTCCAAAAAGTGGTCAATTTATTTTTCTAATTTACATCATTTGGCCGAGGCCTGCCCTGTCGTCTTTAAAATGAAACTGAATCATTAACTCATTTTCGTATTTTTGACGGTTAAATCAATTGGCCAAAACACCATCGATGTAATACGTGTCTAAGCCAGGGTTGGCATTCGTCCCGATAGCTCACTGTTATTGACAGTGGCGTCCCGACGACCAAGAAAATGTGCCGATAGTTGAAACACGGAGAATTGTATATAGTTGCCATCAATATTTTCAAACATTTCTCAACATATGCAGTCAGAACTAAGAGGTCCCATTCAAGCACCAAATTTACTCTTCAGGATGCCAGTTCTGTTAAGATTTAAAAAACATGGGATGTTGCAAAAGAGTTAATGAGCCAAATGCCCCAAATACATTAATTAAATTTTTAGAAGTTCTTTGGCGAACTTATATTTTTCGTTAAAATACTTTCCTCATTCATTAGCATATATGACAAATAGAATAATCCGAAATCATTAACATTGAGGCCAAGTTAACAAAAAAAAGACAATTTAAAAAAAAAGTACTACATGCTAAATGATAAGTAATAAGTATATTCAATAATACACACAAATTAGTGAAAATTGTCACGATATGATGACATTTGATTAAAATTTAAAGTTAACAAATCTGATTCAATCAAAAGGTCCCGGGAAAATATGGCAACCCTAATCTTGTCAGTTCACACTGTCAATCAATTACGTAATTGGAACAAATATTTGTAATATTCAAACATTTGTTTTTGCCGTGTTTTTTTGTGCAAACAATCTTTTCATAAAAATCGAATGAAGTAATTAGAAACGAGAAACATTAAATACTTTTTAATTTAGACATGTAACTAATAAAAACACGAACACGAGATGTTTGTGTATCAATAATATTTTATAGTAATAACAAAGATTCAGCCAAAACCGTGGAGAATATTATTTCCCAGCAATTTATATTTTTACGAAAACTAAATATAAGATAGGTAGGATGATAGATAGGTAGGAATACTTTGTATAGTACCTACATATTAAAAAAAAAGATTGCTTTTCAGCAATTACTAAGCATATATTATTCAACTGATACAAAATAGTTAAACACTGAAGACGTGTTCCACTGAAAACTATATCCACTACTAGCGTGTCACATATGAAATATAAATAGAGCATCTCTACAGAAGTTGATTTTACAAGCAGTGGATGTAATTGTGTCGTTTTGCCTCTGTTTTGTTAAGAATCTTATATATCCCAGAGAATTCTGTAGACGCTTTAGAGCTTAGCCAGAGTCAATGTCCGATGGAGGGGCGGGAGCGGCGTGACAAGACGCGCGAACTTCCAGTCCCTGCGCATTAACTACGGACATTGCAAAAGCATGCGATGCATTTCAGTTTTAAGTGCCGCGCCCACCCCACCGTCGAGCGTTGACTGTAGCTGAAAACTTATTATTATCACATATCAAATTTATGTGTGAAATTTTCTCATGAAATAAGCGTCGCAGTTCGAGGTGTATAATATAAAATAAACTGATATGCATTGGACACACAGTTCTGACATTCAACTACTTTAGACATTCAGTATTTCAATTTCAATACCGTCATCTATGACGGGTACGGTTATAGTAGAAGTCAATAAACGGGCAAGAAAGTTAAAACCAATCCGAAAAATATTTTGTGTTATTTCATCGTTTAAATTTATCAATAACTAGTTTTTATTACCTGGTAGATGTGGGCGTTATTATAGCGTTATTTTGGTGAAATCTTATGATTAAAGTTGAATTTTGAAAGTATCACTGCGGACTGTACCTCATGCAACACTCATAAAATATAGTCGCTCAATTAATAATAATGTTAAAAGTTGAATTTTACACAGACAGATAGATTTATGTATGCATTTTCTGATAGATAGTATAAATATTTTTAGAATTGTCTTTGCTTAGCGATAACAATTATGCAACCCGTTGTATTATTAGTTTTTTTGTTAATGATGTAATTAATTTCACCAATTTAAATGAACATAACTATGTTTTATTTAAATTCACCGAAAATGCCAATTAATTTTATCTATAAAAAATGCGCATGTTATCGTTTATTCATTTCATAATTTCTTAATGTTTTTCGGCCAAGGATTAAAATTAAATAATATTGAAACGAGAAAATAAATACAATATTAAGTAGCCAAATTCAAAATGAAAAGTAAGCATGGATATCAATTTTAATTAATAAAAACCGTGTGTTTTGTTTTCAAAATAAAATGTTCATAAAGAGGCCCGCTGTTACTTAAATCGACGGAAAGCTTGCATAACGTTTTATTTAAATAATATTTTTTTATTGAAAACCTGTTAGTTACAAAATGATAACAAAAATGTTTGTCCCAGACGAAATTTGATTGGTCTTTTTATTTGATTTTATAATATTTAATAGCAAATGAGCAAATATTTGTTGCAATTGATGCACGTTTCTAATGTGAATACAACCATATTGTGAACACCGAACAGAATAATATTTATTCAAATATATTCACAGTGCATCTATTTGCATGCGTTGTTAGTGAAAACCAAATATTGAACCAGATTCGCAAATAATAATAAATTTATCCTTCCATAAATATGTATAAAAATCACTTTCTTATTTTCAATGTATTCAGCGGATGTTTTGTGGAATTTTATTTCGAGTACGAGTGGGAATGCCCGTCATATATGACGGTATTGAAATTGAAATACTGAATGTCTTAAGTAGCTGTACTTTAGTTTACCCACTGACGGACTGATTGTTGTTTGTTTGCCTCAGTATTTGCGTCACGTCAGAGCTGTGTGTACTGTTTATATATACCGTGGACGCTTAGGTATGTGATAATAATTAAACGTCTACGATTCAGACTCTACATCTACGCTTACAGACCGGTCTGGGATATTATATATAAGATAAAGTTGACAATAGCGAAGTTGAATATGTAGGTGTTACGTATTTATTCATCTAAATACAAGAGGTCTGAAATACGTTTCAAATACGGGATACACATTTCACACGCAGTTATTATTGTTATTGATTGAGTTGACATTAACTTGATAGAACATTTTTAATAAAGTAAAAATAACAAACTATTTAAGAATCTTTATTTAGACTTGTGTAATTACTTCTTACATTTTGGAATAGATTCACCGCCAACCTCTGCAGTCGACGGCTAGTGAGGAATTATTGTCGCCTGTTTCAGTGTGTGAGGTATTCCGGCTTCTATGACGTTAGATCGCGTTCTGTCTATCGCCCGTCTCGGTGTATGGTATGACGCGTTCTGTTGGTGTCTGCTTTCTCCAGTGTTGGTAGCTATTCGATGGTATCGTACTTATTCGATTCCCCACAGTTTTAAAAGAATTTTGTCATTTTTTATAGCTATTTCGTTTTCACTATATTGTCAGAGGTAAAAAGTGAAACCGAAATAGCTATCAAAAAAGGGATAGAATTCTTGTAGAACTAAATACTTTATATATTGCGAAATCAAATAGTCTATTCATTGAAAGAGTATATATTTAAATAACATACACATATACCACCGCAGTAATCAAGCGGCTAACGCCCTAGGTTCCCGATAACAGATATTCATAGAATACTTGATATTTGATTCGTATATGAATTTGTGACAAGGTAGAACAGATGTCTGTGTTTCACCCTGCTTCCGTTCCTACTCATGAAAACAGGATGTGAAGTCAACCCCATATCCTCAACCCTTAACGTATTAAGACGCTTATCAATAACTATCTGATTGCCCATATGTATATAGGTAACGAAATGGGCTATTTAACGTAGTTCTTCATAACACGGGTCCAATTGGTCACTCTGAAAAGACACTGGCGAAAGTAAATTTATAAAGGGTTATAAATAATTGCACTTTGTGTTAGATAGTATTCATTCGGTATACTTGAACTTTTATTTCGATAGTTTGCATTTTTAATAAAATAGTATTAACTTGGTACACTCAAACTTTGATTATAATAGTTTTCACTTAGTCATGGATTCTTTTAACAAAGTGAGTTAAGTTGTAGTAGGTTATGTTAGGATTGGTCTGTGTAATGTATTCTAATGCGTGGAGCAAAGACAATATAGGCGGCTTAATATAAGTTAGAGTTGCGACAAGTATTTTCATTTCATTACAGCTTCGTGCAACTATCGATTTATAATTGTGAGTAATTATATTGAGTGAAAACCATTTTTTCGTAAGTGTAATATATTTCTTCAATGTTAAAATATATTTTATTATGTGGGATCACTTTATTTTTAGCTAGTGAAAAGATTTGTTTTTTTGTGGAATGTATTTGTTATAAGTGAAAAGAATTTTTATGAAAGTGAATTTGATCTAAACAAAAGTGCATTTAATTGTAAGCCATTTATAAATATGATATACATACTTCATTTTATGTCGAACAAGATTTCTTCAATTCCAACATATGTTCACATATTTTCACTTGAATTTATGCAGTTGAATATCTGTCACATAAAGCACTGCAAAATCAAGTATTAAGATACTACAGTGTTGGGATTTGGTCCAGCTCGTTTGCATGTAAAGGATTCGGATCCCCGAATAAATACTTACGTACATTTCATCGATTTGTATCCATAAGCATGGATGTGTGTGAGGACGTTAAAAGCGAAAACGCCACTGTCCACAAAAGTCGAAAATGATATAAATGAATGCACAAATATTCGCGATATTGTTGTGTATGTATACAATTTAACAGATCAATTGTTATATTCCTAGAAAACCGTCAAAAATGTGTCAATATGCAAAATATATGAAATGACATTTCTGCAGTATCCGTTTTATTTGATTTCTCAGTGTATGACTTTAATGGACGTGGCATTTTTGCTTTTAGTATCCAATATTTTCTTTTTACCATCTCTACTCCCAGATGACCTAATAAAGATATATCAACAGAAGTTTTTCTACGTGAACTGATCGTTACTCAGTTGCTCAACCTCAATTTTGTTGAGGAGAGTGAAAGAAGGATAGGGCTAGAACAGGACTAGTGGTTCGCTAATCGCTCTTGGTATGCAACGTTTTGTTAGGATCGGATGGGCGGGAAGGGAATTTTAGACATTACAAACATTCATGCCTACGAACAGAAATCCATAAATCGATCGAAAAATAAATTTACGAAACTGTCCACACCGGGACTTGAACCCGAGACAACCGTAACCGTAGTCAACTACGTTAGCCAATACACCACGGAGGCAACCGGAGAACTCCATTATACTAGTTTAAAATTCAAAGTATTCAGTTTTACAAAATTCACTACAAAAATAAAAATAAAAATTGTACAACTGGGTAATTTTATATTATAATTATCTAATAGTTCAAATATGGTAATTGCATGATAATGAAATTGCAAGTAAGTAATATTTTTCTCGTGTTTTATCCTTATGGAAAATTTTCATTTATTAATTATATGCAGGTTTTATTTTTTCTATTATTTAAAGACTAATATAATGCGATTTATTACCCAGCTTTAGTGACATAAATGCTGTTCATACCAAGTTAGACTACCAACTAGTATCAATAGGCGGAATAATTTTAATCAATATCAATCACAGTTGACGGTGTGCTTGGACATCTAAGTACTGAGTACTTAGCATTGAGGGCCATTTCCAATTTCTAGTAAATTAATTATCAATTTAAGAAATACATGTTTCCGGACGGAACATTTTTGTATCACATAATAAACTCTTATCTATTGATCAGCCCTAAATGAATCTTCTCGGGGCTCTCAAAAGAGATGTCGATAACTTGCTTGTTAAAACATCAACAGCTCCGGCCTACATCAGGTAAAACAACCACTGTGCCCGGCCCATTTTTGAAGAAATAGCATTTTTCTTAAGCGTTTACTAAAAGTGTTCTAACTATTGAAATAGTGGATGAAATCAAATGAAACTTTTTGGGATTGTTTGAAACATTTTAATATTCAATTTTTGAATTGCCACATTTTTTTTTGTGAAGAGTCACACGACAATGTTTACACATGTACCGAGTCTCACTCCTTTTCTTGTGCCTTGCACACACCTTGCATGTTCTACTGGGCTTGTTTTTATTTTCTGTTGACGGTGTCGGTATCAAAATGTGCTTAGACATATCCTCCGACAACCTATCTTGTAAATCTTGCAAAACTCTAACTCCGAGTGGACTCAGCAACACCGTTATATTGTCTACAGAAGAGGGAATATTAATGATCGTAATCAGATGAGTGCGTATCGATTGAGATTTTAGGTCGATAAAATCAAAACCCATTTTGGCGATAACGCAAATTAAATGACTGTTTTGGAAAGGTTTAATTCTTGACTATAATTAAAACCAGGATTCCGTTGTATTATGTATCGCTTGATGGCTAAAATAGACTGTTTTTGACATGCTGTTCTATGTGTTCATGTGACTCAACGTGTTAAGTCTGTGTTGATAATTTTGATTTTGATTGAGTAAAAGTAAATTATTTGACAATGAAATTGTAAAAACATTTTTCATACAAGACTATTCGAGAACAGTTTTTGTCAAGACCTGTGCAAAACGTAGGGAGTTAAGAGACATTCAGAGTGTTCGGAAATTGGATTTATGAGATATTAAATCTACCGACAAGACGTATCACAACGAGTTACGACATTCATCCAGTCGTGGATATATCACTATGCAACTCTAATACGATGATCACTAACGAGTTTATTTGTATTACATATTTATATTACTTTAAAATACTTCTCTATATACATATTAACCCTGCAATGTCGACTAGTGTGCCGACGGCCACATTTTTTTTACCGGAATAGTATTAATTATACACCAACACTATTTATATTTATAGATAATAAATTTATGTGTTTGTCAGTAAGAAATATATTGTGAACACCAAACATAACATTTGATTGAGAGTGTTGGTCTTCAGATATTTTGTCGATGAGAAAAGTCATCACAAAATGTCGAAGATCTTAAATCAGTGACGTACAATCGACTCTATACTATGGCCAGTAGTGAATTAAGTACTTCAACGACCCCGGGCGCAGTATAATAAGATTTAAAGGTTTGTTTTCTGGATAATACAATAGTCTCTATTCGTAATCTCTTCTAATCACAAATATATTATTATTATTGTCGACGGCGTTCCAATGAAAGAATAAATTGAAAAACATTGTATTAATTAATAAATAAAAAGCTGCTGCGGTATTATAAGAATTCCGCATAAAATAAAAATAAATAATAAAGACTGAATTATATTTATGTGGGTTACAACCAATATATAAAGTTATTTTTGATCTCCCTAAGATTCGGAGGCCCCAAGCGCGTGCCTCATGCGCTTATGGGGTAATCCGCCATCGACTAAAGCCCATTTATCTATTATCCCATTGTTATATTCTCTCCTGACTCTAGAAATACAACATATTATATTTAATATACTAACTCGACACTTTATAAATTCAACTCTTTTACCTGCATATAGTGTGTCAACAAATAGTGTAGTTGCTTCACAAAAGATCACAAAGCGGAGCTCGTTGACGAACTTTTAGTGGAAAACTAACACTAAAATGAGTGTAATGAAAACAATCATCATATAATAGACTACACTTTCATTACAGAGAGCGTGAAATTTATTTTTCATTCTTGAGAATTTTAAGCGGAGTTGAAATCGAAACTAATGACAATAAACTCCCCATTAGAGGGCCTCGCGTGGGCCTGCAGTAAACGTAATTTAGGGCATCACTGTCTTAGATGTCAGAATGATTTCAATTCCGAAAAAATCAGCAGCTAAATACGGAGGAAATTACGGATTTATTTGGACCACAATATTAATGTGATCTGGTGTTGGTTAATCTGGGAAAGGTCGAAGGCAGAAAGGGAGGGGAAGGGTACTAACTCGCTGGAGTGACCAAGTGAAGGACGGAGGAATACAGGAGCGAGTGGCGAAAATTTGTCAAAGGCAATGAAGTTGTTGAGGCAGGGGGAGGTCTCGACCCTCACACGTGAGGAATACGTCTACGATGAACAAGATCATGGTTAAGTCTTCTATGGGAAGTTGGCAATGTAGTTTCGCAGCACGGTTATGGACAGTCGTATTAGAACATCAACGCTTTAGACGCCATTCTACCTTCCCTTCAGTTATGTACAGTTTTTCCTAGAAATAAAACCGAAACTTCCTGATTGTAAATATTATGATATTCTATATTCAATTAAAATAAAATATTCAATTTGTTTTTTAGAATGAAAGATTCTAACATTTTTTAAACTATTTTTCAATAATATGGTTACGGCTGCGTGGAGAAGATGTTTTCAATTATATTTTATAATTTAAATACAGTTTTTATTTCAAAAAAACTTCACTATCGTTTTATAAGGTTCATTAAAAACATTTTATTTAAAAAACTACTGCAGTATTATCAATTTCATGATCGTTGTCATTTCAGTAATAAATGGCTCGATGCTGAAAGATAAAGAACTTGTATTACTATACAAATTTGAATAGCCAATTAGCAAAACTAGTTTTTGCTGGCCATACACGACTATAAATAACACATAAAAATTCACTAAAATCTAGTAACATCTCACTTTTGGTCAGATAAACACAGAAAACTCTCTCCAACAAAATGAAGTCGTCACTTGTATTTTCCTTCGTAGCTTTCGCTGTCATTACTCAATGCTTTGGATCGGTATCCATAGAATTAGTTCCCAAGAATGAAGGTATACTATATATTATTTGATATAAAATCTTATTTAAAGCTTAAATTGTCATAAAATGATATTTAACCGACTAAACACTAAGTTTTTTATTATTGAATTGATAGATTCGGTCTGTCTTGAATTTATCAAAGTGGAAAATAGTTTTACTTTGAGTGAGAACTTTTATTTATTCGTTAAGTCACTATGATAAATTCTACCGTCAATTCTAGGAGGAAAGGCATTCTTTTATTGAAATATATATTATTCGCAGTAATTACTATACGGTTTTGAAATAAAATAAAGACGTGTTGTGCTGATAAGAACGAATAAATATCTGATACTTTTAACCATTTTTAAAGATAAAAACTGTATGAGTAAACCAGTTCAATTAAATTTTTCCGTAAGTTTAAAATGCCTACATTCCGAGCAAAACTATTCATTATCATATTAATAATATCTGTTAATTAATTGTAAAATCAACAATGCTATATATCAATGTAGTGACAAGGGTTTAAAATTCTTGTTAAGTCTATTAAGTACTCCAAAAGGCAAACTATGAATATTCCGTGACTTAGATTGAGATTTAACGTGAATTCAATTGATATTCAAACCAATATTTTCTATAGATTCGGCGGTAACTTTGTGGAAGTTCATTTTCAATATAAAATTAAATTAAAAATTGATAACTTAGTGGAATAGCTAAGTTATCAATTTTTAATTTAATTTTATATTGATATTCAAACTATTGTCTTGGGGTGAAATTTTCAAAAAAAACATAAAAAGAACTAGTAAAATATGAACAAAATAATGGCGGCATACTTTTGTTTGTTTGTATTCATTAATACATTGAAGGTTCGGTTTGTTTTCGATTTTACAAGAGGCCTCCACATGAATTTGTTGTCAAAATATATGTGTAGTAAAATAATGAAAAATATATATTTTTTTATATAAGCTGTTAGATATCACCTCTTAAATAATTGTAGAACGATAATTTCAGCCGTGGCTTGTTTTTTAAATACGTATTATGGTCAATGCTTCAATCTAATTGTCTTTTTTTTTAGATAAACTTAAAAGAGAATTTAAACAGTGTCAATCAAGATCACGATCAGAGAATGTATCAAAAAACAATCTTTTCGAAAAAAAGTTTCTATGCTAGCCATTTTTCATACTCGACGGTGTTTTAGCCAATAGATGTTATCCTCAAAAAATACGAAAATGCGTTAATAATTGAATGTCATTTCAAAGGCTTTATTTCTCATCATTGATGAAACGAAGCAGATCTCGGCCAAATGATGTAAATTATAAAAATAAATTGACCACTTTTTGGAAGAGAAATCATTTTACATTGGTAATAGGTTTAAAATTCTGACCTGGCCACTTGATGTAAGCCACTATTATATCGACACTCCCTACGTGTAATCTCATATCTGCAAACATGAGAATTTACAGGAGTACATTTCAAAGATTCGTAACGCAAATCAATGGTGAGTTACGTTATGAATAATGTTTTTACTCTCTCTGAACAATTTCAATTTTGAGGGTTACATCAATTGGCCAAAACACCATCAATACTGTTTTAAATTTGGTGAATTCTGATCAATTATTAAAAAAAATTAAACTAACGTTGATTCAAAGGCGTTTTTTCATATTTAATGCGAAAGAACGACTTTCATATTTGATAAAAATAATCGTTGTAAAAGTTAATTCTAATAATTCCTTATTTGAGTTTTAAATATTTACCTGTAGTCAGCACTCTCACATAGAAGATATTTTTTAAGTTTGTTTTTCATCTGTTACTAAGACGATACCATAGTCTCTGTGAATAACATGTTTTAGTTATTCATAACGACATTAAAATCCTGTTTCAAAGTCTCGAATAGTAACCGTAATAAAAAAGGACAAGTTTGCCAAAACATCCTCTTGGCACATTAGAATTAGGGCTTCCAATCCCAGGATTGTCTTAATATCAATCCCGGGATTACGGGATTCGCTGAAAATACTTTCTGATCAACTACAACGTGTATCTCGGATTGTTTATGTTTATGCTTTTTTATTAAACCTACATAATTAATACATATATATTTTGTGGTTTCGTCTTCTCATTTTTCATAACTGTCGTAGACAGGATCAGATAATTTTAAGAATAATATATCGTCGTTGTCCTGGAAGAAGACACTAACTCAAAAATACTAGTTTTGAGTAATTTGACTTTGAAGTCATAAACGTTAATAATGTTTTTCATTAAATTTGTTCATACGAAAAATAAATGTGTTCTTCCAAACGGTAGAGTTTGAAATAAGGACCATTTTGGTATAACTAACTATGTAATTTTTTCGATTTAGTGTTTTCTTCCAGAACAGCGACGATATTTTACTGTTTTTTTAGCACTGTTTTGTAAAAAAAAATTTAAATATTATTAATCAAAAAAGTCTTCCAATAGATACGAAAATAAAGTCTAGTCCATAGTGATACTACTAAAAATTGGTAGTTTTGAGATATGGCCGACCAAAGTTTTGCCTTTTCTAAACTAACTCGTGCTTGTTATTTGTATTACTTTTTTATTCAAATAGGTTGTCAATAATTTATTGTTTTTGGATTAAAAGTTGTTTCTTTATGGAACACCACGATTCAAATAAATGTATTTCCACAGTACGATATTTCGATATGTCTGTATACAGAACTGAGAAATTATTTAATTTGTTGATTTCCATCTGCATATATATCTGCATTGAGAGAAAACCTATACATTTTACAAGTTTAATTTTTGTGTAACTGTAGAAGAGTGATGTTCGAATATAATGGTTAACTAAACTCAAAACATCAAATTTTTGACTTACCGTCCTATGAAACTGGGGCATCGATAAATTCAATTGAAGCAATAATGGATGCAAATTTATTTAAAATATTCAATTTACAATAATAAATCATAAATAATGAGCAATATCGGGCTTGAAAAATTGTAAATCCCGAAATCTTGGGATCATCAAAAGTGTCCGGAATTGGATACACTAATTGAGATTCTCCACTGATACACACTGGAATACAAATTAAGTATCTTACGCAACAGGATAATGCGTGTCTAAAGATTTTTTATTGGTATCAAATATTTTTTCGTAAATTATTTATAAATATAATAATGTAGGTATAAAAATATACTTTAAAGTTTATTTTTTAAATTAAATAAATTATCAACTGATAAAAATACAAAAATAACTAGGACAAAAAATGACATTTCTTGTCTTAGTTCATGAACCAACTTTTTTATTTACTGTAATTTTTAACATTCAATTTTATACAAATAGCTCTGTTATGTTTGTATTTTTATCAGTTGATAATGCTCGTGATGAGCGGAACCGGTCCTGATCATTATAAACATGTGGAAGTAGTACAAATGAATTGTGTTTTATTTTTAAAAATAAACTTTTTAACTAAGTTTTTTTAATAGTAACTTGGAATAAGATCAAGGGTATTTGTAACCATGGGAGTCAACATAATTTCGATGAGTAGAAAAATTATAAATAACCTATACTCTATACATATTTACATACATACCAAATGGTATTTTTTTAATATTAAGAAAATAATCATTTGGTTTACAGTTTGATTCATACTACTTTCACATTTTTTATAACGATCAGGACTAGTTCCGCTCATTGCGAGCATTATCAACTGATGAAACAGAAGTCATGGATATGTTAATTATATAAAATTGAGTGAATATAATTACCAGGAGTATAAATCAATTGGTTCAAGAAGTATGAAACGAATTTACAAATAATCACACAAATTATACATACATTAAACAAATAAGTATACAATTAATTTTATTTAAACATTATTATTAACTGATAGACTATATTTTGTGGGTGTTAGTTACATGAGGTACGGTCCACGGTGATATTTTTAACTTTCAACATTAGGTTACACCAAAAAACGCCAACGTTTAAATATTAGCGCCTTCTATCACGGGCGAAGTTGTGTAATAAATACTAGTTGCATATATCGATACTCCCTACGCATAATCCCGTATCTGTAAACATAACATTTTACAGGAAAGCGTCTCAAAAATTCAAAGAGCTGTTGCAAAGTAATAGCTGCATCTATGAAATCTTCAAAATTGGGACAGTGCTATGATTTTAAATATAGTTTCTTATTTTATATAAAGTTTTGCTGAACAGTTTATAGTTTTTGAAATACTACAAATACGACATTGGACTTCGGATTTTAAGTTTTCGTGTAAGTGACTAGTTACGTGTTTATACTTTACGTAAAAACGGTGAAGTAGTTACTTTTCCCAATGTTTTTTGATGCTTACCTATAGAACTGAGTTTGTAGACAACGAAAATACAAACTACGTATAATCAAGTATGTGGCATTTACGTGATTATACATAGGGAGTGTCAATATGTTAAATTGTTTATGCACTTCTTTGTCTTTATGTTTATGTTTCTTGCAATATATTATACTTCATGCTCTAGATTCTAGAATATATTCTTTTGGTTTTAAGCTTCGTGTAATAATTTTCATTCTGTTTTCCAGCATACCCTGGAAAATGCTTTGTGGAGAAATACAAAATGGCCCTGGTGATAGGTGAAAACTACCAAGTACCCGACAAGTGTGCTGACATGATATGTGATGAATCATACGCACTGTCATACACTGAGTAAGTGAATTTTCAAAATAATAACATTACAGACGGCCCTCGACTTTCGCACGTAATTGATTCATGAAAATGTTGAATGTTCAAAAATAAAGTAAGGTAAATGTACAGGTAGTTGACCGTTTAAGAGAAAAATTGAACAACAATAACAATTAACGTTTACCATTAGACCAAATGATGACAAAGCAAGTGTATTCATAATGGATCAAACGTCTAAATTAATATGATTAATTAGACAACAATTAGAAAAGGGTCTGTTATAAAAATTGTGTTCAATTTTTAACAACCATGTTTGTTTAAGACATCGACTGAGGGTGCTTGATGGAATTTCATTATCAAATTTGGATTATTGAGATTTTGTACACTTCCATTTATTTTGTCACTAACGACCCGGTTTCGCCTTTCGGCATCTTCAGGCATTCGAGCACACGAAGGCGAAACCCGGGTCGTTAGTGACAAAATAAATGGAAGTGTACAAAATCTCAATAATCCAAATTTGAACCATGTTTGTGTATCAGTAGTTGACCATCTAAAAAAATTGAATGTTCCCGTAGTTGACCACTTTTTGTTTCAGAAGTTGAACATGTAGGCATTTCATGAAAACCATTCATCAGAGCTTCCTGTACGACCACTCTTAACTTGAATCAAGTAGCATATGCTTACATTCACTGATATCCTTAACAATTCTCTCAAAAAATTCAATATAAAATATGTACTGTGCACAAGGTGTTGTTTTTAAATGGCCGCTATGACACCCGAATGACATATATGGTGATGTGTTAGTTCCTCAATCCGAAAAAAGATGGTTTCACTTGTCTGAACTCTACAATTTAGAGCAATCCCGCCTACACGACACTTATTTTAGGCACCTTTAAGAGATCGACTGAGGGTGCTTGATGGAGCTTCAATATCAAACTCGAATTATTGAGATTTTGTACACTTCCATGTATTTTGTCACTTAAAAAAAGAAACTTCGACATTCGCAAATCACTTGCTAATGGAGAACCATACGTTTAATGCGGATGATGGGGTTAAACTCTTGCATAAAAACATGGGGGATCATAAATTATTTTATCAAGAAATTTTGGAAATTAATAGAGTCCAGTTAAATTCCTTGCCAATTTTGAATGAGCAGCTGAACCTTCCTAATTCTCCGTTATTATATCCTATACGTTGAAACACCTAACAGATGTCACTAAATGTGGAATGATTGTATATATTTACCCTTTCGTCGAATTGCATCCCGTCAAAACCCACAATACTATTATAATTGTAAAATCACTGGTATTTCTAAAAGAAGTTGAAAAGCGGCAATTCGCCACTCTGTTAATATGGTGTTTACAAAATAAGGATTAGAGCGATTCTCGAAATTTTAACTCAGGTATCAGTGTGGCTCTCAGACGTATAACATCTTACCTCGTAAATAATATTTGTCGTATTTGTATCTTCTATATAAACGTTAGACACTGTTTACTGTCTGCCAGTTCGAGTCCATTCGTGTGCTCGAATGCCTGAAGATGCCGAAAGGCGAAACCCGGGTCGTTAGTGACAAAATACATGGAAGTGTACAAAATCCCAATAATCCGAGTTTAGGCACTTTTATTGAAAAAGGTCAATTACCTTAATTGAATTTCAAAATATTTATGTATCAATGGGTATAATAAAGTTAACGAGGCGTATTAGCCCTTAGGTGTTTTATAAACTGTATAAACTAGTCAAAAGAGAGTTGAATACTACCATTTTCTTCGTTTCTTGAGATAGAATTCTGTAACATGATGTGTTTTCATCAATTTACCAGCGCTTTACCCTAGATGTGCGCTCTCTATTCGGATCACATTATTCCACGATATTTAAAAAATTGTCAATATACATGGAGGCTTAATTCACATTTTTGATTGTCAAAGTCTAGGCGTACATATGTCACACACAAACACAAAAATTGACAATACACAACGTATCGTCATGCATCCTTCCGCAAGACCTAACTTGTTTACGTATTTGAGAAGATGACAGGGAGCGTAAGAAAGAGAAGCGACTGCATGGAAGCGCACAGTTTTTCCATCATCGACAATCTGTATTTAAGGTATTACATTTAGATAGATTAAGACCTTGTTCACGGGCGTACTTCATCTGTCTTACGAGTGTGTATTATTTGCGTGTTTTCAGATGCCCGAGTCTCGGTAAATGTTCCGATGAGTTGGTCACCAAATTCGTTCTGGGAGACAAAACTAAAAGATATCCGGGATGCTGTGACTCCAACGATTGCGTCAAGCACTAAGAAACTTCCACGAATACAGACTAGTCACATATAAATTTTATAAATATGAATTTAATCTGATATTAAATAAAATGCTCCATTTTAAATTTGTTGTTATTTATAGTGTGATTATAGATTTTTGTATGAAAGCAATTTCAGGTTCTTAATTACTTTTGTATCACCATTTTAAGTCTACAAACGCTGTAGCCCAGCGGTAAGAACTCTTACCGACTCCTGGGCTAAATCCTAGCAAAATCGATATTGAATATTGTTTTTTTCTAAATAAAAACTTAAAATTCTGAGAATTTGTGCTTAAAGTATATTTTATCAAGAACGTAATATGTAATGTCAAATATGTTTCATTTAAATTATAATATTAATTGAAAAAAATGAAAAAAAATCACGTGTAGGCACTGAGAAAATGAATTGAAAATATCTTTATAACCATTAGTTGTGTCAAAAAAAGTTACTAAATGATTCACAGTTGCCACATAATTCTATGGATTATATTATTTCATAACTTTTTATAATTTTTTATAATAACCAGACAATTTTTATTCTTAAAACTTGTTCTTCGCGTTGGTCATTCGAGTAACTGGTGACTCAAGAGCCGTTCGGACAATTAATGCACTGCCTAGAGAGCTGGATATTTTCAGCACTCAACTCTGGGTATTGTTCACTAATATATTTATTCCTTGTAAATTTACAGTGTCTTGTTTTTTTTGTATTTAAGAATTTAAAAAAAATGTTTTTATTTTCATTAGTAGTATTGTTTTCAATAATTATTATTATGTTTGTGAAATGCATGGCGCATTGGCGTCAGCTGTAATTCCATGTATTTCAATTTTTTAAATTTACAATAAATAAATAAATAACTTATATACCAAATACGTGGCGAGGATGGATATTATGCAAATATTATCAACCAAGTACATTCAGGAATTTGATTGGTATCAAGTAAAGATTGTATCTGCAATGTTATTCTACGCCTATCGTTGGATGGTGCAATCGAAAAAAACAGTTCGTTGAATTATTGGCAACTTTTGCATCAATATTTGGTTGGAATGTACGCCAAAATTGAGACGGATCGCTGAATACATTCTGTTCAAAAGTGCGATTGTAAATGATACCAATATACCTGTTCACGGAAAATGGTAATTTTAAGTTTAAAGTTTACTCTATGTCCACCAAATTGTACGAAAAATCACATTCAAAAGTTGAGAACTAGTTCTAGCTGCATTTTTAACCAATTGATACTTGATAACCATAACTACTGAGCTGCCATTGCGATCTCTAGTTGCAAGGTAACAATAGTGTTAAAGATGGACAAAAATCGTGACAAGTTTTTAGTCGGAATGCTGAATGGACACGTGGAGCGGTACCACTAAGTTATGCTATGCAAAAACATATGATAGTCCATCACCGCAGACCCACAATTATCGTACAACATTATCGTTCCGGTAATGCTTTCTGTCGTGATATCTGTATTAATTACTAACGAAACTGAAACGAGATTTGCGTAATAATTGCCATGTAGTTCTCATACATGTGAAATTTCATATTCAAACTAAAATATCAAACAAAGTTAGTTTGCTAAGAGATCCATGCATTTAATTCACCCATTTCAATAGTACTTTTAAAAAACAATTTTTGACAGAAGTAAAAAAATATTTAGTTCATTTATAGCCACTACAGTTTAAAGTGGTTATAGATACGGCCTTACAGGAAAACCTTCGCTAAGCAACCAGGGGATTTCATGGTTCAAGACCTGGTGGTTCAGTATCAAATGTTTTATTTTTCAATTAAGTTCGTAAGATTAAAACATTCAATATAATTCGCAATATTTTTAATGAACACTAATTTTGCACGAACTGCAAGAAAAATCATATATAATATTTTTGTTTACAGCATATCGTTTTATTCAAGAAAAATTTCTCTTTCAGTTCATCCGATGTGATAAATTTTTTTATGTATTATTTATAATAAATTGTAATGATTTTTTTTAAATAATATTAAATTTAGTAATCTCGTTAAATTAAGTATATTATAATATTTTCGTCCGTGGCGCAGTGGTCAACATCATTGTCTACGTTACAGATCTCACAAGCTCGAATCCCAATACGGACAGTTAAATAAATTGATTTTTCAATCGATTTATGGATTTCTGTTCATAGGAATGGATGTATGTGATGTGTGTCTGAAATTCCTTCCACCTATCTAATCCCAAAAACTAGGCGTAGCTAGGGAGTTTAACTAACCACTAGTTCTGTTCCAACGCTATCCTTCTATCTCAAAAAAGAAACGTTGAGCAACTGAGTAACAAGCTGGTTTTGTAGGGAAACTTCTGTTATAATAGGTCAATTAGGAGTCCATATACTTCACATTACGTGTGACCAAAACAAGCCGCTTTCCGTCCGTCTTAAAATTCCTAATTGCCCACATTGGTAATAGTATGATCAAGAAAATCTTAAATTTGTTTTGTAAGATGAATGGTGCTAACCTTTTTATGTCCTGAATACAGCTCAATAATAATATATGGTTATTACTACACGGAAATTTTCCATAACTATTTATGATCTAGTTTTGGTTTCCAAGAATATCAACTCAATTGAAAACACCTAGTTGATAAAAAAAACATTTTACTCAAGAAATTGCTGCAGCATTATCAATTGCATAAACTTTGACACCTCAGTAATAAATGGCTCGATACTGTGAGATAAAGCAAATGAATTATTATATATATTCGAATGGTCAATTAGAAAAAATTGTTTTTGTTGGACTTACGATTATAAATAGCACATAAAGTCAGACCGGGATCTATTAACATCACATCTTTAGTCAGATATACACGGAAAACTCTTCTCAACAAAATGAAGTGGTTACTTTTGATATCCTTTGCAGTTTTTGCCGTTATTTAGCAATGTTGTGGATATTTGGTCATGGAAACTATTCCCAAGAATGAAGGTATACTATAAATCTGATATAAAATCTTATTTAAACATAAAAATGATCATAAAAAACCGACTGAGTATACAGTTTTTGTTGTTGTTAAACTAATAGATTCATCACTTTTAGGGACTCTTTTTGTAGACTCTTTCATTTGATTTATGTATAATTTGTTTGCTAATCAGTATTTTCTTGTCTCAGTTCATGAACCATCAGTTTTATATACCTTCATTTTTACACTTAATTTTATATAAATAGGCCTGTTATGTTTGTATGTTTATCAGTTGATAATGCTCGTGATGAGCGAAACCGGTCCTGATCATTGTAAATATGTGGAAGTAGTACAAATGAATTGTGTTTTATTTTTTAAAATATAATAGATTCATGCCATTTACGTTTTATTAATCCAGTAATTGGTATTATTTTGAGTGTGAGTTTTTATTTATTCTATAAAAAACGATGATAAATTCTAATTCCAATTTTAGGTGGAAAGATATGTTTAACTACAATATATGTAATTTAAGACATCGACTGAGGGTGCTTGATGGAATTTCAATATCAAATTTGGATTATTGAGATTTTGTACACTTCCATGTATTTTGTCACTAACGACCCGGGTTTCGCCTTTCGGCATCTTCAGGCATTCGAGCACACGAATGGATTCGAACTGAGAGACAGTAAACAGTGTCTAACGTTTATATAGAAGATACAAATGCGACAAATATTATTTACGAGGTAAGATATTATACGTCTGAGAGCCACACTGATACCTGAGTTAAAATTTCCTGAGTTAAAAAAATGTGGTGCCGTTATGTGCGACGTTGGTTTCAGTTACGGTTTTCATATGATCAATTCCCAGTACGGACGGATTCATTTCTGGATTTCCGTTGCAAGACATTGATATTTGTGATAACCGAAATTTACTCCCCCCCATTCGATCCTCAAATCAGCCCTACAGCCATATCCTTCTATCACTACTCTTTTCGAAAAAGAGAGGTTGAGCAACTGATTAAAAAGCAGTTCTCGTACTAATTATTACACGGTTTTTAAATAAAATGAGGAAGGACGGGTTGTACTGATAGAACGAGTGAAAATTAAATTCTACTGACTATATTTATAGATAACAACTATATCAGTAATCCAGTTCAATTGATTTTTTCATCACTTTGAAATGCCTACTTTCTGAGCGAAACTGTTGATTATAATATTATCAATATCTGCTGATTAATTAATTAATTATAACAATGCCTGTGATTTAATGTAGTGTTAACGGTTTAAAATTGTTGTTTAGTTTATTAGATACTCTGCAAGGCAAAATATGACTATTCCATGACTTAGATGGGAATTAACGTGAATTCAATTGATATTCAAACCATTGCCTTGTGGTGGAATTTTCGATAAATATTTAGAATAACTCTGAAAATACAAATGATTTTTGCTTGTTTGTGTTCATTGACAGTTCGAAGGTGCGGCTTGTTTTCTTTTTTACCAGAGGTCTCCCCGTGATTTTTTAGTCAAAATATCTGCGATAAAATAATGGAAAATACATATTTCTATTATATAAGCTGTAAGACATCACCGTTTAAATTGTAGAATGATAAATTACAGTCATGCCTGTAATTTATAATTCTACAATTCTTGTTTGTCCATGTTTTTTTAAATATCCGTGATTTTTTAGTCAAAATATCTGCGATAAAATAATGGAAAATACATATTTCTATTATATAAGCTGTAAGACATCACTGTTTAAATTGTAGAATTATAAATTACAGTCATGCCTGTAATTTATAATTCTACAATTCTTGTTTGTCCATGTTTTTTTAAATATCCGTGATTTTTTGGTCAAAATATCTGCGATAAAATAATGGAAAATACATATTTCTATTATATAAGCTGTAAGACATCACTGTTTAAATTGTAGAATTATAAATTACAGTCATGCCTGTAATTTATAATTCTACAATTCTTGTTTGTCCATGTTTTTTTAAATATCCCTCAAAATTGAAATTGTTCAGGAGAGAGTAAAAACTACTTTTATCGAAAAGTCTATATGGCAGTATGAATCTTTGGAATGCACCCCTGTAAATTCTCATGTTTGCATATATATACGTAGGGAGTGTTGATATAATAGTGGCTTACATCAAGTGACCGGGTCAGAATTTTTATGCCTAAATCAATGTAAAATGATGCTTCCCTTATAAAGAATGGTCAATTTATTTTTCCAATTTACATCATTTGGCAAAGACCTGCTCTGTCGTCTTTGCAATTAGATCTGATCATTAACTCATTTTCGTATTTTTTGAGGGTAACATCAATTGGCCAAAAAACAGTCGATTATTACTCAATCTTAATGTCTTTTTTCTTTTTTGTAAAATACATTTATTTCGTCTGCGTATTAAAATAGACTTAGCTGTTTTTTGTCTCTATTCTAACAATGCTTACAAACGCTGATGTTCGACGTATTAAATTGCTTTCAGATGTGTTGGGTGTTCAGCGCAACATTTTTGGGCTTAATACTGTGTTCCGTATTCTTTCATTTGCTGAGTAAGCTCAGTGTACTGTGAAAGACGAGTGTTTTTTATTAAAATTAATTTATTTGTCATCTTATCTGATATTCAGTATTTTGTGATATATTGCGTAAACATGTTCCTCCAACCCTCTCACATAGGAAATATTTTTTACATTTGTTTTTCATCTGTTACTAAGGACCGTAGTCCATAGTTTCCGAAAAAAACATGTTTTAGTTATTCATAACGACATTCAAATCCTGTTTTAAAATTTCGAACAATAATAATAATACAAAAGGACAAGTTCGCCAAAACATCCTCCTAGCGTATTGAGATTCCTCACTGATACATCCTGGAATACAAATTAAGTACCTTTAAGACAGGTGATATTATATTTTTATTCCCCCTCCGCTCCCAATGTGGAGTATATGGCCTTTTAATGGACGTATCTAAGCAGAAGTTTTCTAGAAGAACTGATTTTTACTCAGTTTCTCAACCTCTCAAGTAGGGATAGAAGGATAGGGCTAGGACAGGAATAGTGGTTAGCTAATCGATTTGCTACGTCCCGTATTTAGGATCACATGGGTGGGAGGGAATTTCGAACATCCCAAACATACATGCTTACGAACAGAAATCTATAAATCGATTGAAAAATCAATATATAAGAAACTATCCGTACAGGGAAATTATCTCTTTCTGATATATTATACTTCATATTCTAGAATATATTCGATAACTTACTAAGTTTGATACAATAATTTACACATTATATTCCAGCATACCCTGGAAAGTGCTTTGTGGAGAAATACAAAATGGCGCTAGAGATGGGTAAAAGCTATCAAGTACCTGACGTGTGTTCTGACATGATATGCGATGATTCATACAAACTGACATACTATGGGTAAGCGAATTTTCGCAACATACACATTATAGGCGGCCTTTGACTGTTGCACGTAATTGGTTCCTGAAAATGTGTGCAAATGTTGAATGTACGAAAGTAAAGCAATTAAAAAATGTCTAAAAGTGTATTTTAAAATATTTATTTATCAAGGGGTATAATAAAGTTAACGAGGCGTATAAGCCCTGAAGTGTTTTCTTTATAAACTTCTCAAAAGAGAGTTGAAATACTACCCTTTTTTTCTTTTCTTGAGAAAGTATTCTAAAACATGATGAGTGTTTATTAATTTTTCTACGTTATACACTAGATATACGTTCTCTATTGGGATCACATTCTTCGATGATAGTCAACAATTTGTCAAGATACATGAAGGCTTAATTCACACTTTTGATCTGAAATCTTGAAGTACGTATCTCATACATAAACAGATAAACTGGCAAAACGCAACGTATCAGAACGCAAGATTAAGCTTGTTTACTTATTTGAGAAGGTGACGAAGAGCGGAGGAGAGATAATCGACTGCGTGGATGCGCACATTTTTTCCATTATCTATGTTTTAATAAATGTGCGAAACAGCGAACTGTGAAAAGTCTAGGGCCCCCTGTATTGTGATAAATGTAAAATAGATTCCGAAATCTGAGCAAATCTAAAGCTTAATGTTATGTACTCAATCGCATGAAGTTTTACCATAGTCTCTTTGGTTCTCATCGTTGGACAAAGCACTAATAGCTACGGCTTCACGCTTATCTAAAATAATATGTACCGTCAATGTGGGTCAATATTTAGAAAACACTAGTCCATTGGAAAGTTAATTTGTCGGGAATTCGGCCATCGGGAAGCTGGTTGTCTTATTTTATCGATCCGTAATCCGCAACATTAAAATATGCAGCTTGATTCAATTCTCCTAAGTCACGTGCACGTTGTGTGTGCAAGAGCAAGGGGATGTGCCATAAACCACGGTTGACCTTTTATGACTCGATATTCGCTGATATATTTATGAATGCCTTGGCGATGGGATCTAATAAGCTTGTCTGACGGGGCGTTCAAACCAAACTGACGGTCTTCTTAAGCAATTCTTCTCGATAATTTTACATAACTTTACTATCCCAGCCGGTGTGAACTGCATCTTTGAACATATTGCCGGGCTTACACTTTTTAAGCATACTATTCCGTATTAGACTTAAATTTTAACAATGTTACAATAAGGAATACTTCCTGTATTATATTATGCACAGTGTGATACTGCAATAATGTAGTAGTAACATTTTAATATTATAATAAAGATACATCATAGGTTATTGGTACATTTCTAAAATAAATAACAATTTTAGCTGTTTACTAATAACTTTCTGCCAACCGAGGCATTAGCTCGAGAATATTATCTATCTCTGTGTCTTATTAATTATTTGTTTGTTTTCAGATGCACGAGTCTCGGTAAATGTTCCGATGAGTTGGTCACCAAATTCATTCCAGGAGACAAAACTAAAAGATATCCGGAATGCTGTGACACCAACAAATGTGTCCACCACTAAGAAACTTCCACGAAGACAGACTTGTCACATAAGAAATATGAATTTAAAATGATATTAAATAAAATCCTCCATTTTAAGTACCATTTTTCAATTTTTTGTTATTTTTAGTTTGTTCATAGAAATTTGTATGAAAGCAATGTCATTTTCTTAATTACTTTTTTTACTACCATTTTAAGTTCACGAACGCTGTAGCCCAACGGAACTCTTACCGACTCCAGGGTTAAAATCCTAGCAAGATCGATATTAAACATTGTTTTTTCTAAATAAACACCTTGGAGAATTGGTGCTTGAAACATATTTTCTCCTTGAGAATAGCTGTAATATGTAATATATTTCATTTAAATTATAATATTAATTGAAAAAAAAAATTTGCAATTACTATATTTATATAAATAAATATCCCAATTTGGAAATGCTGTTACTAATCTTTCTTCCTGTATGCATCAAACGTTAGTAATGGTGCTTTGTGATGCAATAAAAAAAAGGTTTTTTTTTGATTTTTGGTCGTAAGACTCGTAAGTGCGAATCGTCGTAAGTAGAAGACTACCTGTATATTACTGCTACACGGAAAGGAAGTTTTCAATAACTATTTATGATCTATTTTTGATTTCCAAGAATATCAATTATCAATTGAAAATACCTAGTTAATAAAAAAAAACATTTTCCTCAAGAAATTGCTACAGCATTCTCAATTCCATGAACGTTGTCATCTCAGTAATAAATGGCTCGATGTTGGGAGATAAAACATTTGAATTATTATACATATTTGAATGGTCAATTAGCAAAACTTGTTTTTGTTGGCCTTACGATTATAAATAACACATAAACACACACCGGGATCTAGTAACATCACACCTTTGGTCAGATAAACACAGAAAACTCTTCTCAACAAAATGAAGTGGTTATTTGTGATTTCCTTTGTAGTTTTTGCCGTTATTTCTCAGTGTTGTGGAGCTTTGCTCAGAGAAATTATTCCCAAAAATGAAGGTATACTATATATCTGATATAAAATTTTATTCAAACTTGAAAATGATCATAAAAAATCGAATACACAGATATTTAACAGACTGAGGATACAGTTTTTTTGTTGTTCAACTAATAGATTCATGCCGTTTATGTTTTTATTAATCCGGAAATCAGTATAGTTTTTAGTGCGAGGTACTGTTTATTCTTCTACCAATTATATGTGGAAAGATATTCTTCAATTAAAATATATATATATTGATCTGTGTCTGTGGTGGAGTAGTCTACATCGTTGGCTTCAGTTACGGATCTCATAGGATCAAATCCCAATACGGACGGGTTCATTTCTGGATTTCCGTTCCAAGGGATTGATATTTGTGATGTCTGAAATTTACTCTCATAGATACGATCCTCAAAACGGAGCTCAGCGAGAGTGATAAACTAACTACTAGTCCTGCCCTAGCTGTATCCTTCTATCCCTACTCTTTTCGAAAAGAGAGGTTGAGCAACTAATTATTAAACGGTTTTTAAATAAAAAGAACGGGTTGTGTTAATAGAACGAGTAAACATTAAATTCTACTGACCATTTTTATAGATAAAAACTATATGAGTAAACCAGTTGAATTGATTTTTTCATCAGTTTGAAATGCCTACTTTCTGAGCGAAACTGTTGATTATAATATTATCAATATCTGCTGATTAATTAATTAATTATAACAATGCTGTGTTTTAATGTAGTGTAAGTACTCTAAAGGCAAACTATGACTATTCCATGACTTAGATGGGAATTAACGTGAATTCAATTGATATTCAAACCATTGCCTTGTGGTGGAATTTTCGAGAAATATATTAGAATAACTCGCAAAATACGAACAAAAGAATGCCGACGGATTTTTGCTTGTTTGTATTCATTGACAGTTCGAAGGTGCGGCTTGTTTTCGATTTTACCAGAGGTCTCCACGTGAATTTGCTGTGAAAATATCTGCGGTTCAATAATAGAAAATACATATTTCTATTATATAAGCTGTAAGACATCACCGCTTAAATTGTAGAATGATAAATTACAGTCATACCTTTTTTTTTTAAATAAGTGTTTTGACCAATGTCTCAATCTTGTAATCTTTATTTTTTTTTGAGATAAACTAAAAGGGAATTTAAGCAATGCCATTCAAGACCAACACAAGTACAGAATGTATCAGAAAACACCAATCTTTTCGACTAAAACATTTTGTATTGAAATGAAGTAAACATTAATGATTTTACAAGATTGGTAGTAGAGGTGGGCTGGAGATGTTCTGAAAGGCTCGTGCGAGCTTCTTGTTAAATCAAGAAAAAATCAGTAACTTATACAATTTTAGTAGATGATTTCAATGAATTATGAAATATAATACTTTGCGTCTTTTGAAATTTATCGTAAAATACATTGATTTCGTCTGTGTATCAAAATAGACCTAGCTGTTTTTTTGCCTCTATTCTAAAAATGCTTAAAAACGCTGGTGTTTGATGCATTATATTGCTTTCAGATGTTATTAGATGTTTAACGCAACATTTTTGTGAACGATACTTTGAACGATTATTATTATTATTAAGGATACCTCAATCTCGTGTTCCGTATTATTTCATTTGCTGAGTAAGCTCAGTATACTATGAACGACGTGTGTTTTGTACTAACATTAATTTATCTGTCATCTTATCTGATATTCAATATTTTATGATATATTGCGTTAACATGTACCTCCATCCCTCTGACATAGAAAGTATTTTTAACGTTTCTTTTTCATCTGTTACTAAGGACCTTAGTCCATAGTGTTCGAAAAAGACATGTTTTCATGACGACATTCCTGTTTTAAAATGTCGAATAGTAATAATAATAAAAAAAGGACAAGTTTGCCAAAACATTCTCTTGGCGCATCGGGATTCCCCACCGATACATCTTGGAATACAAATTAAGTACCTTCACGACAGGTGATATTGTATTATTATATTTTTATTTCATAAAGTATGTAAAAATATAACAATATAGTTACAAAAACACATTTTATGAAATTAGCAGTAATATACTTTTAAACTAAGTTCTAGTGCGTTAAGTATTTTTTTGTAAATAGCTTGAAATAAAATCAAGAATATTTGTAACTAAAGCAGTCAATATTATAGTGGGAAAATCAAAAATAACCAATAAATAGATCTCAAATGGTAGTTTTTTATGGAGAAAAACGTTATTTGATGTTTATTTTAAAAAATAAAACAATTTGATTTTTAACAACTACTTCCACGCTTTATCACGATCGGAAAATCATAAAAATTGGACATTATTGAAATAACATTTAATTCACAATATCTCTTTTGGTAAATGAGATTTTTTATTAATCTTTACTACAATATAGCAAAAAATACATGAAATTCGTTTGTCCATCTGTATGTCTGTCAGAATAACTTATCCCAAACGGTATACAGTAGCGACGTGAATTTTGCAACTGTCATTCTGGCTACCATTTCTAGGTCAACTGTGCTATATTTATATTTATATTTCAACATTAAACATAATTATTAACTGATAGACTATGTTTTGTAATATAGAGTGTCATATGAGGTACGATACTTGGTGATATTTTGAATTTTCAAGTCTCAACATTAGCTTGCACCAAAAGAACGTTAACGTCTAAATGTTGAAATTTAAAATAATTTAAAAAAAAATATCTGACATTACAGCTGACAGCCAATGCGTCAAATATTTTGAAAATCATACGAGATAAACTCGATGAGAATTTTATAAGTCACTCATGTCGAAGATCACAAATTTAAATTGAAAAAATCTAAATTTGATATTGACCTTGCTGGGACTCGAACCAGGACCCACCTGATCGTTAGGGCAAAGCTGTTGCCATTAGACCACAGAGGCCGACGATGCTAATAATAGTGTTATAATGTTATCCAGGGCGAAGCTGTAAAATAAATTATAGTTCCATACATGTTAATTTTTTTTTACCATGTCCGCTACCAATGAGGAGCTTGTGGACTCCTAATAGAGGTTACTCAGTAAAATTAAAATAAGGTTACTAAATGACTGTTACTCAGTTGCTCAACCTCTCAAATACGGATAGAAAGATATGGCTCGGACAGGAATAGTGGTGAGGTAATCGCTTTCGCTACGTCCCGTTTTTAGGATCGGATGGGTGGGAGAGAATTGCGGACATCACAAACATACATGCCTACAACAGAAATCCATAAATCGATTGAAAAATCTACACTTAAGAGACTTTCCGTATCGGAAAATTATTTACACACTTCTTTACAGTCTTTATACAATTCCTTTTAATATATTTCTTGCAATATATTATATTTCATTTTCTAGAATATATTCGTTGGATTACTAAGCATGATACAATAATTTACACGTTATATTTCAGAATACCCTGGAAAATGCTTTGTGGAAAAATACAAAATGGTGCTAGAGATAGGTGAAAGCTACCAAGTACCTGACTTGTGTTCTGACATGATATGCGATGAATCATACGAACTGACGTACTTGGGGTAAGTGAATTTTCACAATATAACATTATAGGAGGCCTTTAACTTTTGCACGTAATTGGTTCCTGAAAATGTGTGCAAATGTTGAATGTACGAAAGTAAAGCAATTAAAAAAAGTCTAAAAGTGTATTTTAAAATATTTATTTATCAAGGGGTATAATAAAGACGAGGCGTATAAGCCCTGTAGCGTTTTCTTTATAAACTTGTTAAAATAGAGTTGAGATACTACCCTCTTTTTCTTTTCTTGAGAAAGTATTCCATAACATGATGAGTTTTTATTAATTTTCCTACGTTATACACTAGATATACGTTCTCTATTGGGATCACATTCTTCGATGATAGTCAACAATTTGTCAAGATACATGAAGGCTTAATTCACATTTTTGATCTGAAATCTTGAAATACGTATCTCATACGTATACAAGTAAACTGGCAAAACGCAACGCATCAGAACGCAAGATTAAACTTTTTTACGTATTTGAGAAGGTGACGAAGAGCGGAGGAGAGATTTCCATTATAAAAAAAACTATATTTTATTAAATGTGCGAAACAGCAAACTGTGCAAAAGTCTAGGGCCCCCTGTATTGTGATAAATGTAAAATAGATTGTGACATCTGAGCAAATCTAAAGCTTAATGTTATGTACTCAATTGTATGATGTTTTACCGAAGTCCCTTTGGTTCTCAACTTTGGAGAAAGCACCACTAGCTACGGCTTCACTTTCGCAAGAAATATGTACCACGTACCACCAATGTAAGCCAATTTATAATCCAGTCAACAGGGACGGCTCTTGTAAAGGAGCAAAGCGTGCAGTGTACTACCATGAATATATGTATTAAAGTAATAAGCAATATTGTACAAACTTTAAATTTGCCCACGTGTTCCCTTTAAGGAACTATTGCACGATGCAATGATTCACAACAATGCTTAAGCGAAAATATTCCGCACCGTAATAATAATAATAATTATTGTTTGTGTAAGTCTGCCTACGGCTAGGAGGTTCAATTTCCGTATAGCACTCCTCGAGTAGAAGGAATTTAGTACTAAGCTTTAGTTTTTAGAGACGTCATCTGTGTCGCAGATTCGAGTTGCATACGAAATTTTGAGTTATTCAGGAGCATTGCATCTCTTGCCGAATTATGCCGACCGTTCCCGAAAGTATTCAAACTACAGAAACCTGTCGCATACGTTTAGTACGTAGGTCGGAAGGACCTCTAGTATATTGAGCCTGTCGACAAAGAAGATTTATTTACTTTTTGATTACATAAGTCTAATATTTACGTGCTTCAATAATGAAAAGTGTATATTCCGTCTCACACATTAAAGAAAATCGTAGGGATTTTTCGAAAAAGCAGGAAATTAAAGCAACAGGTCGCCCCATGCGATGTTTAAATTTATTTCAGAAGTGTACGGTTAATAATAAAGTGTTTAATCGGAGATTTAATGTAGAAATGTACAAAAAAAAGCACTTCGTAAGTAAGTTATTCCAGATTTCAGTGCAAAGTGAGCGTTGTTTCTCAATGATTAAAAAGAATTAAGTCATTTTAGAGAAATGAGTCGCTCTTCCGACGATAAGTGTAGAGAAACAGTTGGTATCGTCAATATCAGACTTTAATGTTCGTGTTATTGAAGTGTCTTCAACATCCAAGAATCGAAGGATAGATTTCTTGCGTAAAGAGAGTATTTTCTTGCACTAATATTTTTATCTTCGGCTGGGAGTGGCGGCCGGTCCTGGGACATATTGACGGGTTTACATTTTTTAAGTATACGATTCCATATTAGATTTAAATTTTAACGATGTTACAATAAGGAATACTTCCTGTATTATATTATGCACGGTGTGATACTGCAATAATGTAGTAGTAACATTTTAATATTATAATATAGATTTATCATAGGTTATTGGTACATTTCTAAAATAAATGACAATTTTAGCTGTTTTAATAAATTTCTGTCAACTGAGTCATTAGCTTGAGAATATTTTCTATCTCTTTGTCAATTTAATGTTGTCAAAACAATACAGTTTCTAATGACCATGTTTGTCATTTATCTAGGTTTAACATTTAGACATATTTAGACTTTGTTCCCGGATGTACTGCATCTGTCTTATTTATTATTTTCGTGTTTTCAGATGTTTGAGTGTCGCTGAATGTCCTGATGATTGGGTCACCAAATTCATTCCGGGAGAAAAAGATAAAAGATATCCTGGATGCTGTGACTCCAACGAATGCTACAAGAACAAAGAAGCTCTCAAAAAAAAAGACTAGTCACATAGAAATATGAATATAAAATGATAATAAATAAAATGCTCCATTTTAAATATCTTTTTTTAATGTTGTGTTATTTTTAGTGTGATTATAGATCTTTGTATTGTTAATTTCATGAATTAAAATACATAAGTGTCATGATATCAATTTCAGGTTCTTAATTACTTTTTTATTGACAATTTATGTCTACGAACGCTGTAGTCTAGCAATAAGAACTCCGCTTACCCGACTGCTGAGTTAAAATCCTAGCAAGATTGATGTTAAATATTTGAACTTGTGATTATTGGTGTTTGACACATGTTTTCTCCTCAAGAATAGCTATAATATATAATACGTAATGTCAAATATGTTCCATTTGAATTATTATATATATCAAAATCTAAAAAATCACGTGCAGGCAAATATTAAGACCACCAATTAATCAATGATTTTCATTACGAGTGATAAAAAATGACGGCATTCAAAGAAAATATTCTCGTTAACACATAGAAAATGAATTCAAAATATCTTTTTAACTATTAGTTATGTGAATAAAAAGTTACTAGATGATTGATAGTCCGTGGTGCAGTTGGTTTCGTCGCTGGCTACGGTTACGGATGTCTCGGGTTCAATTCCCGGTGCGGACGGTTTTCATAGATTGATCTTTCAATCGATTTATGGATTTCTGTTCGTAGTCTGAGTCCTCCCTCCCACCTATCCCATCCTCACGGGGCGTAACGAGAGCGATTAGCTAACCACTAGTCCTGTCATAGCCCTATCCTTCTATCCCTACTCTCTTCGAAAAAGAAAAGAGAGGTTGAGCAACTGAGTGACAAGCAGTTCTTGTAGAAAAAATTCTGTCAAGATACCTCCATTAGGAGACCATATGCTCCACATTGGGAGCGGACATGGAAAAAAAAAAAAAAAAGATGATTGATAGTTTTTACATAATTCTATGGACTATACTTCTAAACTCGTATATCAAATTTATAGAAAGATTTGTTGCGCATTATTAATAAAATAGTATATTAAATAAAATGATTTTGGTTACTATTAGGCATTGCAGTAATTTTTTTATGTTTTCGATTCCTGAATTTAATGATTTCTATGTTTATTGATATTTATAGAATGCCTTATTTTTTTCTCTGAAAAAAGACAACTTAAATACACACAAATTAAGGTATTGCTTATAAATCTTAAATCTATAATATATATGATAACAAATTAATCTTTTTTTTTTGGTTGATTAGGTTGTATACATTCTTATTAGTTTTTATTTCTCTGTTGAAAAGTAAACCTGAGTCTTGTTTTAATACAAATCCCAATATTGTATTCAAAATATTCATCGTATTTTAAATATCATTGTAAAAAATGCATTATTCTGCCCACGCGAGGCGCGTTCATCCATTACTTTGCAGTGATCCAATCTACACAACTCGGTGAGCTTCAGTAGCCTGTTGAAAGCAAATTGCACGAAAGTATAATCTAGAGTTGCCACTTTATAACTTTTAACTCCGGCTTTAGGGTCCTGCTAGAGGATCACGGGATCCCCAATACACGGCTATAAGATCACAGGATTCATACATACTTATACACAGATACTCTCTGTGTATTATACACAAAGCGTATCAGTGTAGTAAAACGTACAAAGTTATAAAGCGTAAACTCTTTAAAAGGATAACGTAGAAAGTCGAGGACTGCCAACTAGCTGTGTTTTAAAAAACACTGAACGAATGTAAACAAAAGAAAATGGGCAGTGGATTAAACAAGAATTGCGTACATGTTTTTTATTTTGAAACTGACAACTGATGTGATAACTAACTGAGTCTGCGATAGCGATCTCTGGTTGTTAGGTACAATAGTGTTAAATATAGAAATCAAAAAATCACCACAGGTTTTTAGTAGGATGCTGAATGAAATTTTGGAAAGGTTAACTGGTCCACTTCACTTGTTTCAATAAAATTTATTTTTTAAATAAAACACAATTTGTTTTGTATTACTTTCACATGTTAATAATGATCAGGACAGATTACACTAATCGCGAGCATTATCATCTAATAAAATGTAACCCATTACAAGGCTATTTATTTAAAATTGACCGTTATAGTTACAATGCATATCAAAAAACTGGTTCAAGGACTATGAAAAGAATTTAAGAGTAATTAAAGAAACTATCTCTGGTATATAGCACAAAATACATGTAGAAATCTGTATGTTTGTATGTCTGTCAGTTACAACAACTCCTCCCAAATGGCGTGCAGTAGCGACGTGAAATTTTCACATGTCATTCTAGCTGAAATTGTTAGTTCAACTGCGTTATTTTCGACTTTCAACTCCCAACATTTAACTTTTAACCTTAAACTGACAATGCTATATTTTTGACGTTTCAATACGGGGTGGAAAAAGTAATAATAATAGTCGCCTAGCAACAGCTCAATACTAATAATATTCTGCAAGTGACAGTTGAGATAGTAACGCGAACGTAGATATTTGTGTTAAATGTCGAGTTTCATTTTTGTGATTTGGTAGAAAGTGAGTGACAATTTCGTACAAATTGGTGTGCATCTGGAATCGTCATCCAGAATTTGTGGCGCCGCAGGGATCATTATTAAATGCAGATCAACAATTTGCCTATCGAGAAGTTCTGCGGCGCCATAACAAGAGTGCAGGTGGCAAAATTGTCATATTTTATTTTAGCTGGTTTCAACTCTTAAAATTATTATTAATTGGTGGAATATATTTTGTGGGTGTAACATAAAAGGTACGATTGCCGATGATATTTTCAAATTTCAACATTAGCTAGCCAACATCTAAATCTAATAACCTAATATAAGCGTTTACAATCTTGGGCAAAGCCGGGTAAAAAATACTAGTAACTACAAAAACGAAACTAAACAGTATGCAATCAAAATGTTAAGGATCTCATGCAAATCAATAAATACTTATCTGAAATCAAAAATTAAGCCATATATATTTAAATTCAGAAGATAAAAAAAGCACTTCTAATTCGTAAAAGAAGGATAGAAGTATTCTTGTTTTCGTTTTCGTACAACTGAGTCGTCATTGTCACAACCAAAAATAACATAATTTCTCATTACGTACTTAATCAAAGATGCGGATCTTGCCTTACTCGTAATAATAATTACAAATTTTTTTGAATCTCAGAAATTCCCGAACAAGTAAATATTCGAATTTGAGAATAATTAATGACTAAGAAGAGTCTTTGAGATCAGATGCGTAATAACATAATAATTGAAGATTGTATTTCTGAATAACATTAGACATTGCACTGTCGTCATAATTTTTTCAAGAGGTAATAAATAATGTACTTTGAAACCGTTCAACCAAAATACATTAACAAAAGAAATGCCAAAAAAACTTTCTGATAACATTCATGAAAGTCTTTTTTGTAACAGCGATTGAATGCCGACTAGTTTACCTATGTCAAATGAGAAGGGTTTTACCGTGTTTTTATTTAACCCTTTCTTGTCGGTTATCACTTATATCGTTCAAAAAACTTGCTTAATGAAAATATATGAAAAAAAAAATACATTTTACCAATGGAATAGTTCCATAATAATACAGCTATAAATTAGTATTTTTAAGATATCGTCGATCAAAGTTTTACTCTTTAAACTGACTCGTAAAAAAAAGTAATGGTTTATTATTTGTATTATTTTTTTATTCAAATAGGTGGTCAATAGTTTCTTTATGGAACGCCACGATCCACAAAAATACATTTCCACAATACGATATGTCGATATGTATGCATATGGAACTGAGAAATTATTTAATTTTGCTGATTTCCATTTCCATCTACCTTTTGAGAGAAAACTGTACATTTTACAAGCTGCACTTTTGTGGAACTGTAGAAGAGCAATGTTCGAATATAAAGGCTAACTTAACCCAAAACATCAAATTTTTGACTTATCGTCCTATGGAACAGGGCCATCGATATACAGTAAAAAATAAAATAAAAAATGATTTCTACTACTTCTACTTTTAATATTGATCAGGACCAGTTTCGATCACCGCAAGCATTATCAACTGGTGTTAGTGTTAGAAGTGATAACATTATTTAGCTGACCTTTATAAGATGTAATTAAAATACATATATATTTTTTCTGACTATTTCCTCTCCCAACGGAAAGCATAATTGATGGTGAGAAGTTGATTATTCGTAGCTATTATTTGCACTACTTTCTAGGGGAACAATTAAAATATTGCCTTAGGGAATTTGATGGAATTTCAATATAAAACTTCATTTTTTAAGATTCTGTACATTTCCATGTATTTCGTCACGGTCAGTTCGAGTTCATTCGTGTGCTTCAATGCCTGAAGATGCGGAAAGGCGAAGCTTCGGTCGTTAGTAACGAAATACATGGAAATGTACAAAATCTCAACAATTTAAATTTTAACAATTAAGATAATCAATTAGCGTCATTTTGTATATCATTACTATTATGAGTTTTATACGTTCGTAAAAGATTGCCCCACAACACCACATCGCAAAGATCCTTGCCTTTCGACAACAATCTATAAATCGGTTAAAAAATCTTCGTATGAAAGTGACTCCGCAACCCAATAAGGCATACGACTAAGAACGTTGACTACTAGGCTAAAAGACCAGAATTTTTTGAAATGCAATATTAATCATTTTAAAAATAGTCAAACAAGGCTTAAAGTGCTTAACATAAAAATAAATGAATTATTCCGTAGCGCACGGACTCGGAAGTTTGATTAATTAATACGCAGTCAAAGTGTTAATTATTCGAAGCAACCACCATTAAAGCAATATCGTCATCATATAAGGAATTTCTTTACAAAAATATGTAAACAATCGTATTTGATATATGACCCAATGAATTCTTTAACGAGAATTATTGGTCGACATATTTTCATAACTATTCTGGTCAAACAACAAATTTGTAAACTTAGCAATATACATTATCTGTTTTTACGAAAAATCTCGTAGCATCAATGAGTCAAGTTAATGGGAACGACGTATATAAGACAAGTTGCAAAATCATTAAATTAAAACAGTTTTTACCAGACTAGTGATTCCCAAACGTTTTTCCCTGTTTTTCTTAACGCAGGCGTACACGGTCCTTTGTGAACTTTTTAAAAAAGACATCACAGTGAGCGATTGCATCATTGCATATTGTGACGGTGCAATCAGTCATCTCTGTCATTTAGGACGTCATACGGAGAGTGAGTAGACCTTAACCCATAGAAGCATTACGTTTATCTGCAGAGATTGATTTTCTTCACACGTAAGTACAACATCACGAAATAATGGCAGTGACTCCTAAGACACGCCCAGCTTTAGAAAAAAGTTGTTCGCGCTTAATGGATTGATAATGACGTATGGGAGAGCGATGGTGTGTATAGAAGGGCAAATCCCTGTTAAGTTGTTAGTGAATCTTAGCCATATTTTCTATGGATTCGGCTGTAACTTTGTGGACGTTCATTTTTAATATAAAATTAAATTAAAAATTGATAACATAGTTATTCAATTTTTAATTTAATTTTATATTAATCCTAGCCATTTTTCATTAAAATTATTTCAATATAAATTGAACCTGATCTTTGAGAAAAATCTACAATAAAATATCTACAAACCATGGAGGTGAGTTAAACAATTTTAATGTCACTATGTGTGTATTCATGAATGATAATTTTGGCTTTTGCAGCTAAGCAAGTACGACATCCGCTGTTTTGGGCAGAATTGTAGAAAAGGTTTTATTTCAATTTGAATTTTAAAATGTAGTTTTATTTTCATTATTCTTTGATGAAATAAATAAGTTCACATCACCCGGGTATTTAAAGAATGTGAATACATTTTCAAATAATAGTTAGATTTAAAAACATAAAATTAAAGTAGGTAAAAAATAATATCATCACAAGTTGACTGTCCTATCACCAACACTAATATGTCTGCAGCAAATTAATTTATCTCCAAATCTTTTGGTGTGATGCCAAGCTGCACCAACTGATTTTTTGAATACGGGTGTTTGCAAAAAGATAAAAAAAAATACTGTGACACGGTCGGCGACTTTCTATAAAGTGAGATTAAGTAACATGTTTTACGGTATACTTAAAATTTGACATGGAGTACTTACTTATATTATCAACAATACTGGTTTACTAATAATTGAGAACAGTCCAACGATCCCGGTTTTATTGATTTGAAATTTTAATTCTTTTTTTAAATTTGAATTTATAAAAGAACACTTATTTTTGTTATAAATCGTCCAACATTCCAGCAGACGCAGTAAAGTTCGAGAATAATATTATGTTCAAGTTATTTATCGTGACATTCAAATCCTGTTTGAAAATATGTCGATTAATAAGAAGGAAAAGGATGAGTCTGCAAACACATCCTCTTGGCGCCGTTGGGAGTTCCCCTGTTGGTGCTCAATGGATCACACTTTAAGTACCTCTGCATTCAGAAACGGTGTGCCCGAGGGCGCATTTATTAATATCAACAATTTGAACCCGATGTAATAAACACGACACTAAATGTGTGTCGTTATTTAATAATTGTCAACGTACATACGCAATTGTGTATTTATTATGTGGGTTTCTTCAATGAAATAAATGCAAGTAATTATAAATATGACGTATGACCTCTATAGTAACAAGTTTCTATTAATTAGAAGATGATATATTAAACAGATAACTAATAAGCTTGTAGAAAACATTAGTGGTTAAGATCGGTATCCGAGCGTGCAGAAAAAATATTTCTATGTATATATATTATTATATAAATAAAAATGAAAATTTGTTTGTTTTTTTGTCCCGTATGCGCTCCTATACTATTCATCCAATTGCAATGAATCCTTGGTGGGATGTTATGCACAAACCCGGGAAGGTTTCTGATAAAAAACATCTAAAATCTAAAAAACATAAAACTTAAAAAAGGACCTAATAAGTATAAGCAGCGACACTTCAGTTCGTGTGTGACATAACAAGTGGCGTTAATTGTCAAATTCCAATTGCCGGTCTCAAACGGAAAATTTAAAGGACAAGATATATTATTGCCTCTCATGCCAATATTTTCGACAGATATGCCAGTCGAATTCAAACGTCTGCAGTTTCCGGTGCGACTCGCATTTGCAATTACCATCAACAAATCACAGGGACAATCGCTATAAGAGTGTGAACTAAATTTGGAAAATCCGTGCTTCTCACATGGACAGCTGTATGTGGCTTGCTCACGTGTCGGAAAACCTTCTGATTTATTCGTGTACGCACCAGACGGAAAACAAAAAATGCTGTGATACAGAATTTAAACACAAACACTTTCTTTCTTTGAGTAGCATTGCAACGTATGCCGGGTACTCACTAGTTTCGAATACAAATATAATCATCTGAAGTGGCTATGGGGTACTGCAAGGTACGTTAGAGCGACTCGCGCGCTTCGCACGATTTCAATTTAAATTTACATACATTAATAAAAACAGTGGCGGTATAGGTTTGGTTTGGTCAGATATTGAGTTAAAATTCATGAGTTCTACCATTATTCAAAATATAATAAAAATCATAAAAACTTCAATCATATACAATTATTATTCTCGCGAACATGGATCTCCCAAAGTCCGCGACGTATCGCTACTGTGGGTTTGACTGATCGACATGCATGATAATGGAGCCTCGGTCGACAGTTTTGTCAACCTTGGTTCTCTTGTAAGCCGTGAAAGTGGGATCTTAGAGAAAATCAGCAAGAAAATCATGACAGAAAACAAATGATACTTCAGTCTAATAAGATACTTTAAAGCAAGTTTACTATCTCACCGGATAAAGAGCACTCTTTAAAAAATACTTATAAAGCCTTAACTTTACGAAATGAATGGGCTATAGTAACATTTGTCGTGTCTATGGTAACATTTGGAAGAATAACGTATAATGCTGAGCTCTACAGTCTGTACTAATATTGTTGCAGCGTAGTTTAGTCAATTAAGATCGGGAGGTTGGACGCTTAGGTCTCATACAGTTTATGAACGACTTCGAGCAGGCAAACAGAGTGTTCCAATAATCTAATAGACGACAACATTAGACTGAAATAGGCAGACAGTTTTGGGGATGACGATTATTATTATCCAAAAATGTGATTTGTTTGTTTTCAGTGTTCATTTGTTTTCATTAATCGACAAAATAATAAAATAATTCTTTATTGGTTTGTTTGTTTACTTCTTAATTAAAAATTCGATTGGCTGATAATAACAAACCATTGTATTTTATAACCCAAAATAACGAATGACAAATCTGTTCGAAGAATATTTGAAAGTATTATATGCAATATTTATTACGCATTAATGAGGAAGATTAGTTTGGACGTGTGGGAAATAAGAAATGAAAAATCAATATAATATTTGTTCATAATAACATAAAACAACAATATAACATTTTCCCCATTTTGCGGTGTTCCATAAAAATAAAACGGTTTTTCCTTTCGCAAGACGTAAAAGGGGAAAGATTTGAAATCATTAATTTATGACAGAAGCAAAAAAGTTGAAGATGACCAACATCTGAAAATGATTGACAAAGCAAAAAGACTTTTCGCCAGCATTTTACAGAAAAAAAAATACATAAATATTATTTAGAATTTCGTTTTGAAGTATACCTAATATTTTTTATCCATAATTCGAGTATTTTCAACTACAATTATCTTTACGTTACGATTTGATCGTTCAACGTCCATTTCAAGACCTTGATATGTAGTCCAGGCGCGTGCGGTGGCTTTATCTCTATCTCGCTCAATCACATGAAAAGTGAAGGTGCTAGCGATATGCAAGGGGATGCGGCGCATGCTCTTGTATCCTTCTTGCGCATACCAAAATTAGGTTATGCGATAGAGATAGTGATAAGTCCACCGCTCGCCGATGATATGTACATATCGACTGTAGAAAGGCAAAAGGACGTATCCCTTAGTATTTCCAAAATATTTTCATTTCGTTAATCACAATGAGTATAATTTAATACACGTTTTCTGTGGGTTATACTCAATATTTGTTGTGTGTGTGAGTTACGTCCTTTTGCATTTCCACAGTCGATGTAGAATATTCATGTGACATCCACGATACTAAATCAAAATTCATAAATAAATATTTAAAAAACGCATAGCTGTATTGTAATAGGATTAATAATTAAATTTTATCACTTTCAAACGTAAATTGTTTAATTTGTAAAATATTTACTTCATGTATGATGCGCTTGTTTTTTTGATTAAAAAGTCTTATGTTTTTATTTTTAATTTATTTAAGTATTTTTTATTAAGAATGACAAATTACGAAATGTTTCGAATATCTGGCCTCGCAGACGTGCGTTCTCAATAGTAGGATCTGAGTCACGTTGTTTTGTCGATGACCATTTACGGGTTAAAACGAACAAACAATATCACAACACAACAATATTATAAACACTGTGAAACGTCAAACATATTTCAGTGAGCATTCATTGTCAGTTGCATGCTGAACTCGCATTATCGAACACCCAAACGCAGTGTGTCAAACATAACAAAAAATAACAATGAATCGTGTAGTTCCATTTTCAATTTTACTATTAGTTGTTGCCGCCTTTTTTTCAACGACGTATGCAGCCACATACCTTGAAATTGGAACAAGAGATAAAGGTAAACGAATAGAATTGATTTTGTTTTTAAATATAAAGATTTTTATAAAGAACAATATTTCGTCATATTGTATTTATATCCGTTGCATTTCAAAATGATATTATCTCTAAAAAGTAATACTTGGTTTATTTATGGAGGTCCGTGGTGCAGTGGTCAACGTAAATGGCCACGGTTACGGATGTTTCGGCTTAAAGTCCCCGGTACGGACAGTTTCATATTTTTTTTCAATCAGTTTATTGATTTTTGTGCGTAGTCATGGATGTTTGTGATGTCTAAAACTCCCTTGCCTATCATAAAAAACGGGGTGTAAAAAGAGCGATTAACTAACAACTTGAGAAGACCTCGGATCGAAGAGAGGCGAGCGGCTGGTTATCCGGAGTCCTGGAAGGGCTGATCTCAGACAAACACCATTTCAGATCCGGTTCAAAAACTTATTTATTTTCCATTCAAGATGCAGTGGTTTAGTATTACACAAATATATAAATCTTAACACATGAAATTGATTCTACATTTACATTTACTTAGCAACTGAGTTTACTTTAAGTTATAATACAAATAACACAACGAATTTAAATTAAATCCAACGCAAATCAAAACACAAAAACAAACAGTTCACATGTCCCCTCCGCTGCCACGAGACCGCAGCTCGTCCCACTCGGCGTATCGTAATCGACTGTCTACAAAAATTCAAAAAAACTCCGTGCAAAGTTGGAGCTACCCTTTTCAGTAAAAATGGACTCGTCCAGCGGCCGAAGCCGGGGGCTTTTTTTAACGCCTGGCAACAAGAAAGAGCGTATTCTGCGAAATATTGCTGTTTGCCGCAGGCCGATTTCAGTTCAGGACACTAATGACACTTATACTTAAGAAAAACCAGGGTGTGTCAAACTATTACTTTATTAGCCCTATCCTTCTATCTCTACTCTCTTCGAAAAGAAGAGGTTGAGCAACTAACAAGCAGTCCTCGTAGAAAACTTATTTTGAGATATCTCCATTAGGAGTTCATATGCTCCACATTGGAGTGGAAAATGGAAAGTGGAAAAGCGACATGTTTTTTCATTGCATAAATACTTATCTTTTAAGGTGTTAACTGTCAATTCTTGGTGGAAAGACATCATATTTTACAAATAAAATAAAATTCATTTGTACTACTTCCACATGTTTATTGTGTACAAAAAACATGTGTAAAATTCAAACATGTGGAAGCAGTACAAAGGAATTTTGATTTATTTTTTAAAATAAATATTTTAATTAAACATTTGATTTGTTCAACTGTGAGTGATTTTGAAGGCATAAAAAAAGTCGTATGTTTGAAGACACCCGGCATAAATGAAAAAATCTACGTAAATTATATGTTTTAAATGACTATAAATATTCACAATGTCATCGTAACTTCACAACAGTGATCAGTAACACAGTTCGTTTGATAAAGAGGTTATTTGTTGGTGAACCTAAGTGTAAATTATTATTAAAATTGTCGAAAAAGTTTTAAACAATTTTGTTTATTAAAATAAGAATACTGTAGTATGAATTTTACTCACCCGAATTTAATGATCAATTTTAGTGTTTATTCTCTAAGCCAGGGTTTCCCATACTATGTTCAGCGGAATAAAAAAACGGGAATAGGTGTTCCGCAAAAAAACTTGAAATGGTTTTATATGCTGCTGCAGCTGCAACAAATTCAAATATGTTCGACTTCACATTGATATTATATAACCAACAAAATAAACAATGTGTTTCGTTAAAACTTTTGGGTTTGCAAAGTGTTCCATCGCAAGAAAAGTTTGGGAAACCATCCTGTCAGCCTATTACATATGTGAAAGCCGACAAGTTTATTCTATATTCGTTTCTAGAATATAAAAATATTAATACCACAAAATAATGACGAATCGTCAGCATTAATCGTTTATTTATACGCGAAGCGAAACTGTAAATCGTCTTTGGATTTGTTGCTAACATATTTTTATATTTATTCGTTAGTCTAATAATTATTCTTTGATAATATTTTGTGGAAATAATACTTAGATATACATTTATTGTTCTCATTGTTATCTGTGCTCTGTGTTCTCTTTCATGTAAAAAATTTTACAGAGGGGAGATAGGTTGTCATTAGGGATTCCAATTGAGTATTCGGCCTCTTTTAGATATTAGGATATTCGAATAATACTAGGTTAGTAAAAAAATCGTCTCATTACATCTCCATGTAATCTATTTTGTTTATTTAATCACTACATTACTCACTTAAGATACGTGCTGGCAACTAGTATATGCTAAAAATTAATACGTCTATCGATAAATCTGAAAAATACAATGCGTATACATACATTATTCGAATACTACAAGGTTTCCATATTCGATGTTCGAATATTTGAATTCCTTAGTTGTCACTTAAAACGTTGCTTTTGTTTCCATTTAGTAATTCGTAGAAAAATTCCGTTGCGACAACGCGGAATGCAGTTTGGCGCCATTTCAATTGACACATTCAAAAACAAAATCAACAACATTCTGTTTATCTGTATTTTCCAAATTAAATTTCGAAGCGTAACAGTTGCAAAGTCGAAGGCTGGCTATTCACACTCGGAACCTACACACTTTCATCAAAGGTTGTCTACGTCTACACCAGTAAGAATAGCAAAAAAACTTTTATCTCTCACCGTATGGCCTAGGATTTACAATGCCAAACAAACATACCAATATAAATAGCTACGGTATTTCATGTAAATTACCGGTATCAAAATATCTATCCATAATAGGTCAATTTTCATAAATACCTATGACTTTAAAAACGATATTTCAACAATCCTAGAGATGCCTCGATAGATTATTTGTGCAGATAAGTCCGGTAGCAGAAAAGGCTCTATTAAATTAATGCGTGTTGATCAAACAGATAAATTTTACCATAAATATTGTTATGTCGAATTATTGGTATTTTCCAAATTCAATACCGTTGAAATATCGGTATCCCGGATTCGGTATTAACGGTATTACAATCCCTGATATGACCAAGTCTGTTTACGCTAATAATTTAAGTTTTTACTTATCTCCTCTATAATTACTGCAGAAAAAATGCCAAATGCTTGTGAAATGTTATACATACAATATTTACATCGAATCCATAAAATTATGAATAGACAAAAGATTGCCTTATTCGAGTATAGTATAGGCCCTTTGCTTCATTTATGAATTACCCAAAAACGTGATTATCAGTAATGTGAAATAATCAAAACGTATGCGCGTAGTCACATTGTAATTAACAATATATAAATCAAGTAAAATTTGACATCTGTATCATAATGACTTGTGCAGCTGTCATATTAACAGTTTAAGGAAACAATACGCTGTCAATTCACGCACTCGGTAGATAATATTTTCCTATTTAACGTAACATGCAATCTCGTGGATTCGGTGTTCCGGATCCATTTCTAAAATGAACGATACATCGGCTTATTTATGGATTATTTCAACCAAGTTATTCAGAGAGAAACGGTCGAGTCAGCCTCTCAAGATCTTATTTAGAGAAGTTATTGATAGATAATGTGAGTAGGAGAAAGCGAGTTGTTATTGATTCGTTCTCAGTAAGTCACTTTGCTGATCGTGTAGCCGAGTGATCAACTTGTTCTATTTTACACTTAATGTATATATTTGTGTTAAAATGCATGAATTTCTGTGAAAGTTGACGTTCCTTCCCACCCACTTTCTATCCATTCACAATAATGGGCGCATAGAGGGAGATAAGTTAATTTTTAATCCTTTCAAATACCATCTTATATATAACAGCTCAGACCGGTCTGTAGGTGTAGATGTAGACGTTTTATTATTATCACATAAAGTATTTATAAACAATACACACAATTCCGACGTGACGCAAATCGGAGGCAAACAAACAACAATCAGTCAGTCAGTATTGAAACTAAAGAACAGTTACTTTAGACTTTCAGTATTTCAATTTCAGTACGATCAACTATGACGAGCGTTCCCACTAGCTCTTCAATATTTTCCGCTTCCCAAAACGGAGGTTGAGCTAGTGATTTAAAACTAGTTATAGTGAAACGACTTCAGTAATGAGACATTAAGCTCTATTCTATGAGAGGAAATGATATTTTAAAAAACCCTCTAACTTTTAATAGATCTCGCAAATTAGCTCATATTAAACACATGTATAAATTTGAGTTATTGAGATTTTGTAGACTTCCATGTATTTTGTCACGGGTTTCGCCCATGGAAGTGTACATGGAAATGTACAAAATCTCAATAACTCAAATTCCATCAAGAACCCTCAGTCGATGTCTTAAATTACATGTATAAATGCTCCGTTAAGAGTCCATACGCTCCACAATATGAGTGGTCAAAAAAACTCAAATTCTTCTCTGAGGGATTTGGAACGGCCGTTTTGCAGTTGTGTTATCCGCCCACTCTTTATAATATATAATACTTGAATTGCTACAATGGTTCTGTCACTTCGTCCAGGGTCCGCAAAATTTCAGTAAACACAAGTGAAGTTAGAGTACAACTTTTTGGTATTGACGCCAGTTTCAAGAAACCAAAGATAACTTTATTCTCATATATATATAGAAGGAAACTTCTTCCCTTTTTCTACAGTGGATAATCATACTAAAATTTACACCAAATAACAAACTTTCATCGTAAAGTTTAACCAAATAGTAAGCAACACATTAGATTAAATTTCAAGACTTAAATTTGATTTATAGTTTACGTCATGTTGAATGAAGTCCAGAAAGATAGTTTTTTAAAGTACATTATGACTTATTATAACGATTTTTCACTGGAAGCCTTTGTTATAGGAATTGCATGACACGATTGATTGGCGTAGATACAATAAAACATTTAAGAGACATTTACTTTCCAGCAAAATATTATTTATGCCACTGTGACTTTCCGATAGATTTATTTCATTGTGATACGAAAAGTCAAAGAGTCGTTTAAGAAAGATGAGCCAAATGTTGGCGATCAAATTAAAGTACATCAATAAATCTGTGCCAAAAAGCCATATTTTAATTTAATATTGTAATGAATACAGCATCTCAGTACAGTATCTCAAATTTGAAAACAATTATAAGAGATCAATAGGTCAGAAATGATTACGTCAAATAATTAGGCAATACTCCTGGTACAACTAACTTATAAATTAGGCGCTTCTTTTTTGACAACTTAACCTATCAACCGTTATTGATAAACAAAATTTAAATTTCCCAACGATAATTTCCATTTAATCTGGTAATATAAACATACAATAATTAAGTTCAAAGTAAATGTTTAAAAAAATCTAACTTTTATTTATTAGAAACAAATCCCTGACTAAAGAATGTTCTTGATTTAAAATAGTTATGTGTACAATCATATTAATGAGAACATTTTGAAGAAATGCCGGTGTGTGCTTCGAACCCACTCTACCAGTGGCCGCCAACCATTTTATTAAGACGTGCACATGAATGACTTGTTTGTGACAAAGGGCATCGTTTTTTGCTTAATGTAAAATCAAACACAATTATTTAATTGAAACATATATCAAGTGGGTAATATAATGCCCATATAATTCCATGAGTAATGAGTGCCCAATGCCGCTTAGCGAGTTACAGTGATAATAACTAAATCACATTCTGCCTTGACCTATTTAGTATTTGTATTATTTTAAAAGACGCTACGCTCTTCCAGAATATTAAAAACTTATGATTGTGGCAGGCACTTCAAATATGATTTGAAGGCACTTGCTCGCGAGAACCGAGTTGCCAACCGCTGCACTATGCTAATGAAAATTAAGTGCTAAACTGCTTATAAATGGGTTATATAATATAAAAAGTATCCAGTCATTAAGCTGGTACCAAAGGATTCATACTTGAACACATAAATGTTTTTATAATATTTATTTGAAAACGCATTAAATTTCCACGTTGCGATAATTTCATATCAGCAATAGTAACATACGTAAGACTTTCATCACGTGTAAAGATATTTGCAATAAATATTAAATGTATAAGAATAAACAATATGAAAAATATTCGCTTAGAAACTAACTTGTAAATTGTTGAACTATAAAAAAAATTTTGAAATTATAATATTATAAGTATTCAACTTTCTAACGTCACCTTTAAGAATAATATTTCTATAGAGTGCAACCACTTTGTTCCCTATTAAAAATATGTTCCTTTTCATAGATATATTCATATTTGATATCAGCTATCAATTATTTATACAAGATATGATATGAATCTCTATGCGCTGTTTTTAAATATTGTTTATTCCAACATTCGTTCCAATTTCAATTTTTAATCAATGACAGTTGTCATTTTTCATTCTTTTGTTTTAAGAAGCGTAAAAATTGTTGGGCAGTTATTAAAAAGGTGTACTTTGTTTAAATCAAATGGTATTTATTTGACGCAGTTATTGTGCCAGTGATGAGATAATGAATTATTGTGCCTGACAAATACTGAAGATGTAACGAAGCGATCAATCGGTTTCCTGTTACGTCAAAAGTTGTGTATTGACGATGGAATTAGGGCACCCAATTATGATGACGGGATTTTTAGATTCAGAATTCTTCAATCCCGGAATCCCGATATCCCAAGATTAATCATTTTGTGTAATTTCATGTGTTAAATTGTACATTTAATACTTAATTTGTGTCTAATAATGCTTCAGTCGATGTATAGAATGATTTGATATCTTTTTTTGGACATTGAAATGGTTTTTTATTGATTGGTAATCAGAAAGTCATTACAAAAACATAAAGGGAAAAATACATAACAATCAAATTTTATACATTATTAAGGTAGGTTTTACCAGATAGTATCCAAAAAGAAGACATGTCCTTTAATTTGACTTTAAAATATTGTCCTTCATCCATTTAAGAAGCGGTCCTCTCTTGTCCCACAATTAAAATTGGTGAAAAACGGGTGTTACAAAATATGAGAAGGAGACCACAATTCATTTATATTGATTATAAAGTTACTATATAGAGTCCCGAAATTCCGGGATAACGGGTTCAAATAATTGACCGGGATTTAAATATCTCGGATCCTGGGACTGGAAACCCTAGATAGAACTAGCTATGAAACTTGCTACCAGTTTTTCTTGAGAGATTTATTAGGTCTTGCCAACCTTTTCTTAAATTGTTATATAAACAGCAGTGGTTGCCACACTGGCTACAAACTTAACAAAAAAAAAATTGTCGTTTAATACAACAAACTTTTTATATTATGATATTTAGGTATAATTTTATCGATTCTTTTAATGACAAATATTAGGACACTCTTGTCCAACACTATTAAAACATATAAGCATCTATCATTTGTCTTAGTGTTGTAAGCCCTTGGTGGATTCTTGTATTCAGTTTAAATTATAACCTTGTAGCCTAGGCATTGATTATCGCTAATGTTTACAGCTTTGACTAATAGTGTGCTAAATTGGATATAAATAGGGATTCCGAAATAACCGTGCTCTAACATTACCGATTATTATTATACAAATAATTGTATATCATATAATATTATTTGATATAATATATTTGAAAAATCTGTGAAAATATTTTTCCAATAACCTTCTATATACATACTCCATAAGAGTCCTTATATTTTATACTCCTTATTGAAAGAGGGCATCGTAGAAAGCGAGCATTACCAACAACTTTACTGTTAAGGAAATAAATTAAACAAATATTTTTATATAAAGCGATGAAAAGAATTGAAAAAATATTATGGTAACAACCAAATATACCCAACTATTTTTTACATGATACATTGATTCCAGAAATTAACGCTTAAATAAGAATTAAGAATGTTCTAAAATTGGTTCCTTAAATTCGTGTCCAAAAGGGTTTTATTTACATATAGACCTTCAAAATAAGGAACGGCGCCATCCAAAAAATCGCATAAAAAGAAGACTGGGAGTATATCCTATATTTAAAATAACATAATCCCGTCAAAACAATATATAGATCCATAATATTTGTCTATATATAAGCAGCACACACACACACACACCCTTTCAGTCAACGCTTGTGCAGAGAGAGAGAATGTGTTTATTAATGTAAATATTAAGTGATTTATTTAAAGGTGAGTCAATTTTAACGCACATTACACACACTCACTTTCTTTCTCTGCTGCGTATAGTTAGTATCAAGCGTATCGAGCGAATACTGTTAGGTGGTCCTGCCACCTGGAAAAAAATTCTGGTGATAATAACATAGCATTAACATGAATATTATATTGTGCATGATATAATATAAACATATTTTTTCATTATTTCTTAAAATATTGTTTACTGACAATATTTGGTGGAAAGATATTCTTATTCAACATAAAAATCAAAATGTCCGTGACATATTTACTATTCAAAAATGAGCTCATTATTAATAATACTTGACACGACTTACGTGATTACTTTGTGGCCTTATCAGTCATTCTTCTGTCTCGCAAATTAAACGTGGCTAAAAGTGAGTATAATTTTATTGTCGATCGTGGTCAGAATCGTGTGGAAGTTTCATAATTTTTAATATTGTTAATTTGATTGATGAATGGCTTCTGATATTTGTTTTCTACGAATAATATTTCATTTGTTGTAAAAGAAAAAGACAAAACATAGCATTACAACTAGGGATTTTAATTCGAATATTGCAATAATCAATATCCGAATACATTCTACCCTTTTTTAACTATTCGATATTCGAATATTTGTGCAACTATTCGAATAGTTTCCGTAATAATTTTTAATGAACTATTTTACAAAATCTACGAATGATCACATCACAATTTTTCCAGATTTCAAGAACAATAATGAATACCCCAGGTAGTGGCTATTTTTGCCTTCACCCAATTCGTGCGCTTTCAATAGCTTATCATAATTCTTGAGTTTGACAAATGACTCTGGGCCAAAAATACTTTTAAACATGCCATAATTTCAGTCATTGAAGAAATACTGTTGCAATAGTCCGACGCAGTTGTAAATTCTAAATATTGTAGTACAGGGAACATAAAATTATCTAAAAAAACAATAAACAAAATTTGTTCCTGACTGTTTTCAGCTGTCTGTGCAATGAATGCATTAATCAGCTGAATAGAATAAAAACTAAATACTCACATGACCGATGCAAAAAAAAAGTAATAAGGAAGAAAATTATGGCTTTATTTCGGCCACGCAGATAAAATTGAGATTATGTCAGTTGAACGATTATATTTTCAGGATTACAAACTCATCGCAGTTAGAAGAAGAGAACGATGCTTTTAAATCGAAAACTATCTTCAAGAGAGTGACCATAACATTCTTAATTGAAACTTGGTCGCGTAATACTCTTTTAGGGAATTAACAAAGCAGAAGTATTTAAATATTATGCGATTATAAAGACGGTAAATCTTTGTGGAATATTAGAGTCACAAACCTGGAAATAACTTATAGACGAATAATAAAACTGTCGGGTCCGTGGTGGAGTGGTCCCTGTACAGACAGTTTCATAAATTGATTTATGGATTTCTGTTCGTAGGCATGGGTGGTGATGTCTCAAACTCCCTCCCACCCATCCAATCATAAGAACGGGGCATAGCGAGAGCGATAATTTAACCAGAAGTCCTATCTTAGCCCTATCCTTCTATCCTTCTCTCTTCGAAAAAACGGTTGAGCAACTGAGTAATAATCACTTCTCTTAAAAAACTTCTGTTAAGATACCTCCATTAGGAGGCCATATGCTCCAAACTGGGAGTGGACATGGTCACAATAAAATGTCCTAATTTCATTTTTATTTAATTAAATGTTTTATAAATTACTTCAGCAATTGTTAAGAGTTAACCGAATACCTGCCGATAGCGTCTTAAGACGCGCAGCTTTCCGTGAACGGAACGCCACTCATACAAAAATGACGTGTTTAGAAAAATGTTTAATTTAATTTAAGACATCGACTGAGGGTGCTTGATGGAATTTCCATATCAAATTTGGATTATTGAGATTTTGTACACTTCCATGTATTTTGTCACTAACGACCCGGGTTACCCTTTCGTCGAATTGCATCCCGTCGAAACCCACAATGCTATTATAATTGTAAAATCACTGGTAATTCCATAAGAAGTTGGAAAGCGGCAATTCGCCACTCTGTAAATGTGGTGTTTACAAAATAAGGATTAAGGCGATTCTCGAAATTTTAACTCAGGTATCAGTGTGGCTCTCAGACGTATAATATCTTACCTCTTAAATAATATGTGTCGTATTTGTATCTTCTATATAAACGTTAGACACTGTTTACTGTCTGTCAGTTCGAGTCCATTCGTGAGCTCGAATGCCTGAAGATGCCGAAAGGCGAAACCCGGGTCGTTAGTGACAAAATACATGGAAGTGTACAAAATCTCAATAATCCAAATTTGAAAAAAATGTTTGCTTAACATTTTCCATTTATTTAAATATATATTGTTTTCTGTTTCCTATTTATTCATTATGAGAAAGAGAATGTTCAAATAATTTGAATGGTTTACTTTCGTTTTTTTAGCCCATCCAAACAAATGCTTCAGTAAACACTTCAATATCGCCATGAAGATTGGAAAAGAATACCAGGTTCCTGGAAAATGTGGAGCAATGAGCTGTGACAAGTCTTTCACCATCTCAATACGAACGTGAGTAGTTTTATTATATTTTCTTTACCCGTACTTCTATTCTTTGGAATTGAATTAGAAACCTTTCCCTGCAAACAACTTATTTAACGCAAGACATGCACAACCTGCTGCCCAAAACGATATTTATCCCAGCCCATGACTAAATATTAAGTTTCCGAAGACTAATTTTTGATATTGGCAGAATTTTTACAATTGTCTTCCTGATTTTCTGCCCAGCACATGAAGTCTGCGAATGCTAATTTTTTTGGCAAACAATTAAACTTTCACTAGCATTTTCTCTATGAAACTTAAGTTTCAAAACAGGAGCTGTTTGAACAATGATCACTCAGTGGAGTACTGAGGGTAAAAACTAGCAACCCCAGACCTTAACCCCCAAGATGTTTGCTGAATGCATGCAGTTTCAGCGACCCGTATCATAGTGCTGTGACACTATAATACTTAATTAAATATGTATGAAATGCAGAGAGGATTCGCAATTATTAAATTTAAAATATTAATATATTTACATAAAACCTTTTTATATATTATGATAATTTATTAGAATAGCATAAGTTTTCCGTTGTAATGTTCGCATTAGGTAGTCAATGCCAATAAATGCATACTTTGAAGCAACAATGGAAATTTTCCAAATCGAATCGATTGCAACGATAAATTAGAATAATTTCTCTTAATCATACTGTCGTTGATCTAAAAGAAGACACTAAGTAAAAAATATTAGTTTTGAGTAATTGGACTTTGAAGTTTGTCAAATGTTTAATATGTCATACATTTTTCATTTAGTTTATTTGTACAAAACTGTTTTGAAGTAAAAGTTTAATTTATAAAAATAAGTTTGTACTTTCATGCAGTAAAATTTGGAATAATGAACATTTTGGTATAACTAACTCAATATGTCATTTTTTCGATTTAGAGTTTTCTTCCAGAACAACGACGATATATGGCTTTTAACTGTAGCCAACATTCATTTTACGGCTTTACTGTACAAGGGCTTATAAGAAGTATATATTGTCGTTGTTCTGTAGGAAAACACTAAATCGAAAAAAATATATATTGAGTTAGTTATACCAAATGTTCCTTAGTTCAAACTCTACCGTACGGAAGAACACACTTATGTTTATAGACAAACACTTGAAGTAACTTCAAAGTCCAGTAACTCAAGATTTGTATTTTTTCAGTTAGTGTCTTCCAAAACAACGCAAAATTATATAGAATTACATAACTTTTCTTATGAGTTAGATATGTATTTACCCGAAAAAATCTTCTACTTTTAACATTAACAATTAGCTCTATCATTACCAAATCTTACTTATTTATGTCACAACACCAATCTTATTGCCTTTTTTAAATCCATTTCAGATGTGGTGTAGTGGTCGTGGAAAATTGTCTACTAAGCGAAGAAGACCTCACAAAGCCATACCCTGATTGCTGTCCACAACCGATCTGCAATTGAATCTAACCCTAACCCAATAATGTGTAATATAAATAATTATTAATAAAATATTTAAGTGTAAATAAAAAAGGCGTTTTTATTTATGACACCTTGCTATGAATTGAATATTTTATTACTTATAATTATTCTATTTTTTCGTATGTTGAAATTATATAAATCCTAAATCAATGTTTTTACTACATTTAAAATATTTTGGTTTAGTCACGTAGATCAGTGCTTTGAAACCTTTTCTCACTCACGGCACACCTCAAAAATATTTTGCGGCACACTAAAAGCCAAAAGTAAATTTCATAAACAAAATAAAAAAATTATTTTTATTTGATGAATTTGACATAGTGGCTCATATTTTTTTTATAAAAGCCATTTAAACTATTTAACTATATCAAAGTGATGAGACACTTACAAATTGGAAAAAAATCATTTGTAAAAGTGCAACTAAAGAAATTAACGTAACTTCACTACTAAAAATTATTTAACCTAAGTTGAGTGAACAAAAGTATTGCCGATATTTTTGTTTGACCAAATCCAAAATAATCTTCCTCACTTTTCCTCCAAAATTTTTGTAGTTATGACGATGGAAAAGGTTGCACCGCAGGCAGAAATTTTATGTGTATAAATAAAATTTCTTGAAAAATATGTACTATAATTTTATAATCCTGGCAAATTTTAAATTTAATATCAATATGGAAACACGAAATTATTTATGTACAAATACATTAATTGATATATATTGCACATAAAAACGAATTGATAATTGTAGATTAATTGAGAACAAGATATTTAGCAGATTTTACTAACAATTCGCAAAACATCATTTAAAAAAATTAGAAAAAAATGTTTAAATAAATATTTTACAAGAGCGATACCACCAGTAGCATTATCGGAATCTATTTTATCTTCCAGTCAGTGTTCCATTGAAAGTATTGCAAAAAATTTCAATAGCAAATTGCTCATTGTCGATATTAAATAGTTTTTTTATTAATTTTAACTTCAAAAAGCTCCTTTCAGAACAAACAACACAGCAACATAATTTTGAATTCTTCCGATAATCATCATCATAATTTTAACAGAGATTTTAACAACTGAGTGGCTTTAATTTTTTTCTGATACATAGAAAAATACTGGATTTTTTCTCATTTTGGACACACTGCGTCGCGGCACACATGGGATCGTCTCGCGGCGCACCAGTGTGCCGCGGCACACCGGTTGCAGAGCACTGACGTAGATTAAAATCGGGAGCAATTTTATAGTCGTGAGAACTTCATGATTGTGAACTTGACACCGTAGAAAAGAATAACGCTTCAATCTTCAAGAAAGTGAAACGATGGCATTACTAGAAGAAATTTACTTCGAATTGTCCAGGCCTTGTTGGCTTCGGTTTTGGAATTTTCATGGGATTGATCCCAGTAGGGACAGTTTCATAAATTCATTTTTTTATCGATTAATCAATGTGTTCTAAGAGATGAATGTATGTGATTGCCTCCGATCCTCTCTCAAATCGGAGCATAGCAAGGGCAATTAGCTAATCGACTTTTATAGCAATACTTTTGTATCCTTACTTTCTCAGAAAGTGAGGTTGTGTGACTGAGTAAAATAAATATGTTACTGAATTAATTTCTGTGTATTATTAAAATATTTTTAGCAGTGGCCACCTGTCGATTGTCTCTGCAACTAAGTTATAAAAAGAGACACATATTTTGAGCATCTATTTTGATCAATTTTAACATTTTTTAGCGTTTTAAATGTTTCATTTTTAATCTATTTTTATTACCCATAAATTAAAAATAATTATCTATTTCAATAAATTTTAGCACATTTATGATATGCATATTATGTAATATATACAATTAAAAAATAGTAAACAAATTTAAATTCAGTATGAAACATGTTTTGACAAACGATTCTTTCAGATTAATACGGCGATCGGCTGCAATTCAATAACATTTTATGATGAGTCTTTCAACATCTCTTTGCCGGAAACCAAATTGATTTGGTAGCAGCACAAGGATACCTTTCATATTTAATTAATAATTGCAATGTATTCGAATATGTTTATTGAAAATATGATATAATTTTCAATAACAAAACAGTTTCTCTCGCATTAACGTAACTTTTTTACACGATGTTGAATAGAATAGTTTATTTAATGCCTCATTCAACATTGATTGTATACCCCCTATGATGTCGTATATTATATTTTAACATTTTTTAAATAAAAAATAAGTAATTTTATATCAATATTTATTTTTGCATCTATTTGCATATCGTCGTTTTCATTGCAAAATTATATATCTGCAAAATCAAAATTTAGAGTCAAATTTGGATTATTGAGATTTTGTACACTTCCATGTATTTTGTCACTAACGATCCGGGTTTCGCCTTTCGGCATCTTCAGGCATTCGAGCACACGAATGGACTCGAACTGACAGACAGTGAACAGTGTCTAAAGTTTATATAGAAGATACAAATACGACAAATATTATTTACGAGGTAAGATATTATACGTCTGAGAGCCACACTGATACCTGAGTTAAAATTTCGACAATTGCTTTAATCCTTATTTTGTAAACACCACATTTACAGAGTGGCGAATTGTCGCTTTCCAACTTCTTATGGAATTACCAGTGATTTTACAATTATAATAGTATTGTGGGTTTCGACGGGATGCAATTCGACGAAAGGGTAAACATATACAATCATTCCACGTTTAGTGACATCTGTTAGGTGTTCAACGTATAATAACGTATAATAGACGTATAATATCTTACCTCGTAAATAATATTTGTCGTATTTGTATCTTCTATATAAAACAGTTTAAAAAACAACTTTATCGATTTACTTTACTGAGTTAGAGCCTATTTATTGGTGCCCCATTCACATGTTTTTGCCAGGTGATGTAGAATATATTTTTTCATACAATTAATTTCCCATTTTTTCTGATAATAGTTTTGGCGAGGACGCGACGATATACACTCCTCTATCAGTCTATAGAGACTTTGGTGACGAAAATTGGTTCCCTACATTTTAAAAACTATGTTATTTAGAAAAATAACAGTTTTGAGGAATATGAAATCGTGTAAAAAAGGTAGTAATAAAAACCCAATAAACAAATAATTCTAAAAATTTGAACGCACATGTTCGATCACACTGATACGCTTTATGTATAATACACAGAGTGTATCAGTGTATTGGTATGTATGGATCGCATGTATGTATCAGTTGGCACACCCTGGTTTTGTTTGTTAAGTTTAAGTTTTATTAGGGTCCATAACTGACTGCGCACAATGGCAATGATTCTTGGTAGTCAAACCGAGTTATTGTCGTTAAAAGCAATCGGTTGCCTTAGGGCTATAGCTAAAAATTAGAAAACGTCCAGCGGACGAGCCTATTATTGACAATAAGGGGAGGAACCTACAGTAGTTGAAGTTTATTTTTTTATTTTGGCGGACAGTTGGCTATTGGAGGCCTTCGGCTCAAGGGAGCCGGCCGGCATCGGAAGTCATTATAAATTGTTTTTGTTTGTTTAGAAATTGGACTAAATTTAAATTTAAAATCGTGTGCAGTGTCAATTGTATTATAACTTAAATGTAAATTCATGTGTTGAGTAAATGTAAATGTAGACTTAATTTAATGTGTTACTGATATTTGACACGCAAAAATGAAAATATGTAATATAATTGCTTCTGGGAATCGCGTTAGAACAAATAATTCGTGTAAGCATGTAGTATAAATATGTATTCGTTCTTTTCGTTGGACTATGTAATTTCAAAACCGTGTAAAAAAATTTGAGTCTATTGTGAATTTAAGCATCTATTGCAAAGTTCTTAAAATACGTGTTTCTAGTTTTAAATAAAGATAACTTTGTAAGTAACATACACTATGTAAATATATAGGAAATGTCGTTTGAAGAGTAAGAAAACATTGATAACACCCCAAGTGGCACGATATTTTATATCATATTATTTATATGTTTGACCAACTTCTGACGCAAGAATGAGAAGTGGAAAGGTTATCTGCCTGCTATCATATTTTCGCAATTTACTCCTCAATACTGATAAATAATTAGAGCACAACGATATTTTTAGAAAAAAAAATCTAAGTCGAGAACCATCAGACAACACTAGTAGACTAACACCGTGTCTTGTCTGGACGAAGTCAGTGCGATTTTAATTGATATATGATGAAAAGTGGCGAAGCGGCAACGCTGTCCTACGTGCAAGCGCGCCACCACATTTCTATTTCGCGTGAAAATATCAAATAAAATGACAGCGTTCCAGAAGCAGCGCGCCGCATCTCTTCGTCACCTCTCACGTAGGACACTGCCATTGGCGGAGAACGATTGATTATTTCGAGCTACGCTATGCCGCCCGCCTTCGTGAAGAATTCGTCCACCTAAGACGGTGCGTAAGCAGGGATGCCATTTCAATATTTTCCAAGGGACAAGGGGCAAAAATTGCCAGGTGACTAGCCCTTTTTTCCGTTTATATGGGCAAGCCAGTGAATCACAGCATCCAGAAGAGGGGGCAAATGCCTAAATATCTTATATGTATATATATTATTATTTGCCATGTTCGCTCCCAACGTGGAGCATATGACCTCCTAATGGAGATATCTCAACAGAAGTATTTCTTCAAGAACTGCTTGTTACGCAGTTGGTCAACCTCTCTTTTATTATCTTATATATTTAGTGGCGTTGTTAACGACGTCGGCGTCCGTGGCGCAGTTGGTAGCGTCGCTGGCTACGGTTACGGATGTCTCGGGTTCAATTCCCAATTCCAATTTTCAATCGATTTATGGATTTCTGTTCCTAGTCTGAGTCGTCCCTCCTACCCATCCCATCCTAGTGGAGCGTAGCGAGAGCGATTAGCTAGCCACTAGTCCTGTCCTAGCGCTATCCTTCTATCGCTACTCTCTTCGAAAAAAAGGGAGGTTGAGCAACTGAGTAACAAGCAGTTCTAGTAGAAAAATTCTGTTAAGATACCTCCATTAGGAGACCATATGCTCCACAGAAGCGGACATGGGAAAAAAATATATTTAGTGACATTAAGAATTATAATGTTTTTTAGTTCTTCGAAAAAGAAAACTGTAACTCATTTTACATATATGTGTTATTATATTATGTGAATTAAAACTATTTAAATGTATAGTATCTAGAATATACTGACATAACGCTTTAAGTCAGTTTTTGATGAATTTCTGTTTTAAATGTCAAATTGTATGCAATCCAACTCTCTATGTACTTGTAAAAGTCATGGGATGGCTTTGAAAAAAAAAACAGTTTTAAGTCATATTAATTCTTTCACAAAGCATGATAAGACTGTACCTCATAGATACTAAACCTCATGATTATTCTTTATTATATACAAAAATCTTTTTTAAATCACAACAATTGAACTTGGGAGAGAGTACTTTGAAAACTATAATGGTTTAAATGCGATTATCTCAAAACTTGTTTTTATGACTTACTGTCTTCTGTCAGTATAACCTCGATATGTACATTGATTGATAGTCACTTTAAAATATTGTACCATAAACATACTTTGATAAATATTCTACTTTACCATAATTACAGTTTAAAAAAAATTCATAATCTTGACGCTTTAGGATAAATAAGAGATAACCTAACCAGATATTCATCGTTGAATATTATTATAAAGGGGTGATCGACATACATATACTACAGCCAATGCTATGCTCCCCACAGAGAGGAAGGGGGTTATAAAAATAATTAAAAAATCGTAAAAATGTACGGTCTCAGTAATCGTTCAATATTGCTAGAGTGCGGAAGTAATTTGATAAAAATGGGAGCCAAGATATATTTCTTGTGTATAAGCACTTTTGCTTTTTTATTCACGGCACATGCAAACGTATGGGATTCATTTGAATTAGGATTTATGAATATGGGTAATTGAAAAATTATTTAGTATATGTTATATAAATAAGAAAATATGTTTTGTTAAACGTTGTTTAATAATTACTAAGCGCGAGACAGTTGTAATGTTTTGTCATTTGTATTAAACAGCAAAAACTAGTATGTCCAATTATTCTCAATTTTTTAATGAAGATATAGTGTAATTATAACGGTTTTAGAAGTGTAGCATTTAACGTATTTTATATTTTAAAAAAATACAATGAAATATAAATATAACAATGTTAAATTTGGTCTACAAAAGCACTTTTGAGATAATTGTAACATTTAATACTTCAACTTACGATTATTTTTTATTTTTAATGGGAAGGGAAATAAATGCATCTGTTTTCTGCGACAGTGATATCTATTTCGGATAAAAACTAGTAAATAATTTAATTTAATACATCGACTGAGGGTGCTTGATGGAATTTCAATAGCAAATTTGAATTTTTGATAATTTGGACACTTCCGTGTATTTCATTGAGTTCGAGTTCATTCGTGTGCTCAAATGCCTGAAGATGTCAAAAGCGAAATCCGGGTCGTTAGTGACGAAATACATGGAAGTGTACAAAATCTTAATAACTCAAATTTGATATTGAAATTACATCAAGCACCCTCAGTCGATATCTTAAATTAATTCAAATTTGGTAAATAATTTGTTTAAAACATTCGTGTATATACAATAATTCATAAAATCTAGCTTGCTACAATTTTTAAATTATCACTATCGATTAGATTAGTTTTTATAGAACCTTTCAACTAACTATTGTATTTACTGTATATGGCGTCTTAAAATAGTTACTTTTTTTTTTTCAATTTAAAACTCATCTCAACTAAAACGTTATATTTTATTATCAAAACAATTTTATATTTCTCTTTTAGTAATTTTGTCTAAAATAATCTGTTTAACGTGATTCCGCGTTCGTTGTTTTCTCGTATGTATCTTTTTTCTCACTGTCATGTTAGAAAAACGTTATAATGAGAAGTATTAATTATTTTTAAATTACGACTAAATAAAACTCATGAGTTAAATTGGATTTGATATTAGCTATTTTTTGTAGTTATTGATTATGTTAATAATTAAATTCATCCAACGGTATTACAGTATTTTTTTAAAATGCTTATAGATGATGTGTCGCAGTGTATTAGTCAAAAGTACAATATACAGATGATGATGAATTACGAGTATCAAGTACCGAAAAAGTGTGCAACAATGGTTTGCCACGATTCCTACATTATTTCTGAACGAACGTAAGTTTGAATATTGTTTTTTTAATTAATAGCTGCACATAGGGTTTGTATTGCCTGTATTACCAAAATCAGGATCCCTAGGGGATAATTTATATTAAACTAATTTTAATGTTAAAGCACTGGGACACCCTGACTCAAATAAACGAACGCGCTGTGTTACAAGATTGGTCAGTGATGAATGTTGGTATCATTGATATAATTATGTAAACACTAAATAGAATTTCAGCATTACTTGACTCTGTCTTGTTAAATGAGTATAAATAGAACCTGCCAGCTCAGCGTGCTTAGAAATATAGAGCACATTATCGTGCATTAAGCACATAGCCGCCTATTATTTTTTTAATTGAAAAATAAATAGAATGGATGGATACAAAAAAATGTTAATTCTTATGATTTTTGTGTTTTTAGTACAAAGTTATTTACATAAAATATTATTGTGTCAGTTTGTAATGTATTTTATTAAATTTTTTAAGAGTAATTTTGTCATATCGAATATTTGAGGAAACAATTATTGGACAATATCATATATAATCGATACCAATTTTTTTTTTAATTAAAAATCTTTTCTCAATACGGTTTTTCAAGACCATAAATGGCTCCACGATCGATCGTTGGCCGTTCCTGTAAAATGACTAAAATGGTGTTTTTGTTTTATTGCACAGTTTGGAAGTGGGAAAAGTATATGGCTCTATCTGCGCATGCGGAAAGATAACTTGTGATGATAAAGGTGTACTAGATGTGGAAACGTAAGTAACAGCAACGAATATAAAAATTCATTTTTGAATCACAAACCAATTGTTTCACACATCTTATAAGTCTAATCGAAAAGTCGATTGAATTGTCAATTAAGTCAATTAATTTATAATAGGGTAAAAACATTTTCGTTTCCGTGGTGCAGTGGTGAAAGTCGTTGGCGACGGATACGGGTTCAAGTCCTGGTGTGGATAGTTTCATAAATAAGGAAGCAAAAACTGTCCTTAAACAATGACGGTAGTAAACGTTTCTTGTTACCCGTTGATTTTTTTAAAAAATTGAATTTTTAATAATATTTTCTAGTATAGAATTCAACGAAAGTATTGAATGTCGGGACCGTGGTGCAGTGGTCATGTCTCGGGTTCAAGCCTCGGTACGGGCAGTAAAAATATAAGTTGAGCAACTGAGAAACAAATCAATTCTCATAGAAAATCTTTGTTAATTTACTTACATTAGGAAGCCATATGCTCCACAGTAAAATAAACAGTATTATAACCGAATAGTCAAAACTGTTGGCTCTCGTCCACTTGGTTGCGCGTAAGCGGGTTTGAATCTCGGAATGGAGTTAATTAAGTACTACGTTTAATAATTTATCATTCATAGTTTTTTTGCTTAATTACCAATATCGTTAAATCGTTATGCACAATACAAAAGAAGACTATTCACAGGTGATATGATATATCAGTCAAGAATATTTTTAAATGTCACAATACAAAATTCGGCAGTGTCCGATTCTTGTTAAAAATAACTTTATCCGCTTAAATTGATACAATTCAAAATGTGGCAATTTATCCGAGGGATATACTCGCATTTCACGTGTCTTACCTGAGAGGCTATGAACAATATTTAATAACTAGAAATTATAATTAGGCCACTTGTCAGAATTCACTTTATAGACTAGTTGCAAGTGCGTGCGTATGCTGTTTTATAGAAAAATATATATTATAATTATTGTAGAAATAAATACGTTAGTATTTGTTAAATATCTGATGCTGTGCAATAAGTTCCACACACCGTCGTTGTTATGGAAGAAGACACTAACTGAAAAATACTAGTTTTGAGAAATTTGACTTTGAAGTTTGTCAAATATTTGAAATCCTATACGTTTTCAATATTGTTTGTTCGTACAAAACCGTTTTTAAGTAAAAGTTTAATTTATAAAAATATGTTTGTTCTATCATACGGTAGAGATTGAAATAAAGAGCATTTTGGTATAACTAACTCAATATGCCAGTCAACTTCCAGAGCAGCGACGATCTATTGTTTAGTTTTTATAAATGCAATGTTTTCCAATAAAAATTATCATTGACTTTCTTTGATATTAGACTAAATTCGAAATGTATACATATTTACAATATAGAATATTTTTTTGATCTAATACAATTGATTAATCTATTGAATATTTTTAGGTGTCCGGAAATAAAATATGACCGGGAATGCACTCAAACTAGTGAAGATTTGACGAAAACTTTCCCTGACTGTTGCCCAAGGACAGTTTGTGCTGAGAGTCGTATTCTTGTATCGGAGGAATAACCTCTCAGCCTAGCTGTAATAGCTCTATACAGCTCTCAGATTCCACCAGGTTCATTCGTTCATACAAGATTTAATTTTTTCGAATAGCATTTGAAAACTAAAGTATCGTTGTTTATAATGTCTTTTAATAATTTTTTTCCTATAATTTCTCTGTAAGTTTATATCTTTTTTCCTAGAGTTTATAATAATATAAATATATTATAATAGGCTCTATAAGATTATAAGTGATTTATGAAAACATAAAGTGTTAAATTCTTCTTTTACTGGTGCATTAACGATATGGTTATTATAATATTACTAAATTTAAAAAAAAATGTATCAATGAGAATGGTAGCATGATGGCCAACATACTTTTCCTAAACATGTAAATTAATTACGAGATGCCCATCTTTGGATTTATAATTGTTTTATCTATTTACTCTTAATCATAGTAAAAATGTAAACCATTTTCAATAAATAATATTATACATAAACAAAGGTGATAATAATATATAACTTTGTTACTTTGTCATCGTTTTCTCAACACTATCTCTTTCCACTGAATGTTTTAAAGGATACATTAATAAATAAATACCATTGTTATTTAGCAATCAATATAATTTTTACACGGAGCACATGCAATGATGGTAAACCAAAGGACACGCACTTGCATTATCATTTTTTTATAATTAGTTTTTTTAGTCGATAGATATTTGACATGGGTTAGAGAGGTTATCAGCTTTGTAAGATTGGTTTATGTAACATGTACGTTTAACGAAGTTTATGTCTTGATTGAGTTTCATTTGTTTTTTTTTTCAAACCCATTAAAATGAATGGATAATAAAAAATATTTTATTACGTAAATGTAACACTTTTATTTAATGATCGCCCACGGTTAGTATTGGTAAGGAGTTTTAACTAATTATGTCCCTCAGTCAGTAACGAATTACCCCATTGGCGTGCGTTTGGGGCCTCCGAATTTTAAGGGCCTAAAAACTGAATTATTATAACCCACATTTTTTAAATTCAGTTTCAAGTAGATGGAATTCCAATAGTATGGCAAAAAAATGTTGAATAAATAACTACGTAATATAGATAATGTTTTTTTAATGTATGATTTCATTGGAACGCCTTCAACATCAATGATTAGACGTTTGTGATTAACAAAAGTCAGTTTTTTTTTTATTTTAATATGTTAAGTATATGAATATCGCGAATAAATTTTGCAACCCTCTTTTGGTATCCGAAAAACAGGATCTCCAAATTAGATTGCGCCAGGTGCCTTTCAAATGTTTAATCCGCCACTGCCCTCATTCAAAACAGAATATTTAAATATATAGTACTTAGCTATTACAATATATCGATACCTCAGTCTAAAGTGTAACAAGTCAAAGATTTGCAGTATATAGTTAAGTATGAGGAGATGCTAGAATATCGATATCGAAAGGTTACAAATGGTAATGCCTGGTTATTTTAGAATGACAGTGATTATTCATTCTTTAGATCCAAACTGTAACAACTACGAAAATCCTACGAAAAACTCTGAAAAGTCCAATTATCAATATTAGACAACAATTTAGTTATGTTTATATTATAAATATATATTATGATAATCCTACAATTTCATTAAAATCTACAAAATATAGATATACAGTAGAAGAAGGCGGCGTCCGTGGCCCAGTTGGTAACGTTGGCTACGGTTACGGATGTCTCGTGTTCGATTCTCGGTGCGAATAGTTTCATAACATTGATCTTTCAATAGATTTATGGATTTCACTTCCAATGAATGCTTGTGATGTCTAAGACACTTCCTCCCACCCATCCAATCCTCAAAAAACGGGGCGTAGCGAGAGCGATTAGCTAACTACTAGTCCTGTCTTAGCTCTATCCTTCTATCCCTACTCTCTTCAAAAAAAGAAAGGTTGAGCAACTGAGTAACAAGTATTTCTCATTGAAAACTTCGGTTGAGATAACTCCATTAGGAGGCCTTTTGCTGCACGTTGTGAGCGGACATGGTAAAAAAATAAGACCAAAACCTGCCCAAATTTTCTTTCCTTATTATCTCAGAGCTATGCTTTATGAGTTTTTACACTTTGGAACTGAGATATCGATATAATTGTATTGATGTAACGTCTTTTCGTTGTTTTGAAGTGTTGTTAGAATTTTTGGTTAGTTTACCTGTATTATATGTCTGGTAGCAGTGCGCACGCACACGCACACAATTTTCTTCCCACACTGAGAAATAGAGAAGGTGCGAGTGTGAATGTTGAGCGAATTTTGATTGGTGGTATGACCACCTGGTGTATAAATTTATATAGCTATATTATATAACTAGTGCAACATCCGTCATATATGACGGTATTGAAATACTGAATGTTTGAGCTTCTTCAGCTCTTTGATGAGCTTAGACGTTAGCGGCAGGTCGGGATTGTGCAGTTTCCGGAGTTCTTTGTGATGTTGTTCTCTGTATGTCTCGGTATGCCTCGGTATCAGCATCACGCCGGGATTTTCAAGTTTCGGAGTTTGTCTCGTTCTCCATCTCTGCTGTCGCTGCAAACGCCGCTGTTCTTTAGTTTCCATACTGACGGACTGTTATTGTTATTTTTGTTTGTTTGACTCGGGAATTTGCGTCACGTCAAAACTGTGTGTATTATTGGGTGTGTGTGTGTGTGCATTGCGTAAAATTTTATTTTATATATACTGCGAACGTTTAGGTAATGAGAAAATTTCATACCTACATGTGATATGTGATAATAAAACGCCTACAGACCAGTCTGGACAATTATATATAAGAGACATCCGGAAAGAGAGTAATAAGTATGTATCTATCCTACCAATAAAACAGTAGGGACACTGAACCCACTTTGAAAACTTCAATAGATTCGAAACGTAATAAATATAAATAACTCAAATCGATAGAAAATTTATATTGAATATCCAAAGATTACGGAAACTGCTTGTATTATTACTTACTACGTAGGATTATCGATGAATTAATAAACCATAGAGCGTGCTTTTCGAGGGAAGGAGCACAACCTTGCACTTCGCATCACATCAGAAGAAAGAACACTTCTAATATTGATAAAACAATTTCCGGGGCTGCTTCTATTTAAATAATTTATATTACAAAAAGAAATGAAGTAGATATTACCGCCAGACATTCTAGTACAATTTGGTGAACATAATATCGACACTACCTAAGTGCCACATGCGTGATTATACCGTCGCTGTTCTGGAAGAAAACAATAAACCAAAAAAATTACTTATTGAGTTAGTTATACTAAAATATTTCAAACTGTATAGTATGAAAGAACAAAATTATAGTTTTACTTAAAAACAGCTTTGTACAAACACACAAATTGAAAAAGGTATAGCATTTTAAACATTTGATAAATTTCAAAGTTCAATTACTCAAAACTAATATTTTTCAGTTTGTGTCTGCTTCTATAACAACGACAATACGTCCATTGCATTTTTTTGTCTACACACTTCGTTCTATAGGTAAGCATCGAACAAGATTAGTAAAAGTAACTACTTCATCATTTTTTTCGTAAAGTATAAACACGGAACAAGCCTTGTTATTCCACTGGCTTTATCACTAACGTGACGCTTTTCGTCTCTTTAAGAAGCATTTTCAGACTAACCATATCGCAATAATTAATCTAATTCTTAAATAAAAAATGAAGGGTAGGGTGGGTTTAATTCGATTCTACAGGACGTGGGAAGGTTGTGTGCACACACGTTTTTACGTTATGAATTTTTTGATGTTATGATTTACATGAATGTTTGAAATTTATCATTAAACATTGTTTTCATTAATAGATGTCACTGTATCGAATCCTGAACCTTTTCAGTCACCGTTAAAGCATTCCTTATAATACTGTTCCACAAACTCTATGCTGGATTGTGTGCCATCGGCTTGTTTAAATAATTAATATAAGTACGTCTATATATTTGTAAGCTATGGATACGGATCGCATGGGCATGAATCCCTGCACGATTTTGATCGATTTATAGAATTATGTTCGTAGGCATGGGTGTTCGTGATGTCTAAAATTCTTTCCCACTCTTCCGATCCAAAGAGCGGGGCGTAGCAAGAGCGATTTACTTACTACTAAGAGTCTATTCGCTCCACATTGCGAGCGGACATGGCTTTAAATATATACGTATATACTAAACAAAAGAAAATATGACTGAATATATATATTTTTTATCACTTAAAGTCATCGTAACAAAACTTAATATCTGTATTATAGAATATAACAGTATTGTGTACAAATTTCACCCTCTCACCCGTCCGATTCTAAAAACAGGTCATAGAGAGAGAGTGATTAGCTAACGGATATCTTCTATCACTTATCCTTAAATCCCTACTCGAGTAACTAAGTAAAAAACCGTTCTCGTAGAAAACTTCTGTTAAGATACCTTCTTTAGGAGGTCATTTGCTCCACACTGGGAGCAGACATGGTCAAAATAAAATGTACTAATTTCATTTTTATTTAATTAAACGTTTTATAAAATACTTCAGCATTTGTTAAGAGTTAACCGAATAGCTGCCAATAGCGTCTTAAGACGCGCAGGTTTCCGTGAACGGAACGCCGCTCATACAAAAATGACGTCTTTAGACGTTCCGCTTTAAACAGGATTTTATTAACGTAAATCAATTATTTAAATCAAACAAATATGACTGTTGACCACACAACGAAATTACGAAAACTACAACAACGACAAAGCTAAAACAGTGTAGAGATGTGTGGTGTGTTCATCGAAACAAATTCGAGGCGTGCAAGGTACCGCCATACATACACCTACCGGCAGTTAAAATATTAAAAGAAATCTCAAGGTTAGAATATAATTGACAATAAAAGGTTATCAATACAGAATATTTGCATAAAATTGATTATTGTCATCATTACGATTGAAAAAATAATACGAATTTCATCTCTTTATAGTAAATTCAATATTAGCCTAAATATGTCATCACAGTAATATTTGAATATCGGACGAGCACGGTAGTTCTTGAATAAAAATGGGCGCCCAAGTAAAATTCTTCATTATTAGTATATTTTCGTTTATTTTATTGGCGCATGCAGGTACATGGGATTCATTTGAAATGGGATACATGTATACAGGTAATTGTGATAATAAATGGGATAGGAAAGTTTCAGATCATGAGACAGTGAAATCTATTAATGAGAAAAAACTATTTATTCTTGAAATTAATAAAACCTTTGTTGATTAAGACATTCCTATACAGTGGATATAACGCTTTTGAAGCAGCGAATTATATTTTTAAATAAACTAGTGCATTTCTTTATTTTGAAAACTATATCGTTTATTAAATGAAATATATACTACGATAAAATATCAAAGTATTCAGTTATACAAAAATTGATAGCTATTTTGGCTTAATGCCATCGTCAGAATTATACTTAAACTTATTTTAGCTTAGCTATATATACTGTTTAGAAGAGATAGACAATATTATGATGTAAATAAATATTATGATATTTGAATACGTGACATGACATAATATTGTCTATCTCTTCTTAATAGTAAAGACATCTAAGCCAAAAGATGGCCTTAAGCCGATATAGCTATCAACTACTAATAAAATTTTCTAGAACTGAATATTTTATTATATTATAATAAAGTTTTACCACGCACATTCAATTCAATCAATTAAAATTTAAACTACCTTGTGATTTTTAAAAATTGTTTTATTAACAATTTAATTTTGCGTAGCTAAATAGCTGTATATATGTCGAAATATTATCTAATAAATGAAGCAAACGTTCACATTTTCACCATATCAAAATTTAATAAAAATACATACACGTTCGATAAGCCATTTTAAAAGATACGTCTTGGTACTTTTTAGTTGTATGGTGTATCATTCCCGTAACCTCTAATTTTATGCGTAGTACTTCTTTTAGTCACAATACACTTGAATAGCAGATACGAATTAAACAATTTAACACTGAACTCACTAAAATCGAACAAAATGAAAATAGTTACAGAATGCTGTTAGAACAACCAAATATTGGGCCGACGAAATAACGGTTAAGGTTTGTAAATAGAGATGGTTAATATTTTCTATGGATTCAGGATGAAGGCAGACAGGTAGAAGCTTTAATATTAGAGTTAAAGAACATATAAGATGTCTCAAAAGTAATAATTTTTCAGAGTTTGCGAATGATTTAATTGAAAATGATCATACTTTTAATAAAAATAATAACGTAGAAATACTCCATCGTGTAAATAAAAAAGGTATTAAAATGAATAGCTTAGAATTTTTAGAAATCAATAAAACCATTAACTGGATTAGTAAATAACGTTTTAAACAGAACAGGCGGCTCGCTATTATTAAATTTATTCCTCTTGCGTTTTTCACATCCAGGTGCCAGTAATTGATTTGTTTATAGTGTAACAGTGTTTATAGCTTAACCCCCTCCGCACGTCCAGTAGAATGTAATAAAACCCACCCCCACCCTTTTAAGAATTAGAATCATCGTTTACCTTAGAAATAAATAACCTTGCGATACGGTTAGTCTGAAGATGCTTCTTAAAGAGGCGAAACGCGTCACGTTAGTGATAAACCAAGTGGAATAACTAAGTTATCAATTTTTAATTTAATTTTATATTAGAGATGGTTAATTTTCATGACTTTCTTAAAACTCGATTATCTCAGAGCAAAGTTATTTTAATGCTGAAGAAATTGGTTTCACTAACGTACAGAATCGAATGAGCCTGTTTCACAGCAAATAATGGAGAGCGTGATATGCAATGAAGGGTGAACGGAAAAAAACCGCACACAGAGCATAAAAAAAAGTGTTACAGCATGTTTAAAAATGTTATAATCAGATTTTTATTTTAAATAACGTCGAATATTAATTTTCAGAAAACAACGAAAGATTCATTTGTTGCGTTCTGGCCGTTGACGGTGGATATGTTCTGTGAAATTCAGATTTTTTTTGAAAGTGTTGTAAAGCCGCAATGAAGGATTCGCCAACCCTGTTTGCATTTGTATTTTTTTTTTTTACAGAAGATGCCTCTAAGTGTTTTAGTCCGAAATACAATTTGGAACTGATGGTGAATAGCGAGTATCAAGTTCCAGATAAGTGTGCAACAATAATGTGCCATGAGTCGTACATTATTTCTGAAAGAATGTAAGTGTACAATTCCTTTTGTAAAATTAAAAACTGTTTCCGGTGTAAAATACGGTGTGTGAAAATTAGACGACTGAATTCATAGCACTTTACACGCCCAGCGGGTTTACAGCTTGTCTTATACTCTTAAATGAGGAAAGGAAAGTTTTGCGCAAGTCGCTCTGACTAGACCTGTCGGCCGCGCCGTATTGGTTGCTAGTACTCGTTGCAAACTCAACGAAGCTTTTCGTTTATCTAGAGCATTGTTAAACTTTTTTACCTCACAGCACACTGGGGAAGGGGGATATGTTGCAAATAAAAATGACTTAAAAAATGTAATGTACTTTGTTAATACATAGGAATATAGAAAATCTTAGTGTAGCTAGCAATACACAATATTTTTCATAAACACATATAATGTATTGGTTTCAAGAGATTGGTTTTCTGCATACTTAAATGTCCGCCACCAAGTCTTCAAGTGGCAACTTGGCAAGGAAAATAAGTGTATATATGTTTAAAATTAGCTACGCCACTGGATACTGCCGCAAAAAAAATAGCGGATGAAAAGCAGTGGTGGGTAGAGGAGGGTATTTGAGTTTGTTTATTTTTGATAAAAATAAACAAATATGGTTATGAATTATCAGTCGATTTTTCTCATTAAGAATACTGTCGTGAAATCTGAAGAATGTCGTGGAATGTTAAATATTTATGTGTGTAATATTGTTTTTATCACACCTCTATTTTAAGGTTTGCTGTGAGATTAGATTTTCATATTCTTTTTTTACTTATATGATTATTTTTATTTCAAAGATTGGAGGTGAACAAAGAATATGCATCTATTGGCGCATGCGCCAAGTTTACTTGTGATGATAAACAAAAACTAAACATTGAAACGTGAGTATTTTATAATGGTAATATGAAAGTTCTAAATTAACTGAAATATTGAAATCCACTAGGTCGCAAAATAAGGTGAGCTGGATTTGTTGACGTCACTACGTGCTTATCCAATTACAATGTACTATGTTTGCAACGGTGTTTTGGTGACAAAAAAATTTGGTTCGTCAAAGTGACGTCACATATAATACAAAAACAACGATCCAGCTCACCTTGTATTTCTTATTCTTACACCATGGTCGCAAACGAAAACCAAAATAGCACAAGAACTTGTTTGTTAATTATTATTATAAATAAAGTCGGAGCTGAACTTTATTAAATATGCGTTAATTATGTATTTGCATTTTCATAGACAATTAAAAAATACAATAATATATCGTCGTTGTTCTGGAAGAAAACACTAAATCGAAACACACTTATTTTTATAAATTATACTTTTATTTAATAAAAGTGTTTTACAAACAAACAAAATGAAAAACGTATGGCACTTCAAGCATTTGTCAAACTACAAAGTCAAATTACTCAAAACTAGTATTTTCAAGTTAGTGTCTTCTTCCAGAACATGGAAGAAAACACTAAATCGAAAAAAAAAAATATTGAGTAAGCTATATAAAAATGTTCTTTATTTCAAACTCTGCCGAATGGAATAACACACTTATTTTTATAAATTGTAATTTTACTTAAAAAAACAGTTTTGTACAAACAAACAAAATATAAATCAAAGACATCGACTGAAGGTGCTTGATGGAATTTCAATATCAAATTTGGATTATTGAGATTTTGTACACTTCCATGTATTTTGTCACTAACGACCCGGGTTTCGCCTTTCGGCATCTTCAGGCATTCGAGCACACGAATGGACTCGAACTGACCATTTGTGTGCTCGAATGCCTGAAGATGCCGAAAGGCGAAACCCGGGTCGTTAGTGACAAAATACATGGAAGTGTACAAAATCTCAATAATCCAAAAAAATATAAATCGTATAGCATTTCAAACATATGACAAACTTCAACGTCAAATTACTCAAAACTAGTATTTTCAAGTTAGTGTCATTTTACAGAACAACGACGATCCGTCGTCGTTGTTCTGGAAGAAAACACTAAATCGAAAAAATTAAATATTAAGTCAGCTATACCAAAATGTTCTTTATTTCAAACTCTGCCGAATGAAATAACACACTTATCTTTATAAATTGTAATTTTACTTAAAAAAACAGTTTTGTACAAACAAACAAAATATAAATCGTATAGCATTTCAAACATATGACAAACTTCAACGTCAAATTACTCAAAACGAGTATTTTTCCAGAACATCGATGATAATCAAAATAATTAAAAAATGTTTTATAAAAATTCAACAATTTTTCAGTTTATGTAACAAAGATTACGGTTCAAAATGGCATTTGAGCGAAAAGGTTAAAACACTGAGATATTGACTATTGTTTATTACAAAAAATCGTGTAATTGATATAGCAAGCTAGAATTTTGAAAACGTTTCAGTTGACTAAGACATTCTTAATAATATTTCACCATTATTTGTAAAAAAATAATTTTATAACTTTCTCATCCGTTGATGTCAATAATGATGCTTAATATGGAATCTTTTTAGACGCATTCAAATCTGATTTTCGATGTTTTGAGAGTTCTTTGGCTGACGAAATTTTTAAATTTGTTTTACGGATTGATTTTTTATGTCGATAACTCACTGCCAAATTGTAAAAACTCAAAAAGCATTCCTCCGAGATAATTACGGGCTTAATCCTATACTGTACATCTAATTTTTGTAGATTTTAATGATATTCTATGATTATCTAAATATATTTATAAAAATATCAACATAATCTTATTTAAAATTGAAATATTAAGATTTTGTAAAGTATCATGTATTTTGTCACTAACGACCTGAGTTTCGCCTTTCGGCATCTTCATATATAATAAAATAAGTCGTTACACTTTGGATCTAAAATAATAATAACAACTGTCATTCTAAAATCTGTGTACGAAAGGAAGAGGGAGTTAAGTCTAAAATTGATACTTTTTAGGAGAGCCAAAACAAGATTTGCATTTGTATGAAATTTTATGAAAAATGTGATGTTTAAACGTGAATTTTCAATCAGCGGCATTGATTCAATTCGTTCTTTTTCTCTTAGATGGATGTATGAAATGTAGTTATTTAGAATATTCAACTCGTTTTTCAATTAACTTCACTACCTTTTCCTTTCGCACACAGAAATTTCTCTACAGACAACAACTTGTTACATTTTGGATATCGGTATTCTAAGCCTTTCCTCATACTCAACTCAAAGCTGCAATTTTTTGACTTCTACACTTTGTAACCGAAATATCGATGTATATGATTTTGCAATCGATTAAAATCACTATTATTCTATACAACGATATGAAAAAATAAAAAAGCTTGTCACACAGCTCATCTATATCTTTTTTAAAATTATAAATAACAATTTACGTGTATCTATTTTTCAGGTGTGCAGTGAGAAAATATGATAAATATTGCACTTCAACGGGTGAAGATTTGACACAATCATATCCAGCTTGCTGTCCAAAAATAATATGTGCATAAAAATTGAATTATTCAAGATTATAATCTAAAAATATTTTCCTTGATATATTTTAAAATGTCATGCGTGTTTTTTATTCCTTTAAAAAAATAGCCGAAAAATATGTTACTTTCAATGCAGAAATGAAACAAATAAATTATTGTTTAACCAATGTCTAAAAGTATGACGATTATGAAACTTTTTTATTCACTTACGTCAATTAAGTTAAAAAGATGGCATTGCAAAGACTAATAGTGTGCTAAATTTTATAACATTCCTTTAACAGGAATGGATAATGTGAATGGGGAGCTATGAAATGTTACAGATATCCATATCATTTGAGGAAATCCTTGATAAGATACAGTAGTTTTTTTCCACTGTGATAAAATAATTCACATATCAAAACATAATATTTCAAATATTTACCGATAATAATGGTTAACTATTTAAAAATAATTAAAAGAACTAACGAGTGTTGTGTCGAAGCAGACGACGGACTCCGACCAAAGCACACTGGAAGGTACGGAAAACCAAACCCGGAAGATGGTTAATATAATATATCGACAGTGTTTTGGCCATTTGATGTAATCCTCAAAATTGAAATTGTTTGGGAGAGAGTCACATGTGTTTTTATCGAAAACATTATATTGTGAGTTGCATTATGAATCATTGATATGCACTTCTGTAAATTCTCATGTATGCAGATACGGGATTATACGTAGGTAATGTCGATATAATAGTGACATCAAGTGGCTGGGTCAGAATCTTTAAACCTAAAACTAACTTAAAATGATGTTTCCTTTCCAAAAAGTGGTCAATTTATTTTTCTAATCTACGTCATTTGTCCGAGACCTGCTCTGTCGTCTTTAAAATGAGATCTAATCATTAATTTATTTTCGTATATTCTTATTGTTTTTTTAGAAGTATGTTTCGTATAATTCTACTTTAAATATCAGTGAGAAAAGTGGAACAAAATGTACTTTTTGGTACATTTCGAAAATCTTTATACAATTATTATTATTCAATAAAATGCAATTTCTCTTCAGTTACCATAAAAAACTAGCCCTTTTCTACGATTTTTTCTATACACCAAATCTCGGTAACTTACAATAAACGAGAGGTCACGTCGTAAATTAGTTAAAAAAATATCTGAAAAACAGTCGTCAATTCATTGTTGGACAGGCTTGAAAACTACCATTTACATAATAAAAAAATACAATAGCGTAAACAAATACTGTGAGAATGCAATTATTGAAAAATTCATCCGCTTCCTCTTAAGCCGATTAGATAATAAATGTGAAAAAGTGTCCATTCGGAGACTCAAGTAAATACGGTGACAATAAAGACTTACTGGTATTTAAGATATCGACTGAAATAATATTATATAAGCAGTGTCTAATGTCTCTTCTATATAACTACACTGTATACTGTCTGTCAGTTCGAGTCCATTCGTGTGCTCGAATGCCTGAAGATGCCGAAAGGCGAAACCCGGGCCGTTAGTGACAAAATCAATGGAAGTTGACAAAGTATTTAGTTCTACAAAATTTTTTAATAGGTAGTTTGATAGCTATTTCGGCTTTACGTAAAGCCGAAATAGCTATCAACTACCTGTTAAAAGTTTTTGTAGAACTAAATACTTTGTTATTTAATCCTATTATAATGGAGTTCTACCAAGTAAATGCCAATTCAATCAATAAATTGTATTAGTGTTTTCACCGATAGAGAAACTGCAATGATAAGTAATAAAATGGGGTTTGTCTCGTGTATAAAACAAAAAAATCTTACTGAAGAAATTACACATTGCTGCAATATGTTGGTAAGCATTAATGGCGGAAACTTTCCCAGTAAAATTATTACAAACAATAAATGAATGTATCCAAATAATACAAATTATCAAATCAAGAACTTTAAGTCCACAATTCTTTTTTATAATTTGTATATTTTTTTGCGTGTTAAGTGTTACATCACTTTGAAAAGGTAAAATGATATAATTTGCTCTTATTAAACAATTTATTAGCTACTATTTAAAATTCATTGAATGAAAAGAAGTTAATAAATTGTAAGTTTTGTTTATGAAATTTAGAAAAAAGTTGGCTTCTGGTGTGCCGCGAAATGTTAACGAGTGTTTAGGTGTGCCGTGGGTGAGAAAAGGTTGCGGAGCACTGTCGCAGATAATGTGATCGTATATGGTGATCGCTCAAGACAGTTGAACACTCGGTCACATAACCGATGTAGATTTGAAATATATATTTCTTGTAATCCAATTTTCATGACCGAAGTATTTTCGACGTAAGCAAGAGGGCGGGTAAGGTTATCAGCGTGTCGTTTTCAAATACGCACGATATTTATGTAGTTAATTTATCTTGTGACATAAAATATGGGCGCTGCTATTTTTTATATGATTAGATTTTTTCAAAAGGGTGGAGTATGCGGTACAGCAGACTTCCCGATAACACGGTAGATGGGCGAGTAGACGAGCTATCTCGGAGCGGGCTATTGGGGCTACTGTATTGATAATGTATTGATTTAACCTGTAATTAAGAAAAACGAGTTTTTCACAATCGCGTTATCGGGGGGGGTCTACTGTATGTCATTATTTTGTAAATTTCCGTGCATGAATGATAAAAATTCTCACAACAAATCCATTGTTAACAATCTGAATTTAATATCTACCTTTCATAAAGTCATGGTTAAAATTTATCTTATAAATAATAGCCCAGATCACTCTTTTATTATTATCACATATCACATGTAGGTACGAAATTTTCTCATTACGTAAGCGTTCGCGGTGTATATAAAATAAAATGTTATGCAATAGTACACACACTTCCGACGTACTATCTACTTTAGATATTCAGTATTTCAATTTCAATACCGCCATCTGCGACGGGTAAGGTTATACTAGTAAGAAATATTTAATTTGTTTCATGACATTCATTTAGCAATATAATCACAATATTTCCACTACATAACGCTGAGCTGTAAGTGTTGCATGAATGTTCCAGCGAAATTCGATTTAATAGGACTGAGAGATTCCGATGATGAGATCATTTACATCGTCTGATTTAACAAGGCACAACGATGAAAGTAATCTAGTGCCAATAGGTATATTTTCTTCAGTTTTAAACAGTCACTGTATTCAAATTGTAATTGCTCAAATCAGAGGCTCCCAAACATATTTGGTTTCATGCCTATTTTTGAGAAAAAAAACAAAATATTTAAGCGAACAAACTGAATGATGTACTAGCAATTTAGCGTTTTTTTTTTTTTTTTTTTTTTAAATCCATGTCCGCTCCAAATGTGCAGCATATGGTCTCCTAGTAGAGGTATCTTAACAGAATTTTTCTTTGAGAACTGCTTTTTACTTAGTTGCTCAACCTCTCTTTTTTTCGAAGAGAGTATGGATAGAAGGATAGGGTTGGGTAGGACTAGTGGTTAGCTAATTGCTCTCGCTACGCCCCGTGAGGATGAGTGAGAAGGAGGACTCAGACTTCGAACAGAAATCCATAAATCGATTGAAAGATCAATCAATGAAAGCCGTCCGCACCAGGAATTGAACCCGAGACATCCGTAACCGTAGCCAGCGACGCTACCAACTGCGCCACGGACGCCGACTGTTATTTTATAGATATACATTTCTATCATCGTCTTATAGCATAGCAATTTTTTTTTCTGGTAAATGGAACTCCTTGAATGCTTTGTGACGATGCGCGACACGCTAGCTATCACTTGCTCGTACTTTCTTGTAAAGACCTGTCGTAAACTTGACCACTGAATCGAGTGACAATTATCAATATAAAATTAAAATTGATGACTTAGTAAGTAAATTGATAACTTGTTAAATTAAGAAAAATAAATCTCATTTGATTTTGTCTCTGTTATCTGTAATGCCGGATATATTTCACGTAACAAAAAATAATTGCTTTTCATTAGGTAAATAAGTTTTGGAAGCCCGATATTATTAAAGGTTATCATAAATTAGTTATAAAAAGAACTATCTAAAAATAATATGATATTTTTCATGATTCAAAATGAATGTTAGTTTTATCTCTAAATTATCAATTATAGACGTGTATTATATAATCGGACTAAATTTTAATTTGATCTAGGAAACAAACATTTTGTATGAATATTGATTGTCTGTGTAATTTAAAAAAAAAGATGGAAGCCACGACACATTTCTTCCTATTAAGCACTTTTGCTTTTTTTTTAACTACACAAGCAGGCAAATGGAGTTCATTTGAAATCGGACACAGTAACCCAGGTAAAAATAACATTTAATAATAAGTTTACTTATGTTGTGTAAATGATAGTTTTTTTTACTTGCCTTCAATATTTTTTTTATTATTTTTTTAGCTATAAACATCTATTTACATTTTCTTAAATGCTTCAATCAAAATTTGTGATTACATTGCACTGCCAGTAAAATACAGTCGTAAGTCTAATTAACCGTTTTGCAGAAGAGCCATTTAAAGTTTTTGCTGTAAATACAAAAAAATTCTGGATGCATAAATTATCGTTTATGAGAAAACATGATCTCTTTACATTTGCTTTCAGTTAAAATAAACAATGGAGATATTCTTACTGTCAATTTCACAATTTTTTGAAATGTTATCAAATGAATTAAGTCCTTTTTTCTGTCATTAGTTGAGTAAGAAAAAATCTCAAATCCCATCATAACACAAAAATATGTGATATTATTTCATTGAGGTTGAGATAGTAGGTAGCATTGTTTTCGTACTACAGGTAGAATGAAATTAGTTGACCTACGACTGTTCGCACTTACGACCAAAAATGTAAATAAAACATTTTTTTTCTTATTGCAAGAAAGATCACTAACAGCATTTTCGGATTTGGATACTTATATCCAATATTATATTATCTTTATATCTCTATCACACAACCTAACTTGTCTATTAGGAAGTAGTATACAAGAGTTTGTGCCCGCACGCCCATGTATCTTGCTCGCATCCTTCAATTTACGTGTGATTGAGCAAGAAAGAGAGAAATTCACTGCCCGCGCCTGAATTGTACGTTTAATTTTTGAAGTTAATAATTATTAAATCGTACCCATAATGTCTGGTAAACCATATCTAAATAAATAAATATATTTAACCGAATACACATGATAAAAAAGAGCAATAGACTTCATCACTCAACGCAAGTCTTGCAGCCAAATCTTATTCCAACCACTTGTTTTAAAAAGCAAATAATAAAATTGTGTTTACAACGTTTTATTCTGTGTTTTATATATATATTTACATATATTTTTGGTTGCAGTTGCTTTATTTCCACAAATGAAAGTGACGTCGCTAAAACTTATCTGAAACGAACAATACTTAATTTTAATATTTTCCCATGCAGCTTTGCTTGGGCCATGAATGTTCTTTTTTTCTGTGTAAAGCGTTGTAGAGGGCGGCCATGAAATATTGGCTGCATATACACAACGGGTGAAAATGGTTAGTCAACTTGTTACAGTTACTAATTTAATATTTGACGTGTTCTATAGCCGAGTGCACAACGCTCTCAAGTGATTGACCTATTTTTGCGGTATTCACGGGCTCCAATCCCTGTACAGAAAAATATATACAGTGATTTTTCATTATTGACATATAGTTTATTCCGCTAATTATTTCATAATTCAAAAAGTGACTGCGTAATATGTTTTATTTTTATTTGAAAGATTGGAAATTGGCAAGGATTACGACTCGATCGGTGCCTGCGGAACGATAAGTTGTAATGCCAAGGGTGAATTAAAAGTGGAACAGTAAGTATTTGCCAGCAATGGTTTTAACATAGTTCACATATAAGTTTGTAATGGATCCCCGATCTATCGTTCTGACATTCATTGTTGTCCCGCATTCGTAGTTTTTTTTGGTCAAAATATTATCAATAGGGCTTTTATCCCAAGATTTCATGTTTTCATTTCTGAGTACACTTAGGCCTCGTATAACACGATAATTTTTTTTGTTTCCTGTTCGGCGAGTGGTGACAGAATGATGGTCCCATATTTTATTTTCCAAATATCGCATTTTACAAATCTCACGTTTGCAGACTGTTTTCTTTTACAGGTCACACATGTATTTAATTTTGCATTTAGGAATATCACATTTCGTGACTTGACGTAAGTGTCATTTTGTCGAATCTTTTTCTTTAATAATTTTTATCAATTTTGTTGACGCGACGTAACGCACTGACACAAAAGAAAACTTTTCCTCGAGTATTACGTTTCGTAAATCCGCAGCGTCATGTATCCCTACAATAATTATATTGTAGTTGAGGAAATAAATTTCATTACTATTTGAAATTTTGGGTATGGCTGTTTTCTAGATACCTTTTTTCTTGAGTCAACCTCGTGTGATTATCATTATTATCATATATTATGTTTTTCAGGTGTAATGTTAACAAACCAGACAGTCTTTGTAAGTTTTTTGAGATAGATTTGAAGAAGCCATTTCCGGAATGCTGTTCTCGTATGATAATGTGTGCATTAATTAAAAACATGAAGTAGATAGAAAGTCCAATACGAGTGTTTTTTATTCGATTAAAATGTATCATTCAGTAAATGGCTTTTAAAAAAATGAGTCTTTGATTTTTGTTTCTTCTAATGCTATTGGGTATTGCAATACCCAACGAATGTATCAAATCCGGTAATTTCGATATTTCATTTGTAAGACCGGTTTCAAAAAAAAAATCTTAGTCTTAAGTATAAAGAGCTGATTTTTATATAAACCTTGTAAGTATTGTTTAATTGAACTAAAGTGCAGTAGACTCCCTGACAACATGTTATATAGAGGGCGAACTATCTAGGAGAGGGTTATTGGGACTACTCATATTAAATCAGAGGATACGCATGCGGTGCAGGAGTATTTTAACGTGTAATCAAAGAGCAGTGGCAAAATTGAATGAAAAAAAAGTTTGCGGTGCTCGTGTTATCGGGGAGGTCTAGTGTAGGACCTTAAAAATGCAAGTTAATCGATTCTGGAATCTGTAAATCGGATTTTCATGTAAATAATTCTTACCAATGGACGTACAGTCATTAAGTACATATATATTTTTCCATGCCCGATCTTAGTGTGAAGCATATGGCCTTCTTATGGAGGTATCTCAAAAGAAGTTTTCTACGAGAAGTGTTTGTTACTCAGTTGCTCAAAGTCTCTTTTTTGAAGAGAGTATGTGATAGAAGGATACGGTTAAGAGAGAACTAGTGTTAGCTAATCACTGTAGCTATGCCCTGTTTTTTAGGATCGGATGGGTTGGAGGTAATTTAAGCATAACAAAAATTCATGCCTACGAACAAAAACCCATAAATCGATTGAAAAATCAATTTTTGAAACAGTCCGCACCGGGACTTGAACTCGAGACATCTGTAACCGTAGCCAGCGACGTTAACCACTGCACCAAGGAGCCGGCATTACAAATAGTTTTACTGTATTTTATTATAATACCAGTATTTTTTATTTCAAAAACAGTATGTCAAAATACCGGAACCCTGGGTTGGATAACATCGATATTGCAAACCCTAATAATGATTATTTATTATATTAAGAATGTAAGGGTTATTTTGTGATAGTGTTTTTTGTGGCATCCCTTAGATAAATCGGTAGACATAACCTGATAACTGCTCTTTGGTCATTTTATGATAAGAGTAAAAATTTGGTCACTAGAGTATTCTGTCCAAAACGCAATGGTTATAGGATAGTATTTATGTGAACGAACATGCGGTAATTCAATGTTTAAAATCCCTCTTCTGTAAATTGAACATTTTGCAGTTAACAGGTTTGGCCCAAACGTTGGCTAAATAATAAGAAAGTCCGCCTATCATAGATATTATGTACTTAATTACAAATAACTATGTATTCTGTCCTTTATGAATGAATTATTTTTTAATAAATAACAATATTTCAACGATGTGTGGTTTGTCTTTTTTTATTAAATGTTCCTAATTTTGACTGTTTTGTTCGTTCGTTCTGACACGTCTTCTCTATTTGCCTTCATTTGAACTTGGTGGGCATTATTTTTTTTATCATAACGCCCATTTATAAACTCGAGAGATCTTGTGCTTAATGGAACAATGAATTGTGAGTCACGCGCCTTATCTATTAATTCATGAAAGCTAATTTTTATTTAATTTTTTTATTTTGAAAATAAAACACAATTTTTTGTGCTAATTCCACATGTTTGTAATGATCAGGACCGGTTTCGCTCAATGCGAGCATTATCAACCTATTTTTAAAATATAAAGCCTTTCCACCAAGAGTTGACAGTTAGCACCTTGAAAGTGATCAAATTTATTTAGTCAATGTAGCCTTAGCGATGGCCACTGTTTTCGGGTCTGATAGAGACGGTGGTACTCCTCCACCAGGGGTCACCAAACCTTCTTATTTTTTCCGAATCTAAAGTGGTGAGTGGCGATAAATAAAGTACTGACTCCAAATCACCGGACGAGCCAATTCATTACTGGCCACGGTGGTTTCGCTGCCTAGCTCGGTTGGTGGATAGGCGAACATGCAAATGTCATGCTATAAAGCAGGATGCTGAACACATCATATGGGAGTATCATTTAATGCATAAAGAAAGGGAAGAACTGCGCAAGTCGGTCCAACCTTACATTGAGCCGATTGGCCACGCTGACTTGGTGGTGAATAAGGCAAATTACGAGGCCTTTAAGAAATTTTCAGCGTCATACGGAGAGAGAGAGTAGACCTCAGCTCGTGGAAGCTTTTCATATATCTGGCGGGATTGATGTTTTGCACACTTACGTGCACGTCACTAAGACTTGGGCTCCAAAGACACTCCCAATTAAGGGAAATAATGTAGATACTCTTAAAGTTTATTGTAATGACCTAAGAAAGAGAAAAACAAAATCTTTAACAAACCTTAGATGCACTAACACATTAGCGTTATTTTACAGATATACATTTCTACCATCGTCTTACAGCATAGGTTTTTTTTTTAAATGAGATTCCTTGAATGCTAGACTTGCCGGCAATGCGCGACACGCTAGCTATCACTTAATTGATTGTAAAGACCTGTTGCAAACTTCACTATTGAATACAGTGACTTCAAAAAACAGTTCTACGTATGAACTTAAAATTGACAACTTAGTAACTTACAAATAACGATTCCCAATTGTAATATAAAATTAAAATTGGTAACTTAGTTATTCCACTTGGTTTATCACTACCGTGGTGCCTTTCACCTCTTTTAGAAGCATCTTCAGACTAACCATATCGCAAGGTTATTTATTTCAAAGCTAGACAATGATTCTAATTTTTACATTAAAGATAAAGGGTAGGGTAGGTTTTATTCCATTCTACTGGACGTGTGGAGGAGAGTAAGATATAAAAAATGATGGATTCTATCAATTTTAATTTTATTTTAAAAATGAACTTCCACAAAATGAACCGCCGAATCCATAGAAAGTATAAAAGATTTCTTTCTCATTTGATTTTGTCTCTGTTATCTGTAATACCAGAATCAATTTAAAACGCCAAGTTTTAAAAAAATCCTCGGTATCAAATTATGTTACAAAAAATTATTGGTTTTTTATTATGTACTGCTTAATTGCGGAAAGTCGATAATATTAAAGGTTATCATATATTTGTCATAAAAAGAGATATCTCTAAAGTGAAGACATGGGTGCAATAACAGCGTACGGGCGAATACGCTATTTTTGAGAAAAATACCTTAAAATCGTTTACTATTCTTTCAAAAATCGATAACATGTGACAGTGATAGACATAAATTCACAACAATCTTATACGCCGTTTTTGCATAGAATTTTTAAAACAGTTCAAAGTGGCTTGACTTATTGTATGGGAGCAAGAAAGTTCATAGATGAGATAAGTGGAAGAGGATCATTAAACAAAGAAAAAGCGGTAGCGGAGAAAATTATATTTATAACTATCAGAAACTGAATGCAATGTCTTTCAAGAAAAGAAAAAATGTTGCAATAAACAATGCTTTTTACAACTGGGATCAGAAAAAATCACGAAACAAAAATATTCCATAATAAATACAACACCGTGGGTGATAATGTATAGAGGCATCCCAACCGTTCTACGATATTTTTTTATTTTTAAGCTTGGTAAGACAATCCATTCAAAAAAAGGACTTATATCCTAAAAGAACTAAAATGATGGTAGTGAAACCGATAAAAAAGAATGATATTCACAGTTTAATTTAAGTTTTTAGCTTAAATGAGTGCAGAATGACTTAAAATATTATTAATTTTGACAGTCAACATATTTTTTTTCCAGTTGATAATGCTCGTGATGGGCGAAACCGGTCCTGATTATTATAAATATGTGGAAGTAGCACAAACGAATTGTGTTTTATTTTTTAAAATATAATGTCTTTCCACCAAGAATTGACAGTTAACACCTTAAAAGTCAACATATTCATGATGATGATGACAATACCACTGCATCAAAAGAAGACAACGATAGTAATTAATTTGATATTAAATATTATAAATTTCTTTTATTGTCCAATAATCTGTGTCTCAAACATTGGTTTATAATATTGGTCTTATTTTTTTTTGCATCGGTCAAGCGTATAATTTCCTAACAATACAGACAAAATTTTATAGAAGTGGAATAAATGGCCTACAATGTGTAAATAAATATGACTTTTTCAGATGACAAATAAATTTAATTCATATGTGAAAACTTTGAAGGCGATTATTTCAGAATCGACTTTTTGCATATACGCTGTTATTGCCACCATGTCTTCAATTACGAATTATTTACAAAAAGATATATATATATATAAAAAAAACAAAATTTCAATTTAATCTAAGAAACATGCATTTTGAATCATTTATCTTTGAATAACGATCGTGTCCACTAGTATTTTAAAAAAAATATGGGAGCCACTACACATTTCTTTCTCTTAAGCACTTTTGCTTTCTTTATAACGGCACAGGCAGGCACATGGGATTCATTTGAAATTGGTTACACAAACTCAGGTAAACGTGACATTTTATGATATTTTTTATGTTTTAAAAATGAAAGTATATATACTTTGCTTTTAATATCTTTTTATTACTTATTTAGTTATTTATTCACATTTAAATATTTTAAATGCTTCTATCAAAATCATTGATTACATCGCACCAAGTAAAAGTTATAATTGTCATTTTGTAGAAGAGCCATTTAAAGTTTTAAAAAATCTGTAAATACAAAATAATACAACGTTTCTATAAATATAACATTTGTGTTCTAACATTATTCCATTTAGACGTTGAAGTTATTATGGCGTTATTTTAGTGCTAGCTAATTTAGGAAGTTGACAATTGAAAATATCACCGTGTGGTGTAGGCCCTTACTTCATGAAATGACTATACAACTTTTAATAAAAGTTGCAAGTTTAAAATAGCACAATTGTCCTAGACATAGCAGCCAGAATGACGCAAATGTCACGTCGATACTGTTTAATTTTTTTTTCCATGTCCGCTCCCAATGTGGAGCATATGGTCTCCTAATAGAGGTATCTTAACAGAATTTTTCTACGAGAACTGCTTGTTACTCAGTTGCTCAACCTCTCTTTTTTCGTAGAGAGTAGGGATAGAAGGATAAGGCTAGGACAGGACTAGTGGTTAGCTAATCGCTCTCGGTACGCCTCGTGAGGATGGGTGGGAGGGAGGACTCAGACTACGAACAGAAATTCATAAATCGATTGAAAAGTCAATCTATGAAAACCTTCCGTACCGGGAATTGAACCCGAGACATCCGTAACCGTAGCCAGCGACGCTACCAACTGCGCCACGGACGCCGACTGTTTAATACCATTTGGAAAAAATATTTTTGACAGACATACAGACATAATATCAACGATGTTTTGACCAATTAATGTAACTCACAAAATTGAAATTGTTCGGGGAGAGAGTAAAAACTCATTTTATCAAAAACATTATATGGTGAGTTTCGTTATGAAGCCTTGAAATGCACTGTGTAAATTCTCATGTTTGCAGATACGGGATTATACGTAGGTAGTGTTTTTATAATAGTGGCTTACATCAAGTGGGTAAAACGAATGTAAAATGATGTTTCCTTTCCAAAAAATGGTCAATTCATTTTTCTAATTTACATTATTTGGCCGAGATCTGCTCTGTCGACTTTAAAATGAGATCCAATCATTAACTCATTTTCGTATTTTTTGAGGGTTACAAAAATTCGCCAAAACACTGTCGGTTATGTATTTTTTGTTTTATTATTTAATTACTTTTAAGTAATTTATTTTATCGATTTTTACAGAAGATGCGTCTAAGTGCTTTAGTCCAAAATACCACATAGAAATGTTAAAGAATAACGAGTACCAAGTTCCATCTAAATGCGCAACGATGTTTTGCCACGAATCTTACGTTATATCTGAGCGGAAGTGAGTAGACATTTTGTTTTAAGATGTTAGTATAGTATAGCAGTTACAAGTCGCAACGTGTAAAGCGATGTATGTTAACGTCAAATGGAGCCCTTATTTAGAAATCATCTTATATATGTAGTATAAATATTGTTTATAATCTCTTATATTTTAAAAGTAATTTATCAATCCACGAAAAGTGAAAATATGTAAATGTTTGGCGTCATCCAAAACTCTATATTGTTATTGGTAAATTCAAAATAAAGTAGAACGGGTATACACGCTCATTTCGTATGACATATATGTAGTTAATTCGTTATTTAACCCTTCCGTATTCATGATGTAACAATGAGTTACTTCGGCCTTTAAACCTTTAAATAATGCTTAAAAAATATTGAAAATTTTGCTATTTATAAATAAAATTGTTCTACATATAATTAAAAATTAAATATACATTATGGTTTACGTTTTCTTATGTAATTATAATAATTATGTAATAATATTTTAATATAATTAAACATAATTTGAAATGTATAATTAATCATAATTTAAAAACCTCGTCAATTTTATCATCTAAAAATACAAAATTATGGTAAAATATAATAGCAGTTAGCTTAGTATAGTAACAATCCGTCAATGCATGACGTACCGTATGCAACCGTTTTGTTTCAAACGGCACCGAGATTGTCTCGAGCTTGTTCTACTATGAATAATTTCGATTCTTTCTTCTTTCGATAATTTCGCATAGTTTGATGTATTTTCGCATGTATTTCAGGTTTTACACACAAAATATGATGTAAAATAATAACTTAATACTACATAAAACTATGTTTTACTTTTCGATATTGTCATTTCGTTTTATAAATGCGCTTATATGACAAAACATACACGGTAACGAAATGTGACTGTATGAGATCCGAAGATTAACAAAGTTTCATTTTCCCATGCAGCTTTGCTCGGGCCAAGAATGTTAACAGCGGACTTCTTTCTTTTTGTGTATAGCGTTCTAGAAGCCAGCCATGAAATATTGGCTGAATATACACAACGGATGGAAATGGTTAATTATATTTACTATTTAAATATTTGATATGTTCTATAGCCGAGTGCTTAACGCTCATGAGCGATCGACCTAATTTTGCGGTATTCACGGGTTACATTCTTGTATGGACAAATATTTAAAATTATGACGTTTCCTTTATTCGGTTAATTATTTCATTATTCATAAAAATGTCTCACTGTAATATGTTTTATTTTAATTTAAAGGTTAGAAGTTGGCAAGAAGTATGATTCTATCGGTGCCTGCGCAACGATAACTTGTAATGCCAAGGGTGAATTAGATGTGGAACAGTAAGTATTCGTACCATTAGTTTTAAGATATTTCACACACATTGGATCCCCGATCTATCGTTCTGGCATTCGTCGTTGTCCCCGCATTCGCAGTTTTTTTTGTCATGATTAGGATTTAAAAATATTATCAATAGATCTTTAATACCAAGATTTCATATTTTCAATTCAGATTATTTCGGAACGAAAAAACACACGAATCACATACTCATGTAAAAATTCTTTGGAGTCCGTGCTTAGTATAATTATGTCGCTGTGAAGGAAATTTCATTGGTTAAAAAAATTGTTTAATTATTTGAAATCGCATTCGATTACCATTTAAAATCTTGGGTATTGGTGTTTAAGATACATTTTTTCCCTCGAGTTGATCTCGTGTGAGTTAAAGAACTCTTATCATCCATTCTCATGTCATGTGATATTCGATATTCTGCAGACGCAGGGTAACAGATGGACACTCATCAATACTACGAAGATGAAAATAGGTCACAGATAGTAAACACGACATTATAAATAAACAAACATGTAGCAACCGGATTCATTCTGTATCGACTGCCGAACGTAATTCAATAATCGCTACCGAACGTGATTTCTGCCTTCACTCGCTGAACTAACTCTGAACTGCATTAATCGCCAGCATAATCATCATCAGCATCCAGTAATCCGTGAAGCATTTAACATTGGAGTCATACTGATATTTTTTTATTTACTTATTTGTATATTTAAAAAGAAATAAAATCATTAACCTAAATAACCTACTACCAATCAGGCATCGCCAATGCTTTGTTTCGTTTTCGTATCTGTACTTTAATATAATCTGAAAAAAACGCCCTTTACACACAGTTTGGCAATACAATATTTTAATCATATATTTTGTTTTTCAGGTGTAAGGTTGAACAACCTGACAGTCTTTGCGAGTTAAGTCAGGTAGATTTGCAGTGGCCATATCCAGATTGTTGTCCACATTTAACGTGTCCATAAAATGACAAAAAATGTTTTTGATAAAAAGTTCAATATGAGTTTCTTTATTCGATTGAAATGTATTATTCTCAATAAATGAATTAAGACACATATATGAATCCTTTTATTTTGCGTAAAGCTACTGTATTTATAAAGGATTGCAATATCGATCGAATGTAACAACACTAGTATTTCGATATTTCATATTAAAAACTGATTTCAAATTTTATTATATCAAGGTGATGATTTCTAGAAGAAGACACTAACTGTGAGTAATTTAATCTTAAATTTTGTCAAGTGATTGAAATGCTATACCTTTTTACTGCAAAAATACTTAAATGTGTCTGATGTACTCTACTAATTGTAAAGTTGAACACTATTACATAGGTGATATATTAAATTGAGTTTTTTTTCAAAATCCTAAGTATTTATAGCTGGTATAATTTAAGACATCGACTGAGGGTGCTTGATGGAATTTCAATATTAAATTTGGATTATTGAGATTTTGTACACTTCCATGGTTTATCACTAACGACCCGGTTTCAGGCATTCGAGCACACGAATGGACTCAGTTCGTGTGCTCGAATGCCTGAAGATGCCGAAAGGCGAAACCCGGGTCGTTAGTGACAAAATACATGGAAGTGTACAAAATCTCAATAATCCAAATTTATAGCTGGATTTTAGTAGCAATAGAAATATGTTACAATGTTTTTCGCCAATAGATGCCACTGCCGTAGAATCTAAGGAATTCGCGCACCCTTATGATTCTATAAATATTTTTTATTAACAATACGAAAGGACACATGTATTTATAGAGGAAGTGAAAAGACCCGGATCAACGTCCTGGAAGGTCTGAGATCTCAAGCAAACACCATTTCAAATCCGGTTCATCTCTTATTTATTTTAAACGAAGATGCAGTTGTTTATTACACATGAATTTACCTTTAAATTATAATGCAATTGACACAACAACGATTTTAAATTAAGTCCAATTTCAAAACAAACAAAAAACAATTTATAATTACTTCGACGCAGCGGCTTCGACGCCTCTCAGTCAACTGTCACAAAACTGACAATCAAAACCCCAAACACTCTAGGTTGCTGTCATATTTTAAAGAAACAGAGATAAAAATTGCCCTAAATAAAAAGGTGTGAAAAGATCGATCGAAATGATTTTACGTTAAATTTAGATGAATAATTAAGATGAAGCAAAACAGTACAGTGGAAGCAAAATGGTTTACCTCCACTTCGCACTATATGCTATCATCATTAATTTAAAAGAAACTAGCTCGTCGGAAGGCAAGATTTTACAACAATAATCTCGCGGCGTGGGATGTAAGAACCCTTCTGCAATTAACAGAGATATTATAAAAGTGATATGACAAAAAGTGCCCTAAGTAAAAAGGTTAAAGAAACACGAGTATTTAGAAAACTATAAATAAATATAAATGCATGGGCGCCAGTCTGAAAACAGATTTTCAGACGAAAATTAATTTTTAATAAATAAAATGCTAAGAATTGTGATAAATTAAATTTTAATATACAACAATGAATTATCACAAATTAATACAAAAAGTTAGAGTTACCTCGTGTTTAACAAAAAATAAGATTTTACATTTAAAGGTTGCAATATGCACAACATATGGAATGACCATAGCTTAACTAATACAATAAAAATAACAAAAGAAATATAAATATGATATGAGATGTTGTTGCTCAGAAAAGCCCTTGGAGGACCACCTCTGCGGTTGAACGCCAGACCTGAAGTATCTTATAATTTCGTTGCTTCTATTCTGGCTTAATTATTATTCAATTTGAAATGACCTTATTGGATCTTTCTTGTCCACCACGGCACGACTTGATTGGTTAAGTCGCGCCGCCGCAATTAACACAAAATTGCCATTGCGTGGACTTCCAATTATTAAATTTTACTTGGAATACATAATCCAAACTATTCCATAAATATATATATAATTTGTAATGTGCAACATTACATTGCACCCCTTTTTGTCAAAAATGGACCGGTATAGCGGACACTTTCTAATTTTCGCTATAGGCCCTCGGCGGCTAGAAACCGATGGATTTCATCGAGAGCAATTGGTTGGAATACCAAGAATCATTGCCATTAACGCTGGGCGCTGTCAGTTATGGACCCCAATAAAATTTAAACTTAACAAAAAAAAACAGGGTGTGTCAGATGTTTGTTTATTTTGTAGTAGACAATACTGTCAAACAACTTACAACTGTCAAACAACTTACAACTGATACTTGATTTTTTTTTTAAGTATGTATGCATAAGGTTCAAACGTGTAATTATCATGGGCATTGATAATGCAGTGCTTTGTTATACGTAAAATATTGACCCGAATTAAGCGCATGAATACGTTATTACAAGAGTGCCTAATTAGGGATAATGTTTTATACAATATTTGCTTGCCTTAAATTTTGTATTTAAGAAGGTCAGGAGGGGCAAACATTTTTACACGTGCGTGCCAAAAATCCCCAAATAATATATACATCGACTGTCTGGCGTGTCGAGCAGTTTTTTTGTAAAATTATTTGTTTGAATAATTACAATAGCAATTACGCTCTAAATTGTTTTTTTTTACTTAAAAACATAACGCGAAGATCGTGTCACCATCTAACAGCATATTACGACAAGATAGAATGAGTTCATTCACTGGGCGTAGCAAGATCGATTAGCTAACTATTAGTCCTGTCCTAACCCTATTTTTCAATCCCTACACTCTTCGAAACAAAAATGAGTAACAAGCAGTTCTCATTGAAAATTTCTGTTGAGATACCTCCATTAGGAGGCTATATGCTCCACGTTGGGAACGGACATGCTAAAAAAATATATATACATTCCGTTATCATTCCATAGTATTTTTTTTTTGTTAAAAAACAAACGCATACTTCTGTACATAAACAAATAAAAATAATTGGGTTGAAAATTATATATCTACAATAACATGATTTGAATTTATTTAATAACAAAAATTTCAATACAGTGCGGTACACCTGCCGCCAATACGCCATACATTTGACAAATATAATATACTAACCAATTAAAGATGAAATCAATCAAACACGATTAAGGAAAAAACAAAAAGAATGAAAAAATATTATTATTTTGTTTTTCCTCTATGCGTTTTTTTACCATTGATACGATTTTGATGAAACGGTGAGTTGTTGTGAGCACATGCGTGAAGGTTTCTGAAGAAAACAATTTAAAATCTAAAAAAGATGAAGAAAACACTAAACAAGGCACCTTTTTTTAATATGTCCACCTCTCTCTTTATGCATTGATCAGACAGACATAAATAACTTAAGTGTCGTCTCATTTGACGTTTTAGTAAGAAAAATATGGTTTAATATGGATTATGTAGAAATTGCGCGCAATTAAGTTTATAGAACTTAAGAATAGTAAATCGAAAAGTTAAATAATAACCGAATTAAATATCTTCTAAAAGCACTTAATAATAACAAAATCTAATCTGCCAAACATTTTAAACTGCCATCATAAATATTATTATACCAGTAAAGGCTTGCGATTTCTGTCTCATGGAATAGATATGAGGCTATACGGGAAGTTGTGTGGTCATTATGCATGATTAAGGAGTTCTCGTTTAATTCTAAGGTTCATGTTACTAGCAGAGACTGTGCAGCCAAGACATTAAGCCTTAACGTGTACATGTATTATATATATACCTATTACGAAGCTTAAAATTTGAACAATGCACTAGCGTACTTCGTAATATGCAATATACTTCTTACAGTGTAAGATGGTGTAATAAGTAGACCATGGTGAAAGACAGACGTGGCCAACGTTTTCAGCAGTTGGGCCAAATTTTCGAAAAGAGATTTGTCACCGGGCCACAAAAATCAATTTTTGTCGTTTTTCAAAGTGAATAAGAAATATATCTTTTTTTTGATTAAAAATAAATCAAAACTAAGAATTAAACATATTCGCTAGATTTGAAAAAAAAGAAATTAGCGAGACTTTGTTTGACAAAGCTAATAGCGTCAAAGTTGATTTCCACTGAGGTTGTTGCTACACGCAAAGAATTTCCGGAATTTTCATCAGTATTTCTTGCATCAAATACTCTTTTCAACATTTTGGCAAAAGTCAGACATGTTATTTCTGACTTAACAAACTCTTGGAACTGACGGTGATTCAACCCCTTCGACTTCATGAAGTTTACTGTTTTGACGACCACCTTCATAAAATGGTCCATTTTGAGGGACTAAATTCTCCTGATGAATAATGCAATGAAAATTTTGCTTCGAAGTTTTATACACTTTTTAAGCCTCATTTTCAGTCAATTTTACTAAGTCTTCGTGTTTTCTAACCATTTCTGGAACATCATGGTTTGCTAAGCCCGATAGGTTGTTAAGTTGTACTGAAAAACGATCGCACCCCTATCCACTCCCGCAAAATGGTTTTTAATATCAGCTAAACTTAGTGATTGTTTCTTAACCTAAAAATATAGAATAAATTTACACGATAGTTTTGTCAATATACTGGGATACTCAAATGGGAATGGAATATGATACAAGCCGCACATGCTGGAATGTTCTTTTGGTGGTTTTAGATACACTAAAAGTAAACAAATTATTCATAATTATGATCCAGCTCCGCGGGCCCCTCGTTGGCCACGTCTGGTGTAAGACTTACTCCATGATCTACGGATAAAAAATAATAGTCATATGTTGCCAGTGCCATCTAGTGATAAGAATAATTAATAATTTTTGTAGTGACATCTAGTGGTAAGAACAATAAACTGTAAAAATAAATATGAATGATATTTCTAGATTGTGTGCAATACACTATCGAGAATTTTCTTTACTAATTACAATTGTATTGTCTTTGTTATAGTTATAGTTCAGTTTCTGTGAATATTATGTTTGATGTGAATGATAAGGATAAAGAATGAACTTTGTACATTTTTTGTTCATCCATATATTATTATGCGCCAAGGAGATAATATAATATAGTCTGAAACCACTGGAAAAATAAAAAGAATTAGCGCCAGTAGATACATTCCTCAGAAAATTGGAGATGCGTTTTATAATTTTCTAAAACCGCATAAATTCAAGCCAAAACGTTAAAAATCCAACAAAATGACAATCGAAAATCTAGACGAAATTAGTATTTTATTATAAATTTTGTTAAAAGGTAAAGCTTTGGCTGAGTAAGAATTTCGAATGCTAACTGTTTACATGTTTAACTAACGTTTTAATGCAACGATGCACCTGGGACACAAATTTTACTGTCGTAAAGAAGGAGTTGGAACCTTTTCTGACATATCGGCTACAATTCAGCTTAACTCATCTAAATAAAGTCGAAAGTATACAAATTTAATGAGGTGAGAAAATCGACGATAACATACTCATTAAAGAATCAATTTTTATCGTCTATGACCTATATAAATCTTTTAAAAATATATAACTACAAGACATTTAACATACCTATAATGTATTACTATAAAAACGTAAAAACATGGATACATTATTAATTGTATGTATAAATATAAATAAATGGGTACGTGTCTACATCTGTAAAATGTGACTTTTAAGGTGTTTGTTCTTAGTCAAATGTATACTTTATTATTCTGTCTAAAATATATAAAAACGTTTAAGAAAAAAAAATAGGGGACAATATTTCATGTAATTATAAGTTTATTTGTGGGCAGCATGCGGCCCGCAAGACACTGATTATCGAAACCTGTTTTGAAGTATACACAGGTAGACAGATAACATTGTACATTATACCTATACAGAAAAGAAGGCTAAAACGCATCATCAAAGATCATTAAAAACACATATTATTAGGAATGAAATTAAAGTCCTGAAAAGAAAAATTGGTCTGAAAGTGAAAGGTAAACGGTCAAACTTGTATCAGGGTTGCATAATTAATTGAAAGGTGATTGTACTCACGTTGTGACGACGAGCGGCGTATGATGTTTTCCAGGAAGGTGTTCTGCGGGGCGACGAGCCCCCGCCGTCCGTCGGGCATGGCGCTCCCCGCCTAGCGCCTCGCCCCCCGCGACCCCCCCATCCAAGGCCCGCGAGCACGGCACCTCCAAACGACGACAGGTCCTCCTTTTCCCCTAATACACTCACCCTCGGGAACTATACTCATGCAGGCGGATTAATCAGAACTTCTTCGTATATTCTGCACTCCTGTTACACTAGCCAACGTTTGTATAGGATCACTTTTTGCTTATATTAGTTATTTAATTATCCATCCTTATTTATCTTCTTACGATATTCTGTTACAAGCGTTTTCTTTACATTTTTTAAATAACTGTACACTGTTTTATTTTAATTTAGGTACGAGTACTATAAATTTGACTAACTGAAATAATATTGTATTGTCATAATATTTTACCATATCGAAGATATACTGACTAAGTCATAAAAACAAGTTCTGACATAATCGAATTTACATCATTATTTGTTTTTCAAAGTACCCTCTCTCTCAGCTCTCTCTCTAGCTCTGTTTACAAATCATAAGATTCGGTATCGACGAGTTATAGTTTATAGTCATATCATGCTTTCTGCCAAAATATACTGACAGAAGAGATACTGACCAAGTGATAACACTGTTATTATTCTAACACATTATACCTTATGTCTTCTTGCGTTTTACCAGTACGTAAAACGTTAAATTGCATTAATTTTGACATTTAAAATAAAAAGCCAGTAATCATTTATTTGAATGAGTGATGTCAGTATACCCTCGATATTTATTATTCCGATTTTTTTTAACAATAAACAAAACATAATACATAAAAAACAATTGGCCGAGTTTCCAATTATTTGCTACAACTTTATTATATTAGGCGAAAAATAGTAATGTGCATAAAAATATACTTTATAGTTTTTAGGCATTAACAAAAAAATCTAATAATTATAAATTGCTTTTTAACAATTTGACATTATGAAAACCATGCTTGGTTTGCTACTGTGCAATTACGGTTAATGCTCTTAACAATCGCTGTAAAATTTTCAACATATAGATATCACTTTTAAGATGTTAACTGTCAATTCTTGGTGGAAAGACATTATATTTTAAATCATCACGAGCATTATCAGTTGATAACTCTCGTGATGAGCGAACCCGGTCCTGATCATTATAAATATGTGAAAGTAGTACAAATGAATTGTGTTTTATTTTTTAAAATATATAGATATCATTGGCGTGCGGTAAATGTATCTCTCCATCTATCACACAACCTCACTTTTGTATAAGCAAGGAAGATAAAAGACCAAACGCTAACATGCTCTTATATGTCAATTGCAACCTTCACATTACACACTAATATAGAATTATACATATCAAAATAAATAGTCTACTCCGTTTTTTTATGTGTACATGTAACATTTTATATCAGATGCTTTTTTAAGTTTTCTTAGTGACGTTGAGTTATCTTTTAATTTTTTTAAAAACATAGAAAAGAAATTTGTCGTCTTTTGACAAGTCACACAGTAATTACATAGTAAAATGATGTCTTAAAAAATTATACTGTATTTACAATTATTTGACCCGGAGGGTTTCAAAGGCGGTTCATTTTATCGGTAATCTTAAAACAAAACCACATTAAACGCCCAATGAGCATGTATTTTAACCATTATAAATTTTAACAAGTACTTTAAACAAACAAAGAAAAAGAAAAGAAAAACCCGCGAAGAAAGAAGCGACTTGATAAAAATCTTCGAAATTCTTTTTTAAAATTATTTACGCGATGCAAATGTCAAAATTCTTTGAAAAGATTCATTCAAAAATTAACGAAGAATAGGCGAAAGAAAATAAGTTCGTAGAGTTTTACTTAAAAAACCTCGATGTGAATTTTTTAACATCTTTTTAAGTTGTAATTTTATGAACATCGCATTTTTGTTTATGATTATGCTAATTTTACAATTAACAAGTCAAGAAACATTTTTTACGACGCTTTAAGATTAAATTGAACTGTTTTTCTTTTTGCGAATAATGTAAATATTGTGAACAGACTTGAATTCTATCTGCATTCTAAATTTAAAACTATTTTGTTCTATTTTTACCTATTGTTTAATATTATGAATATGTCGGATAAATAAAGTATTTTAATTATTCTTTTGAATATTAAACCTGCCGTGGAAAATGTAATCAGATTTATTATTTTATTCTTTATAAACTGAAACTATTTTTAAATATGTCACTAAATTATTTACTGTTACGGGATACACTCGAAAAGTACAATAAACACCGGCCCGCAATAGTTTTTTCACTCAGATAAGTAGTGAAGAAAGCGGAAAAAAGGAAACGAGCAAATGTTTTGTCAAAAGGACTTAATATGAGTGTATAAATCAGACAGAAGCTGGTTTTCTCCTAGTCGGCTATCGGCTATCTCCGCTGCAATGAAATGTCTTTGACACTTGCCCATAAATACCAACCGAAGCACGTAATTCAAACTACAGTATTTTGGTATGATGAGCTAGCTAATTCTTGGCCCTTGGGACTTAGTGGAAGAGTCAGTGTGACCTTTAGGCCAAAAATCTTGGAAAAAATCATGATAATACTTTATTACCAGATATATCAATATGTCCAATTATAATTCGCTTATATTTATTGCAATTAGCAATTGATTAGCTCGAAAAAATAAGCACATTATTCTTGATTGTAAATACAATAAAATGGAAAAATAAATAGAACTAACATTGTAGAGTGGACAACTCAGGGTATGGTTTCAGAAACCTTGTATGCAAAAAGGATTTTATATACAATGTTGTTCATAACAAAAAATATACAAAGTACCCACAACCCTTTGAACAATCCATACCACCGAGTGACGTCATCTGTATTGTAACCGCTGTTTATTTAATGTTTCCTTTTTCAAAAGTCAGTAAATATTGATATCGATTAAGCTGACATTAGAGATGGTACTTCCTCGATACTTTCGTCCATAGATATTTCGTTATTTTTATACCGATGAATACTATCGAGATGTAAATAGTGTTCATATCACGTAAAAACATTAAAACAAGAGATTGGAGGGAATAAAAAAGTAGTAATATTAATGTAGTACTTATAATTCATCGCCTTTCTGGCAAACAATTTTAAGTTACAAACACTTATTTGGAGTAAATCGATGTCGGGTATTTTTCAGAATCTCAATTAAGAAATGCATTGATCAAGTATTTGCAAGAAATAACTAATAAATTCATGGATACCTAGGTATAGAATTCGAATTAAAAACTTGTTTTACAGTTCGAGTACATTTAAATGTATTCTTTTTTCATTTACTCTACAATATGTGTTAAAAACAATTTAAATTCATTAAATTTGTACTTTTTTTAATGTTTTTCCAGACATATTATCATGAAATTGAAATGAATGTTGCTTAAAGTTATGCAGTAATAAACAATTTGGTGATTAGGCCGCATCTTGTATAATGCTGTTTGTTTTTCTTTAAAGGAATCATATATATAGAGTATTTATTATTTGACGACAGAAGAAGATACATAGATAAATGATCTAGCTTACTTATTAAACCATTGCTAATTATTTTGTATCAATTAATAATAAATTTGATGCGTACTGATTTCAAAAATATCAACCGATGCAAATTATCGATGTTTTCTTTCTATGTCGCACCCCTAGCTGTCATTGCCCCCGTGACCGAGTTCAGCCTTCTGTACTCCCAGGAAAAACAGTTTTCCGCTTGCAGCCGGTCATTTATTTTTAGAATCCAGGTTACACTGAAAATTATTTATGCTAAACTTTCTCTATTTATAAAACGGCGGGAAACGCAGGGTGATTCGGGAAACCCCATAAACTTTACCGCGGAGTTTTATATCTCCGCTTCAAGATTCATTGATTGCACATCAATTTTCTATACTGACGTGAAACCGCATCGACGTAACAGACATTTATAAATAGGTATCAATGATAATGATTTCACTTACAGCGATAATAACGGGATGCTCTTGTAATATATCACTTCGCAAATTCAAATTAGAAAACCGTATCAGTAATAATTTGAGAAGGAAATGCATTAATAATTTGCCATGAATTTGAAAACCACAAATTGAAAAATTCAACAGTTGAATTGTAACAGAGATAATGACCGGAGTTTAAAATTACCTACTAGGGATTCCAACTATTTGGATATCGAATAGTAAAACTGAAACTATTCGAATATATTCAAATATTCAAGTAATTTCTGAAGAGTGAAAATAATATTAAAAATTCGATTTAAATAATTAATAACATAACATTATATCGTAGTTGTTCTGGAAGAAAGGACTAAAATGAAAATATTGAGTTAGCGATATCGAAATGTTCCTTGTATCAAACTCTACCGTATGATATAACACACTTATTTTAACTATACGTTTACTTAATAACAGTTTTGTACAAACAAACAAAATGAAAAAGTTAGTGTCTTCTTTCAGAACAACGACGATATATACTAAAATAAAAATTATATAGTACATTACAATTTGTAAGAAAGCGAGCTCGTTTATAATGAAAATCAAATTTACTCAAATTTTAAATTACTGAATAAATATAATATTTTATTAAGGATGAGATACCTACATCTTATAATAATGTACGACTAAATCTTTTCCCACCTCTATTAAATCCCAGATAGAGACGATATAAATACACATTCCAATACCGTTCCATTGTATTACAATATTTAAAATTTGCTGCGCCGGATTACTCCAACGATTTCAAACTTAAGTATTACGATTTATGATAATATACTGAAAGCGCCCGAGTTGTATGAAGACAATAAAAACCACAACCATTCATTATTTATTATTTTTCTTGAAATCAGGAGAAATTGTGATTTAATCTTTCATCGACTTTGTAAAATATTTCATTAAAAACTATTACGTATTCGAATAGTTAAAAAAGGACCGAATATATCGAGTTGGAATTCCTACTACCTACTTGACTGAGGTACAAAATATCAATGATATCTTTGGTAAATTTTTGAAAATCGAGAAAAAATTAGTAAAGAAATATGTTTCACAGGCGAGTTATAATTACACAATAATTTATGCAACACTAAACACATTTGAATAAGAAATACATGTCCCAAGTGACATCCATAGTTTCGAATATAGATAAATAGAAACATTTTCTGTTAAATTTCAACCCAGCGACATTTCCTTTGGGTAAAAAAGATGAAGGTATCAGACAATTGCAATCTTCCTGAAAGCTGACAAGAGCTTTGACCAGGTAAGAAGACACACTATGAAAAGGGTTTCCGATAAGCCTTGTAATCTAGATATAAAAAGATTCCTCGTCGGTTTTATTTCTGTGTCTAACATTTCGTAAACGACCATGTATTAAACGGCTAAGTTAAACTGTAGTATAATACAAAACAAAGTATGGTGACAGTACACAAGTTGTGGGTAATTAATTCAAATGGTCAATAAAACTTTTTATAATACTACTCGAGAGATCAGAAATCCGATTTCCAACAGAACGTGGATAAAAGCTATTGATTATTCTTAAATAATACACTGTTATTTTTTAATATTTTTAAACAGCATTAAATATAAAAGTCCAAAAGAAAATATTAAAACCGCGTGTATTATATTTTTTTTTTAAATGTTGAGTGGTTTAAAAACTTACCATCTGTGACTTTATCTTACACTAGACGAAATGATGCACGTTTTCATGCGTGTGCGACTACGATACTATCTCGAGTGAATAGTTGAAGGGATCTTTCAAAGTGTTTATTTGACTTCAACTCAAATATGTATAAATATTGGCAATTTAAGTAAACTGTTTTTTTTTTTTTTAATATTATTGGTTGAATTGGTCAGTTTATTTTATAATAATTATTTGAAACGAAACAGCAAACCACCCTATTTAAAATATTATTGCTTCCCATTGGCGTGGTAGAATGTAGGCAACATTTTATACAGTGGCGTGCTACACGATTACAAATAAGTTTCGACGCATGTGAAAACTGCATCAATTTTGCATACCACAATCAGTGCGTGTCTGCTATGTTTAGAACGTTATTGTTCGCATTAAAATATATTATGTAGATTCATTCGTAGTATAGGTATATATTTTTTAACCACATCCGCTGCCAATGTGGAGCATTTCGAAAGAACAAGTTTAACGAGGGTTGGTCTGTCAATAAAGGTAGGCAGATGACTTTGTGAGCGCGGCGGTGTCAGTTTGATTTGAATCGATATATGACAAAAAGTGGCGAAGCGGGAACGCTGTCCTACGTGCAACCACTCAGCTCGAAATTTCTAATACAAAACACATATTCTTCTCACACCACCGCGCTAGCTTCACGCAAAACCAACTGATCGAATTGTTGAAGCGACTCGCCGCATCTTTTCGACATCTCTGATGTAGACACTCCCATTGGCGGAGAACGATTGATATTTTAGAGCGGGGCCGCGCCGCCTCACGTTTGCAAAGACTTCATCCACGTAAAACGGCCTGTAAGACTTCTTCGTGTTAGTCATTAGAGACGCCAAGAGACGAGATTTTGCGTATTGTTTTTTTTAATGTTAGCTCTAGAGCGTTGCGACTTTTAAATTCATTTCCGATAGATATGGACATTTTTAGTGACCCACTTAATGCTTTTGTTCCCTTCATAATTTCATTCCATAAATAAATCCTACATTTTTTTATATCATTCTGAATTTAGTCTGTCTTTTGTTTTTATTTTATTTAATGCTTTAATGTGTCCTTGTTGTCTATAAACAATTAAATATTGTTATTTTATTTCATGTGGGTTTGACTTTATTTAGTTATTTTGCTAATTGTTCTGTTTTTGTAATTTCTATTAGATTGATTTTTCGTTTGCATACGTTAGCTAAATTGTCAAATTTATGTTGTGTTGATGTCAGCTGTTGTACAATTATAAAAGTATTACTAGAAGATACAATAGTATTTATATTGAAATGATTTGTATTTAATACTAGTATTTTTTACCCAGCGTCACCCATGACAGGGGTCGTTTATATTAGTTCATCTAAGACTTTTCTTTTCTTTTTGGGTATACTTTGACACACCCTGGTTTTTGTTAAGTATAAGTGTCATTAGTTTCCTGAACTGAAATCACCCAGCGGTAACAGCAATATTTCGCAGAATAGGCTCTTTCTTGTTGCCAGGCGTTCAGATAGCCCCCGGTTACGTCCGCTGGACGAGTTCATTTTTACGGAAAGGGGTAGCTCCAACTTTGCAGGGAGTTTTTTTTAATTTTTGTAGACAGTCGATTACGATCTGCCGAGCGGGACGAGCTGCGCTCTCGTGGTGGAGGTGACGTGACGACGTGAATTGTTTGTTTTTTTTTGATTTGCATTGGACTTAATTTAAAATCGTTGTGTCATTTGTATTATAACTTAAAGTAAATTCAGTTGCTATATTTGTGTAATGTTAAACCACTGCATCTTGAATGGAAAATAAATGAGTTTTGAACCGGATTTGAAATGGTGTTTGTCTGAGATCAGCCCTTTCAGGACTCCGGATAACCAGCCGCTCGCCTCTCTTCGATCCGGGGTCTTCTCAACTTCTTTTAAAATCCACAAAATGTGAATTTCACATTCATATAATTAATAAAAACCACCTTGTTATATTTGCCAAAAACGTCTCAGTTGTCGAAGTTTTCTTGACTATATTACTCAAATAACCGTTTGCTGTGTAGGGCGAAACATATACTACTTTACAAGAAAGCTTATCGAATAATTAAAACAGGAACTAATAAAACATAGATTGTCTTTTTACAAAGATTAGCAGTATCCTAGAGTCAAAGCTTCCATACTTTAATATTATATTAATAAAGACGAAATTTTGTGGTTTGATTAGCGCTCAGTGCCTACAGGCTTATTTTGTCAGAAATGTGAAAACTCCGAATTATTAATCTGCTACTCTTCATAAGTGAAATTGTAAATTCAGCTGACATAATTCAAATCATCTTTCACTACATTAATTATCAAGAGAATACAAATTTCGTGTGACTACTTATCCATTCTGTTCAATACACAATTCTCTTTCTGACAGTGTATTTTATACCTCCTTCGTCTTTTGCGCCCCCTTGTAGATTGGTTTTAATTACGCTAAGCCTGTCAAGCCTATTAGCGGAAACGATATTGTGTCACAATGATTATTTCAATATTTATTTATATGAATGCATGACGAGAAAATCCCAAAATTTAAATATTATATCGTTGGCATATAACATAAGGCGATATGTCGAAAATGAATAGAGTACGATAGATTTTAGAACAGTCCATGGTCTGAAAAAAACAATCTCAGCCATACATAGTCCTTGTGGTGTTTACATAAGTTGAAGAGATCAGTATGAATTAAGTCAATTTTGTTGTCGAGGCAGACGACGGACTCTGACTTAATCACAATGTAATAAAAATAATAAAAATATATCTCGGAAAAATCACTTTTAAGGTGTTAACTGTCAATTCTTGGTGGAAAGACAATATATTTTAAAAAATAAAACACAATTCATTTGTACTACTTCCACATATGTATAATGATCAGGACCAGTTTCGCTCATCACGAGCATCAGTTGATAATGCTCGTGATGAGCGAAACCGGTCCTGATCATTGTAAATATGTGGAAGTAGTACAAATGAATTGTGTTTTATTCTTTTAAATCTCGGAAAAATGATTACTATTTATTACTCTTATTAATTTTTTGATTTTTTTTTTGTTAAGAGACTTATACAATAAAATTTCTTTTTGCTCTATTTTTTTATATATATTCATTATAATTCTACTTTAAATGTCAGAAAAAGTGCGAAAAAACGAACTCTTTCGTACATTTCAAAAATCTTTATAGAATAGTTCAATATTTTTTTTACTTTTTTAAATACACTTTTTGTCTCAGACATCAAATCTCGATAACCTACAATATACCCCGATCTAGTCACGGCGCAAAGCAAATAAAAGCATTTCTGAAAAACAGGGGTCAACTCTTTGCTATAGACAGGCTTGAAAACTTTATTATTTCCATTTAAATAAAAGTGCAATAGTGTAAACAAATACTTTGAGTGCAATTATTAAAAAAAAAAAAAAATATTTCGACGTTTCATATTTTTAGGAATGGGAAAACGATCAACGATTTTCGCGGAATGACAGAAAAACCTATTAATTACTCTTAAGCGATTAAAAATCTAAAAATTTGATAAAACATCTTCTGTTAAAATGCTACATTAAGAGTATACACATCAAATGGGGAGCGGACACGGTTGAAAATAAGGCTTCCCAGCTGAGCGAAACCAGTATCAAATATACATACTTTAAAATTCTGTACCTGAGAGACTAATGGTTTTATGTTCAGTTCATCAACTTTACAGGAAGAGCAAAAATGTGTTTCATAAACGGTTTTTATTTTATATCAATTAGTAAAGTTGTTCTGTTATTGTTTTCGTTCTTTTGCAGTTGGATAAGTAAGGGGCATGGAGTGCCGTAAATGAAATGTTACATAGGACTGATTTTGGATAGGGTATTTCGGTAACCAGCCCACATACGCCAAAGTTTTATTTACCCATCTATAGATCTTAAAATTTCAATTAACGTGACATTTATAATTCATTTTTGCTATTTTTGGACATAGCACTATTAACTTCTGAGTTATAGAATTGTAAAATAAGTAAGTTTTACAAATGGGGTCTTATTTTTATAAATTCGAAGTTGTGTTTGATGAAAATAAGAATGAAGGTAAAATAATGACGCTTTACGACATTTTTATTCGATGAAAATCATTTTTATGAATGATTATTAAAATTTATATGTGAAAATGTAAAATCCAATATCACTTTTTCGTTTAATGCTCGCCATATAAAATTTATTAATGTATGCACATAATCGTTTATGTGTGTAGATGGTAGATAAAGGTAATTCGAAAAGCACTTTGGCATGGTGCCTTTTCTGTCGTTACTTCTGTTGAAATTTCGCCATTGCCTGGCGAATAATAAAATTATGATTAAGCAATAACAAACCGGATTGTGATTGGCTGTTTAATATTCAGTGCAGCAATTCCGACGTGCAACAACCGTGAGCTTTTTCCGAAACGAGAAAGCTCAAATGAATAGAAACAGAGATGAAAGCTTTCGGCTGAAAAGTTCTCGCTAACGTTTCATTTCTCTTGGCATTTAATTGGGAAATAATAATATTTGTTTTTTAAGCTGAGTTAAAATAGTAAACATTTATTAACGCTTTTCAGACGTTTTTATATTTTTAGCATAAAACTGAAGGGGAGGGTCGCGGAACTCCATATTTTATTTGTATACCACGATCATTTTTTTTTCATTGTGTTGTATAAAACAAATATCTGGTATTACAGCTGACAGCCAATGCGCCAAATGTTTCTAAAATTGAAAAATCAAACGAGGTAAATTCGATGAGAATTTTTATAAGTGTGACATGACACACATTTTAGATCGGGATAAAAAATCGGGATTTGAACCAGGACGCATTTGATCACTAGAGCAAAGCTTTTATCACTAGACCACAGAAGCCAACAATATCTTCATTGCTCTCTCTCGGCCAATTTTGTTTCATATACTTTTTTGTCAAATTATACTATTGCTGAATACATAATATTTTTTTATAAGTTGAGATTGTTGACTCGCCGTACAAAACTGGCCTATTTTTTTTAAATGTAGATTTTTTAAACAATTTAATCATTAGCGATATTTAATTTACTCTCCCAATATATACTTCCCGTATTTATCGTTGGTCTGGAGACTTTCCGCATTCATCGCTTTTTCGATGGGCTCCTAAAACGATAAATCGGGATAACGCTGTAAATTAATTTGCCTTATAGAACATAGTTATTTGGAAAGTCTAATTGATAAAGTAAAATCTATTTCTTCCTTACTCTAAAGGAGAGATAGAGTTGCATAGAGCTGATGTGGAGAAGACAATTTAGTATAGCTCGGGAGATACTTTCACATTTTTTGGGGTATATTTGCCATCCTCTATCGCCTGCCATAATAATAATAGTTCGTCGATTCACATGTAGTTGACAATTTCAATCGCTTACGCATGAATAAACAAACTTAACGCATTGCAGGAAGGACCGTTCTGTAAAAAACGGTGGGTCTTAAAATTTAACTACTCCCGTAAAACAAACACCGATGGCAAGCTTTGACAGCTGAGGTGCAATTTCACGACCGCAAAGTGGCAACACTGAATGAACCGCATAAGAATGACGTCACACACGACGTCGACCGATATTAAATATGCATTGCTTCGGGAGGTGGTTTTTTTCGTTCAGGTAACACTGGCCGCATGAAAAAGGGGACAAGGAAAATTTATGAGACACGGCGAATTTATTCATTAAAAATACTGGTTGACCCAACAGGGTATGGCAATTCGATTAAAGAATGGTCGTATATGCTTATCTTAACGTTTTTTTTTGTTGCTTTGAAAATTTCTGTTTACCATACGTATGAATGAAACACTAATCTTTCTCGACTATATTTACATCATAACATTGTCTATGTCAGAGGTGGGGTACCATTTCATATTTAATAGGAAGGCCACATACAATTCAGTAAGCTATAATTAAAATGTATGAAAATTAGTTTGTAAATGTATATTGCGAGACCTGACGCTGCAGATTTTGAAATGTAAATCTACTCGCTTGCACCGAAACATTATGTTTATAACCATTATTAATTGGCAACTAATATACCTTGAGACAAGACATGACGCTACAGATTACGTAATGCTTGCAATAATATTCGACCGATATCCGTTATTCTGCTGACACCGTGTGACAGGTAGGCACTCATCAATGTCTGTCAAAACTAGATCACAAACATAGAATAGATAGACAAACGAAGGACAACTGAAAAGAATTCTGTATCGACCGCCAAACGCGATTCAATAACCGTCTCAACGTAATATCTATCGTCACTCGCCGACCAAACTCTGGACAGCACTAATCGTCATCATCAACATAATCCGTCATCCAGTCTCACGTCAGACAACAACATTGGAATCATATTCCTACACGTATGAAAACAGTGAAATGAAAAATTTTGATTCTCTGAAATAAAGAGACTACGTCTACAGTTGACCTAAGCCGGTTCTGTTTTTTAACTCATTCACTCCCAAACAGGTTGAATTGGGTAATAAGCAACATTCAGATATTTTTCAGATTTTTCTTTATCAGATACAAACTATACAAAAAATTACTTTGAAAAAAATCAGGAAAAATTGAATGGTTAACGGTAACATGAAGCTGTAAGACCAACCGGTACTTCAAAGTCATCGTCATTGTCATCAATCATATCATCATTACACGGTGGAATCAAGTTTTCATCCAAATTCCATCTGTATAAAATTTTGTCCACTTTCGTCCGAAAGCTAATGAATGAATCTAGGTATGAAGTGAAAATAGTCGGAGAATTATATACCTGCGCACAGAAATACAGGCTGGCATTCAATCGAAGGTTTTTGGACAATTGATGTAACACTCAAAATTGAAATTGTTCAAGAGAGGGTGAAAACTGTTTTTATCGAAAACACTATACGGTGAGTTACGTTACGTATGTTTGAAATGAACTCCTGTAAATTCTAAAGTTTGCAGATACGGGATTATACGTAGGCAGTGTCGATATAATAGTGGCGTACATCAAGTGGCCGGGTTAGAATTTCTAAAACGAAAACCAATGTTAAATGAGGTTTCCTTTTCAATTCATTTTTCTAATTTACATTATTTGGCCGAGACCTGCTCTGTCGACTTTAAAATGAGATCCAATCATTAACACGGATTCGTATTTTTTAAGGAATACATCAATTGGCCAAAACAACGTCGATGTTTTACCACTAATCAACTAGGTGGACTGCGGTACTCTAGATACGACAATATTAATCGCATATGGTCGTCCGTGGTATTCAATCAATTATTTCGAATACTATTATATCTTTGTTTTTACTAAAACTAGTAGGAAAAGTATGGCTTGAAAAAAATAAAAATATTTCTGATGAATTTTCACTAACAAAGTGTATTTTTCTTACTGAATCGCAACCAAAAATCCGCATTTTAGGCAATTGATACGCTTGATCTGCTATATCGATTTTATATACCATTATTTTTAGATTGGTTTGTATAACTAAGCCAATTTAGTCCAGTTCATAGTTATCTTAAATCTATTTTAGGAACCAATTTAATATACGGGCTATCTGCAAACTTTATCACATTAAATAGACAATGGTATTTCCATTGTTACGAAAGCTTCCCTATATATTGACGTATAATTTAACAAATACATGTTTCGAAAAGTACTATTTGTAATCATTTTTTAATGAATTCATTTTTATAGATTGCTTTCAGTGAAAAAAATGTATTTAAAGTATCTTAGTATTTATTATACAACTATTTATGTTTTTATGCGAAAATATGAGAATGATATACCTCTATTAGGAATCCATATGCTTCACATTGGGAATGGATATGATAAAAAATTTGTTGAAATACAGTACAAGCAATTCTTGGGCGGACTAGGTTGGAGCTTTCAAATTTAATTTATTGGAGAAATCCTATTGTTAAAAATAAAACGTCATGGAAGATTTTAAACATTGTTAGTCTAGGTCAGAAGAAATGTGCCCTAGACGAAAAATATTCTTGTTTCAGCATGAAATATCTTCAAATCAAAAGCTGCATGATTACAGAGAAAGAAAACTACATGCTATGTGCGCTTCTGTGTCCCGAAATTTAGTATTTGGTATCATAAAACGACCCAATTATTGATACATATAAAAATTTTAATATTTAAAAAAATATATTAAGTAGAATTTATTTGATTATTCGGTATGAAAAGAACATAAAAATCAAATTCACTAACCTCTTTAAAAGCTTCTTAATTAACTGATCAATATTGCATGGCTATAAAGATTGTGGAAGGTATTTTCCCTTATACAAGGTTTATTAGTTCCAAAGGAGAAAAAAGCCTACGCGTAAAAGTTTTAAAGGTTACACGTCTATGTTCGGAGGAAAACGTGTTTACCAAAAAGTTTCTGACTAATAGAAGACTCGTGGAGTAAATTTGATAGGATCTCAAAATATTTTTAGTATTTTAGATGTTGCTCGGAGCTTTAATGGCTACGGCGTAGCGGTTGGTGAGCTAATCTCTACGATAGTGCTACGAGCCATTGTTTTTTTATTTTAGTAACTTTTTATATTCATCTATAGTTTCACATAAATATTCTAGTTGGTTTTTATGAAACAAATAATGATTAATGGTGCTTGAAATATAATTTTAATATGTGTCAATACAATACATTGTCGGTGTCGTTGGTTACGGCTACGGATGTCTCGGGTTGAATTCCCGATACGGACGGTTTTCATAAATTGACCTTTCAATCGATTTATGAATTTCTGTTCGTAGTCTGAGTGTTTGTGATGTGTAAAAACACCTTCCCACCCATTCGATCCTCACGGGGCTTATAGGGAGAGCGATTAGCTTACACTAATCCTGTCCTAGCTTATCCTTCTATCCCTAATCTGTTCGAAATCTCATTGAAAGATTTTGTTGAGATACCTCCACTAGGAGACCATATACTCTACGTTGGGAACCAGACATGGAAAAAAATTACAAACATCGAAATATTAAGAATTACTTAGTGTTCGCAAGCAAGTTTTTTTTCCTACTTTTATTGAAACTCTATGAAGCTTGTAAAAACAGTTTTCTGGAATATAATTTTCAAATGTGAATAGTGTAGGTACTGAAAAATTATTTTTTCATCTTTCTCGAATGTGTTCTGAGTTACAAAATTTAATGAATCTGTGAAAAATTTCCCTTTTCACACCTGATCACCGTTAAAGCACCCATACCCTTAATTTTCCAGTAATTTAAAGTTAAAATTAAAATCATTACAACGTAAAGTGTAACGATCAGGCATTCATTCAGCATTAAATGATAATACCCTCATTGGTTATACGAACTCTTTAGATAATCCACCATTGGTTAGTGTTGGGAGTTGAAAAATATAGGGGCAGCTTTAAATAAAGTCGCAAGCGCACTTTGCTTAAACCTGCTCAGATTATGACAGGGGCTCTCAAATAATGGACTTTAGTTATTTAATTTGTGTAATTATTGAAAAAACTCGTAATCTTTACACTAGTTTATGGCATTTTTAAAATCTCTACTTTTACAAGTCACAGTAATTCGATAATAATATTTTTTTTCGTAAATTAGGGCCAGTATAGAAGAAGTACGTGTTTAGGTGTCCTGAATTTTATATGTAAATCAAAAATGAGTTATAAAAAGCGAAATATTTGTATCGGCTGGGCTTAAACTTTAGTTATATTCACAGTCTGTATAATCGAAAAGCAAAAATTGTCTTTTATCGGTGGCTCAAATTAAGATTTTCACAATTTATTACGATCACTGATTTTACAACAAGTCCACAAACTCTCAGATTACAAACTGAAACATATAACGTCAACGGTGTTTTCGCCAATTGATGTAACCGTCAAAATTGAAATTGTTCAAGATTAAAAACAGTTTGTATCGAAAACATTATACGGTGAGTTGCGTTATGAATCTTTGAAATGCACTCCTCATATTTTGAAGGTACGGGTTTATACGTAGGAACTGTCGATATAGCAGTGGCTTACTTCAAGTGGACGGGTCAGAATTGTTGATTCTAAAACCAATGTAAAATGATGTTTCCCTTCCAAAAAATGGTAAATTTATTGTTATAATTTATCATTTGGCTGAGACCTGCTCCATCTTCTTATAAATGAGATCCAATCATTAACTCATTTTCGGATTTTTTGAATGTTACATCGATTGGCCAAAACACGATCGATATATTTCAACAGTCAATCAATTTCAGCATATCACAACTTCTCATTTTGTTATTTTTCAAAGTAAGGGCGTTATAAAATACTACCACATAATTATATCACACTAAGAAAATTCATCCTTTTAAGTGACTGAATATTTCGCTAGCACCCCCTTCATAGCCGATAAAGGCTTTTTATGTATTATAGGTATGTAAACTTAATTCAGTTCCAAATAATCATTAAACAAAAAAGTAAATAGGAAATATTATAACATACATGAATGATGTTGCGTTGAAATTAAATACATAAATAAAGTGAGGAATTACAAACATAATGTTATTGAAAACCTGTTAAATGGTAAATAACTTTATAATAAATTGAAAAATAGCAAAAAGTATGGTTCTGACGATGGCAATACGCCGCAAAATTTATCAACTTTATTATACGAGTCTTGTGGACCAAAATACTTTTTACTTTGAAAATATAACTAATTTTAAAATAACAGCTTAGATTTGTGAAAAAATATATCAAGATGTATATTTTTCTTTTATTTTTAAATTAAAATGGAAAGAAAACATCATATCGTCGTTTTTCTGGAAGAAGACACCAACTGAAAAATACTAATTTTGAGTAATTTGACTTCGAAGTTTGTCAAACGTTTGAAATGCCATACCTTTTTCATTCTGTTTGTTTGTAAAAACTGTTTTTAAGTTAAAGTATATTTTTTAAAAATAAGTTTGTTAGTACATTCGATAGAGTTTGAAATAAGGAACATTTTTCTATAACTAACTCAATATGTCATTTTTCGATTTAGTGTTTTCATCCAGAACAATGACGATATCCTAATTCTATCAAGTGTTTTCATTACGATTTATTTACTGGTAGCGTACCTTAATAAAAGTTAAAGAGTTTAGCCAACAGGAGTGTAAATAAAACTGAAAAAAACTTGATCATCTCTCAAAATATTATGTACTGTTAGAACAATGAAAAAAGTTTTCAACCCCCAAGATTAGGGGCTGCGATATTGAAGCGAGCGGCCAATAAAGCCGACTATGGAGCCGGCTTTATGGTTAGTCTATGGGACGGAAGATAATATTATCATTATAGCGGTTAGTCATTATTATACGTGGCGACATTGTGTGAATAATTTTCCACTGTGAAATTAACGAGGGTCAGGTTGGTTTATAAAAAAATAGTAATAAGCAATTGTTACCATTCTTTTGAAGATAACTTGTTATTTAAATATACAAAAACCGTGTGGTCAATGCTCTTAGGTGTTTGTCCTATTCGAATTACTGAATGTTTAAATTTTTTAAATGTTTATAAATATGCTGTAGCAATATATATAGTTGTCTATACTTACAAATATCGATTGATTTTTGGCCAATCGATGTAACCCTCAATAAATGCGAAAAGATCTCGGCCAAATGATGTAAATTAGAAAAATAAATCGACCACTTTTTGGAAGGGAAGCATCATTTTACATTGGCTTTAGGTTTAACAATTCTGACCCAGCCACTTGATGTAAGTCACTATTATATCGACACTCCCTAGAGAATTTACAGGAGAACATTTCAAAGATTCAAAACGCAACGTAAAAAAAAGTTTTTACTCTCTCCTGAACAATTTCAATTTTGAGGGTTACATCAATTAGTCAAAACACCGTAGATATGATATGTGAATAGTTCAATATTTTCGATGGCTTCGTTGGTGACTTTGTGGAAATTCATTTTTAAAATAAAATTAAAATTGATAACTCAGTTATTCCACTGAATGTGTTACTAAATTTCAGTTATGCTAAATGGCATGTACTTACTTCAGACTGAAGATGTTTCTTTAAGAAACGAAACACGTCACACATTTAGTACTACAGCCAGTGGAATAACTAAGTCATCAATTTTAATTTTATATGGGAAAAGTTCATTGTTTTTATTTGATACAACATAAATAGTATTAATACCTATTTGAATATATTATTATAAAATTATTATAACTAAAATATCTTTTAAAAAGTGTGATGATCAATAAACTAATTACGTCACATATTTAAAGGAGGTAATCAATTGACTACCTAAGTTAGCGCGTTTTCAATTTCTAATTTATGATTTATTACGCAAATAAGTAAGTATGTTAAATTATTATTATGCAATTAGAAAGCCGTTACCGGAAATAAAATTAAGGATTAGACATTTAACTGTTTAAAATTAACATGAATATCTTCACAGCCTGGTAAATACCATTGTAAATACCAATCATTGATGTACCGGCCCCAAACAGCACATTAAGTTAAATATTTTGTATTCTATCACAGAAAAGTAACGACATTAGCGATTAAATTAAAAAATGTCGTTCATAGTTTAAAAGTAATTAACTACACTAAGGAACTGAGAAGATTTTCGACGCCATCATGAAATTCTTGGCCTTCTATATTGTGTTTGTTCTCTAATGCATATCTCAAATATGACTCTTTGGGTAAGAGCATACAAGAAATCTGTCACTGTTGACGGTATAAGATTTATCTTGCAGATAGTTTTACCGCGATTCTCGTATAACATAGTTGACAATGTAGAATTTTCGAAATTCGTGCCAAAATAATTTAAAGTTTAAACCATATCGTATTTATAATTTCGGTTTATACTGGCTTACTGAAGGTGACAGTTAAAATGATAGATGTATTTTTCCGTGTAAACTATAAAACGGTATCTACAATTTAAGGATTTTGGAAAAAAAACGCTTAATCATTTCTGAATTGCGAACACGCCCCTTCATTTCGTTGTATTAAATACTGATCATTGACAGCACGACAGCAGACTTACTTTAGTCGTATTAATAATATTTTTAATAATTTTCATAAGTGTTCATAGTGTTTAATTGGAATGGTAACTAGAAATATGCGCACACGACAAATGCATATATGACAATTGTACAATAATCACATGCGCACAATAACGCACATACAAATTCGCACAGAGAAAATTATGCATCCATACGTACTAGGGCTTCTAATCCCGGTCTATTAATCAATCCCGTAATCCCAGGATTTCAGTATTCACTGTAAATGTCAAAAAAATTATTCATATTTGAAATTAAATACATCCTGATTAACTATAACATGTAACTCGGTTTGTTTATTTACATACTTTTTTATAATACCTACATAATTAATACATATATGTATTGTGGTCTTCCTCTTTTTTATATTTTTTAATTTAGTAAATTTAACTAGATAATTTTGGCAACGATATATTTTTGTTTTTTTTTTTACACTATTTTCGTACAATCAATTTAATATATAAATGAAATCTTCTACATAAATAAAAAAATCCATTTTCATGTCAAAAAAATATAAAATCATATATTCATTGCAATTGAAGCAATATTAGATACAGATTTAATTTTAAATATCCAATCCCGGGATAGAAAAATAGTGAAACCCGAAATCACGGGATTGTATGCCGTAATACGTAAATAGAGAGTTTGTGAATATAATGAATATAATCATGGAACCAATTATAACGTCTTGAGAGATATTTTTCGGATTATTTTTTAAGTTTCCCGTAGACTAAAACTCATTTCTGGGAAAATATTAGAAATACGCGTCAGAGATTTTTACCATTAAAGAAAGAAAAAAGTTATAAAATTCAAATCCATATTTAAATGTTAACAGACCATTTTATAAAAACAAATGACGTATTAGGCAATACGTCATTGTGGTTCGAAATACGAATGACGTTTGAATTAATTTGTGATAGTTCGGATCGACTGATAGAAATATAGAGATTCCTGTTTCACCGATATTTGATTATCGCATAAACACACCGTTATAAAGTAGAAAACTGCTAAATTATTCGAGTAATTCAAAATAATTCGAAGCTTTTGTGAGTTTGCAAGAATTTATTGATTGGAAAAATCAATGTTTAAATAGGGAACTCTCCCTATTGAATAATGCTTGGAATTTATTTGAAGTAGTTTTATTTGCTGTAAACAGCTTAAGCAGGACGCTTTTGTCTAACAAAGGCGTCCTGAAATGTTAAGTGAAGCGATGTGAGGCTAATTTGAACGGGGAATCTCCCCTCGAGCGCTTGCAGAAAATCTCTAAAACTTCTCAAACATCGAGATTCTTTAGCCAACAATGGAATTTCCCGCGGTGACATGAGCACATACATTTACAATCTTATAATGGATTTTAAGTACATATTAATAATTATATTTTCATAAATGTAAGCTAAAATATAGAGATCTCCGACACTTTCTCAATCCCGAGATTGGTCATTAAGTATAATTTCATATTTTAAATTGGATATTCAAAATTTAATTTGTGTCAATTATTACTTCAATTGGAATGTACATATGATTGAGCATTTTTTTTTGGGCTTTGAAATATTTTATTTAATGAGAATCAGTCATTTACAAAAAGAATAATCAAAATAGTTTTATATTTTATTTTATTTATTGCATTATCAACGTAGGTTATATCAAACGGTATCCAAAAAGGGCGATTTCCTTAAATTTGACTTTAAAATATTGTCCTTCATCCGTTAAAGAAGTGGTCCTGCTTTTTCCTCCATTTCAAATTGCTTAAAACTGTTGTTACGAAATAAGAGAAGGAGAGAGATCACAATACATTTATATTATATAATTCAGGACATCGACTGAGGGTGCTTGATGGAATTTCAATATCAAATTTGGATTATTGAGATTTTGTACACTTCCATGTATTTTGTCACTAACGACCCGGGTTTCGCCTTTCGGCATCTTCAGGCATTCGAGCACACGAACGGACTCGAACTGACTCGAATGCCTGAAGATGCCGAAAGGCGAAACCCGGGTCATTAGTGACAAAATACATGGAAGTGTACAAAATCTCAATAATCCAAATTTGACATTTATATTAATTGTAAAGGTATTATAAAAAAAACTATGTACGTGAACAAACCGATGAACGAACTAATTTTTAGCGTTTATATTGAATCCTGAAAGCCCAGGATTGATATTAAGACAATTACGGGATTCGAGATTGAATAATTGACCGAAATCCCGGGATTAAAAGCCCTAGTCACAACTCTGTCATCTTTGCATGATTGTATTAGATGTCATGTCATCCCGAATTAGTAAAAATCTTTTGTTTGTGACGAGTATTTTATTTTTGTATGAATGTATTATATAATATTTACTTTTTTATTCAAACCAACAACATCATCCATATATATCTCATATAAACCTACAGAAATACTTGGAAAATAGTATATTGGTCGTTTGTATAAGAATCGAGTTTCATTTTTAATTTATATCTTACGCATCATATCGTATGCATCATGGCAAATAGTAGAAAAAATGGACTTCATTTAATTTATTATAATTGGAGTTTATGGTAAGGTAGATTTCACAGCCCTGCTTTCCTATAAATATTTTATCGAAAATCTACGGCATAGATTTATAATACTGCAATACCTTGTTTAGTAACGAAGTTAGTTCGACTTTTAGTATAAACACAATTAAATATGTATCAAAAAGTTGGCCTTATTTTTCCTTTGTTTATTTGACTTGTTCAATATTATTAGTATTTATAATACATATTAATTCAATGGCATTTAAGAAAACATAAAAGAAATACTATATAGGTATATAAGAAGCAAAATATATTATTGTTATCACTTTGGTTACACACAGCAGCTGAGGATAAAGAAAACGTAATTTGTATTGTAATTAAATCAACTCATTTTTAAAATTTTGAGTATAAATATAATTAACAATAAACCCTTCTCTTGTTTATATTATATTCATTTTAAAATATATATATATTATATCATAAATGGTTTCTGATTTACAAAAAATATTTCGGCACATTCTTCGCCTAGATTGTTTTTTATTTCTTCTACGTTTTTACAATTATCAGGACCGGTTTCGCTCTACACTATCATAATCAAACGATCAGACGATAGTGCTCGTGATAATCGAAGCCGGCCGTGATCATTATAAATATGTGGAAGCAGTACAAAAAACTGTGGTTTTTTTTAAAAATGAAAGTGCCTTTCACCAATAGCTGACACATCTTAAAAGTGATAAACCACTGATAATTAGCAGTAATAAACAATTATTGTTTACCGGTTCCGTCGCGGATTGGTATACATTTTTGAGCTCACATCATTCTCGGTTTCATGGTTGAGGCATCAAGTTTTCAAAAGGATACTTGAGTGCAATTTTTGCTTGTAACGTTTTTATTTATTCCCGCTCTGTCCTTATTAAACTTTGAAAAGGGAACTGTAGAGAGAGTGATTAAATAGCTACAAGGTACTACTTTTATTTTGACGCTTTCTGAAAAAGGTGGTTAGAGACTGACTTACAGCTATAGATGTACTAATTTAACTTGGCCGCTAGTGAGGGTGCCACCGTCACGTTAGAAATGTTGCCATACTCAATCATACAAGAACTGAAATTTCTATAAATTTCAAAACTGATATTTTAGCGACGGTTATTAAAAGTAGACAAGATATTTATTTTGCATAAAATGGCAATTGGAGAAATTTATTCAAGACTGATAATTCTATATAGTTCCAAATTTGGCGATGGCCAAGCAATGTTGGTAATACTATAGTTTCCGCTAAAAAAATAACGTCTGTTGAGTCTATATGTACGAGATTGGAAGTGGACATTGTTTAAAAGTAGTAATTGAATTACTAGTGAGATATTTTTTTGTAAAATTGCCACAATACTGTAAGTAAAAAAAACTCTAATAAAATACTGGCTCTCAAATGGTGGTTAATCAATCAAAACCATTTTAGTGCCATAGACCAAAAGTGGGTTCAATTTAATTTATGACTAAATTGACTGACTCTAAACAGTGTTTGTTTTAGTGAGGCTGTTCATGTAAGCTGGGCTTAATACAAAAGAATTTTTTTTTTCAAACAGAAAGCTAATTATGTTATGCTGCTTTCGTTAAAAATAGAAAGGCTAATGACTCACCCGCTACCCCTTCAAAGCAAAACAATCGCCCGACATGATGCTCAAAATAATGATTGTGGTTGTTTTGTTTTACAAAAATCAATAAACGCTTAGTTCGGGAGTTCCCAAATCAAATTTCGCTGTGTTCTGAGATTTGCATTAAAAAAAAAAGTCCACCAGGAATTAAGTAATATATTTTTAAACGCTGACGTAATAATTTATTATTGTTCCGATGTAAAGTGATTAACGCAGAGGTGAATTGAAAACACATAAATAATTAAATTGAAAAAAATTGTATCAAAAATATTGTAGAAAAATTGAGCTTTTAAATGTTTATTTAATCGTTATAACTGATAAAAAACTAAAACAAACCAAATATAAAATTATTTATTCTTTTTTCGTAATAGATACACTGTTTTAAACATTCAAATAATCCAACTTATAAACATTTTTCTTTTTCTCGACCTCTGCTAATTTGATGATTTGAGGAAGTGATGAAAACATCACAGTGATTTTCGTCTTTATATAAAAAATTATAAATCTATTAAAAAAAATAACAAATTAAAAATGTTCTCTCTTGTATACCAATCCTCTGTATCACTTTGAATGCATGAAAATGGTTTAAGGCTTCCATGCTAATTATCTATTTTCTGCTTACTGTTTACTTTTAAACTTACTTTTAATATTTGGGTCCATATATTTGGGGATTGGCAGCAGAAGTTTCGAAAAAATATGTCGTGAACAAAACATTTTACTATATCATGTTTAAAAATTATCGATGTGCTACTCAAATATACGTTTTCTGATTCCCTTTATATAGCTAAGCGCGAAAACGGTCGATATATCGACCATCTACTTTAAAGGCCATAATTCATACGTTGTACATATAAATGTCAAACGAGGCGATATCGATAAAGTTCTTTGGTGTATTTATCGACCATTATTGTCCGTAAGTGGTTGATAATTCGACCATTGCGCATTTACGACCTCAGCTGGAATAGGATTTGTACATAACATTTGATTTTGCAAATCATATGTTTTATGGTTATGTTGTGTGTTGAAGGATAAACTATTTATGTAATTATGTAATATGCATTTATTTATCGATTTACAGTATTTTTTTCGATAAATAAAACACCAAAGTATTTTTTGTTTTTATGACAAAAGTTTTGATCAATACACAATACATAATTCTAAATAATAAAGTTCACAGTTGAATTAGGAAAAAAATAATTTTCGCTATAAAGAGTTAAGAGTTTGACAATTTCTGGTCTAGACTCAGTCATTGGCAGAACTTTGGATAAGAATCATGATAGGTTTTGTGGTTATGACGCAACATACCCATTACCTACGGTTCCCATATATAAATATTCATATAAATTGTTACCTACACTGGTGTAGTGAGCGGAGATGGGGCATTATATATATCCATTATTTAAGGTATCTTTCTGCTTCGGTTGGTAACTACTTCGTTCGGTATTTTATGCTATGTAACAACAAGAATGTTGCTTTGTAATTCAATTTGAGGTATATTACATATTGTGTTATATACCATGTGCTTACTATATTCACATACCTAAATTTCTCATCAAAATACACATAAGAAAAAATTTATTATACTACCGGAAATCAAAAGGGATAAAAAAAAGTTTTGTTGATAATTATATACTGGGTGATTCTGATGAAAATGTTTCTATTTTTACAAACGTTTTTTTTTCTATAGTTTGAATAATATTTAAAATCACTTACTATATTTATTTGTATCGAGAACTTCTAAAATTCACTAATGAAAAAAAGAACGCTTTCTAGTGGAAAATTATTATTTTCGTCACAATCAAAAATTATTAAAGACTAGCTTAACCGTACCCGTCATAGAATATTAAATGTCTAAAGTACCTAGTACGTCGGAGCTGTGTGTCCATTGTATAACATTTTATTTCATTATACACTGAAAATTGCATACCCACAAGTGATATGTGATAATGATAAATCGTCTACAGAGCGGTCTGGGCTATTATGTATAAGATAATTCCTCCAAATATATTGTAATTTTAAACTGTATATTTTCTAGGGATCAAGCTGAAAATTATATGCTAAAAAGACCAACACCAAAAATCTTGATGTATTGTATATCCTTTTTGATTAAAAAAAACCTCCACACGGTTTCAATAATTATTGATATCAATTAACATTCCTCCAGACTCCAGACTTTTGAAAGCACTGAATTACACAGATGTCTTCTTTTTGACGGATTCAGTGGTATGTTGTTATTATTCACTTATAATGTATGTTCTCATTATAGATAGGTTACTAAAAATAAAAAAAAACTAAAGTAACACGAAATTGTCTTCACTCGGGCAAAGAACAAACAAATATTTATACTAGTAAATAACGTTTTATATAGGACGGGTGGCTTCCCGCTATTAAACTTATTTCCAATTGTATTGTCCCCTTTAATCATTGTAACTATTAATGTTATTGTTTTTGTCCAGTTTCTCCCCGCTCGCAATACAAAAATCTCGAACACTATTTTCTCATTTATAAGATAAGAATTAGAATCAATATCCACGTTATAAACAAAAAAATCTACGATAGAGTTAGTCTGATGATGCTTCTTAAACAGTCTAACGCTTGTCACAACAAGTAACACAACTACTAGAATTAAGAAGCTATTATTTAAATTGTATAAACAGATATCTGATAAATATGTACATACCCGGGTCTCTCATCACGTCAAGAATTTTCATCTAATCGTACATCTCAAAAACACATAAAATACTTAAAATATTTTTTTTACCACGTCCGCTGCCAATGTGGAGCATATGGATACGTAATGAAGGTATCACAAGGAAAGTTTTTCTACGAGAACTGTTCGTTACTCAGTTTCTTGGACTCTCTTTTTGGAAATGAATAGGGATAGTAGATCCATACTGCCCGTACCGAAATTTGAAACCGAGACATCCGTAACCGAAGCCAACGACGTTGACCACTTCACCATGGACCCGATTGTATCATGTACAGTTTATACATTATTTCATAACTTTAAATTATTTTTGGAAAATGTTATCTAGATGTTTTTAACAGCTTGTAAAAAACATATTTTTCTGACACGTGTGCCCACTTAAAACAAAATGGCAATGCTGTGATTTAATACGTCGTTTTTCTTCCGAAATAGTGAGTTAAATAATATCTACGATACAAAAAAAGGTGGGAAATTCGCGTGACCAATATGCTAGGCTTGAATTCATATAAAGTAGCCGTCAGAAAAGCACAAACGTGTTCTGGGCGAGGCGAAAAACTCTGTTCCTTTTGTTATTTTCGCGAAATTTATAAAATCGACTGCGTTCTTTTGAAAGAAAAAAGAAAACATTTTTTTTTATTAAAGCATAACATGCTAGCCTTCGCTGTTATGTGTTTATAAGTAGACTGACGAACTCACATGAAAAATATATTAAGTAAAGAATTTTTTATAGTTCAAGATAATTTTTTTTAATCAAAAAATCCGTTTTTTCCTATAATAAGTCTGTATACAATTGAGATAACTTTCATAAGATTTTTAAAAAGGATTATCAAATTGATTGGTGAAAGTCACCTGAAAGTATTATGTTTTATTTTCAATGATCCCAGAACAAATTCACATCCCAGTGTTCTCGAATCCTTGAAAATGAATCCTGAAAGAATTTCGAAACGTTGGGTGATTGCCATCATACAAAACACATATCATCCCAAAGTTATTTCAATGCCACGTCAGCCACGCCATTGTCAGAGCTATGAAGAAATGGAAACTATTGATTCACATATAAATATACTATAATTATTATGTTTAAATATTGTATATTTCTTTTAAATTAGTACATATGAGTTGCTGAGTCGCTAAACAAACTGCTGGTGATTTTTCAATAAAATAAGTTTTTAATACACGTATGTGCTTTATCGATAGATATATCAATTTTTCCAGTTGCAAGTTTAAAATTTCTGCCTATTTCGTACCATGTTCTAAATTTAAAAAATTTCCAAGCTGAAAAATGTCGTTTTTTGCACGATATTGATCCTTATTTTACACGGTCAACGCAGTCCGAAAAACGACAGTGTAAAAAAATATTTTACTTTATAAATATACTTTTTTCGTTTAAATATACCGAAATAAAAAAAATAACTCAAATTATACTTAAAACTAACATACCGCTCGTAACAGCTTTTCGAGTTTTACTCAAAACTCTAAAAACCTTCGGCAGCGTGCTTAGCGACTCAGCGAATCATGTATCAATTAAATTAATTCGTTGGAAAGGCTTCCCAAATTTGACTTTAAGATTTTTCTGTCTTCATAACTCTTAATTTGGTAACTAAAGTATAATATTGTGCTATTAAATATTTCTCGATAATCGTGCCCGGAGCGACAACAAATCATTATTATATAGAGTGTTAAATAAATCTATTTCAATAAAACCAACAAAAGAACATAATCAGATATTAAATTGATCATTCAATTGATCTTTTTGGACTCGTAAAGTAATGGAAATTATTTTGAATTAATAAACAAAAGAACTCGAAAATTGAATTCATTCTGTTTTGAGTGAAAAACGTTGTTCCATATTTAAACATCATCCGATTACTTATTGACCATTTGATTTTAGGCAGCCGTGAAAAAAACACATTCCATGAATGTTTGATGCCATCACACAATAGAGGTTTTTGTGGGGCGCAGACCAGCGGATCACTGTGAATGCAAAAAAAAAAATTGACGATCGTAAAACATCATACGAAACAATATATACAATATGCCAGAAGTGTAACAGAGTGGTCAAAGTCGGCTTCGATTGCGGTGTTCACGGGTTCGAATCAGTACGACAGTTTCATAAATTTATGAATATTCGTGGGAAAGGCATGGATCGATATGATGTCTAAATTATCTCCCACACATTTAATACTAAAAACGTGGCTCAGAGAAAGTGATTAGCTAACCAATAGTAGTGTCCAAGCCCAACTCTTCTCACTGTATTGTTTTCGTAAAACAAATCTTATTGAGATAAACTCCATTATGAGTCTAAAATGTTTTCCTTAGGGGACAAAAAAGTATCGTGTGTATACATTACAACGTTTCAAAACGTCAGGAATTTGTAAGATACTGAATGTTTTTTATTTTTAATAAAGCTTAAGACTTTTCATAAAACATTGAGAATCATTTACAGCACAGGTGGGCACCGCATGTAAAATAAATTTTTCAACTGATTTCTTGTGCGAAACAGCTGATATATATTTGGAATAAAGTGAGTAAGAATTATTTGCTATTACAATTTTAATCTCACTTAAATTTTAAAAGATATTAATAACATTCGATTTGTTCAAAAACGCCTTTTTTACTTATCTCAATCTACAAGATTCGGAACTATGTCTTATACTAGTCAAACTAACATGCTTTATACTAGTGGAAGGCGAAAATATTATAATAGAAAATGTATTTATCAAACAATCATTTAAAAGATTTGATTCCAAATATATAAATAAAAGTGTAAATTCAGTTCGATTGCTACGAATCAGACTATTTTGAAAACAAATCAGAACTTTCTTGTCGCGAATGTTTTAAGTAAAGTTTATGACGTAATCGTAAAATAAAAATTGATTCAGTACTTAAAACGATTCTAAATGTATAAATTAGTGCTCACTATCATAAAAAAATATCTTCACCTTCTGACAGCTCTGTTGAATTAGTTAACTAACAAAATTGGTGCGTTGTATGGCTGAATAACCAAACACAGCATTAGTTTTTCATGGCATTTTTTCGCATCACTACAGCAGCTTGGCTGTATCTGATATGTTCCCTCGTACTATATGTACGAACTCCCTCTCGCTCAGTTTGCATCTAGTAAAAAATGATTGGCACATAAATTGGTATATTGCGTTGGCAAGGATTGTATTTTATAAATAACAAATAATACAATCTCACATTAGTTAAGTTGTGGGAACATACATATATCAAACGTACTGGTGTATGAATAATTAAAGATTCAATTTTTTCTTAAAATATGAATCCATTAGTACTTCTTCTTTTGCTTTATAAGCTTATAAACTACGTCTTTAGAGAAGTAACGATTGAAATACTTAATATCGGATGCTGTTTTGGCCAATTAGTGTAACCCTCAAAATTGGAATTGTTCAAGAGAGAATAAAAACTGATGTTATCGAAAACATTATATGGTGAGTTGCGTTATGAATCTTTGAAATGCACTCCTGTAAAATCTTTAGTTTTCAGATACGGGATCATACGTAGGGAGTGTCAATATATTATTATAGCGGCTTACATCGAGTGGCCGGGTCAGATTTTTTAAACCTAAAACCTATGTGAAATGATGTTTCCCTTCCAAAGAGTGGTCAGTTTATTTTTCTAATTTACATGATTTGGCCGAGGCCTGCTCTGTTGTCTTTAAAATGAAATTCAATCATTAACTTATTTTCGTATTTTTTGAAGGTCACTTCAATTGCCCAAAACACAGTCGATATAATATAGTTGAAATTCAATTTGACGAGAAAAATTGAAAATTGTTAAAACGACCAAGAGCAATAGGGCAAAAACAATGTTCTGAGTCACAGTTTTAACGCGTGCTGGCCGATGATTTTACACGCGCTGTCTTTTTTTTATAAATCTCATTTTATATTTTTAATGCTCTTGTCTTAAAAGATGTTTTTTCTTTTATTTTACTTTAAATAAAAATACTGATTAAAAAAGTAACGTTATTATATTACAAACGGATGAATTCAGTGGACACCGACCGCCAGCATTCTCATTAATCCATTGTATCGAGGTTTTCTTGTGTTAATATCATACAACGTGGTCTCTGCTTCACTATACGGTGGAATACAGTGGCTTTAAAGTTTAATAAAACTATAGTTTTTTCTTCATTATAGTTTAAAGTGTCTCAGTATCAACTACTGACTTTTAACCATACTCTAAAGCAGTTCTCTACTATGGCACACCAAAACGTACCCCAAAATTTTCGCGGTATATCACAAGCAAAACATATAGATAAAAAGGTATACCCAGATGTTAGATTAAATTTGTTAAATAAACTTTATAAAATAATTGTACGCCTTGGCAGATAATCGGATATTAAACACAAATAATTTGATTTTTTGTAATGAAGCAATGAGACACGGTACACCTAGCATCGGCTCGAGGTAAACTAGTGTGCCTCGGTACAGCACTGCTTTGAAGTGTTTAAAAAACTGGTTCTAGGATGATCGAATGCAAAATAAAGACTCATATTAAAATTTGGCCTCACGCAGAAAATAATATATATTTATAATTTATTACGTTGCCCACCTATGCTCAAATGTCAAGCTAAAGCTTTTATAAGTTGAGGTCTATTCGCTTTCAATATGACGTCTCAATTTTTGATTTGAGGTATGTTAGGGTGGATCGAGAAATGTGGTGAAAGCATAAACAGGTACCTTACAGGCAAAATTGTGGGCGTCTCTCGTAAAGAAAAGAGTATTTAATTCAGCGTTGCATCGGATAACAAAAAAAATCCGAATATAATTTTCATATTGAAAAAAACACAGCTCGAATTTCTTATTTTTTGTGCTGAAGTAGGTATGTCTCAAGTTGCGCCCTTACGCTATTAAATATTTCTGTTTGAAAACCAGGAATCTCGGGCAAAGCTTTGGAATTACGCTCTGCCGTGAATATTTCATACGGTTTACATCCCTGCATCGCTTATTCTATAAGATGGGAATCTCAGACGAGCGGCTCGCGTAGTACAAGAGGGCCAGTACCAATCTGATTGATGATAATGGTTTTGCAATATCATGATAAACTACTAACGTCGAGCATATGGACTATTAATGAAGCATAATAAAAAAATGTTTTGTCGAGTACTGATTGCGAAACAGCCGTTCAGCCCATTGTGCAAGATGTATAGGTGAACTTTATAAATAAAATGGATGGATTTGTTGACGCCATCGCGTGTTTCTTGATGCATTGGACAACGTCGAAAGTTTCGGTTACGGATCTGTCGCGTTCGACTGCCAGTTCGGTCCGTTTCATAAATTGATTTTAAAATCGGTATGTTGTTTGTGATGCCTAAAATTATCTCCTACCAATGCGATATTAAAAACGGGCCAAAGCGAGAGTGATTAGTTAACCGCTAGTGTTGTCCTATCCGTATCCTTCCATCCCTACTCTCTTTAAAAAAAGAGAGAATTGAAATACATGACTCTGTGGAGATCTTGGAAAATGTTTCCTCTTCAGTCAGCGACACTTTTATCAAATCATCATTTCACACAGCAGCAGTTTCGAAATGTGATATTACAAAGTGCAATGATAAGTAAATGCGTGCTTGCAAAAGAAGACTGTCTGTAAACGTGAGCAAATGCAATATTTTGAAAACGCGATACAACGAGAGAAGAATATATAAAAAGGATCATCAGTCTCTCGCCATTCTCCGACCGTATAAAACATCTACTATGAACTGTATTACTGACTTCGCCATCATCATCATCCGTCCTGCTGTTTAATAACGTCAACATACAACATTGGAATCACATATTCTTAAAAGAAGATGAACAACTCAGTAAGGCCATGTGCTCCGCATTGGGAGCGGTTATCGTAAAAAATGTTTTCAGCATTGTTTTAGTAACAGTCAAAATTTGATTCGTTAAAATACGTCACATATTTTACATAAACAACGAACATGCCCACCCATGTTTCTTACACCATGTGCTCAACTTATCTTTCGAATTTCTGGATGGAAACTTTTCAAATTATTACTCTTCAGATGATTTACGGATAAGTTTCCAAATGAATGCATGTTGGTCATGATTGATTCTTTCAAACAGAACATCGAGAGATATTCTTAAACTCTCTGTATAAAAAAAATATTGATTATCCATCCCGTTTTCATGTCAAAAAAATCCTTTGAGTTGTCATGCAGTCACATTTTATTACCGTGTGGGTTTTGTCATGTAAACGCTTTTATAAAACTAAATAATAATTTCAAAAAGTGAAATATGGTTTTATGTAGTATCATGTAATTATTTTTCGTCATATTTGTGTGAGTAAAACCTGAAATACAGATCAAACTATGTGAAATTATCAAAATTCTTCATAGCAGAACAAGCGCGAGACGTGTATCGGTGCCGTTTGAAACAAAACAGTTACATACTGTACGGTCATGCATCTCAGATTATTACTATACTATACTATTATTTTGTATTGTTCGATGGCAAAAATTGACGAAGATTTCAAATTATGATTAATTATACAAAGAAGGCATAAACTATAATGTATTTTTAATTTGTAATTAAATGAAGAACTATTTTATTCAAAATTTCTAATTTTTTCTACGACCTATTTCACAGAAGGTTTAAAGGCCGAAGTAACTCATTGTTACGCCATGAATATGGAAGGCTTAAACAACAATTCTCCATTAAGAATTCATATTGTCTATATTGGGGACGAATATGGCTTTAAAAACAGAAAACAATATAGGACTCAATAGTCAAAATATATCTACTTTCTTTTGGTTCTGACTTGACAGTGGTTGAGATTCCCTTCCCTCAGAAACCCGCCATGTGAGTAGAGTCAAAGAATTTTCTGCGCGGGAGGTAGAAACGCCTGAAATATTTTCCCCTCAAGCTGCTATTCAGCTGACGGACTAACACTTTTAATCTCTCACGTTAAACTGTACTAAAAAGGTACGCTATATATTAAAACAGTGACATTATTACATGCAGAAGTCAGTCACAGCTTTTTAATCATTTTTTTAAATTGAAAATGGCGCATACTTTTATGATATGTATATATTTTTTATTTATATTGAATGCAGTTATGTCATTGAAGAATTATTTCATCTAGCACTCCTTAAAAATAGAATATGCAAGAAACATATTCAGAAAATTATCGAATATCAAAAACAATGGAACATTATTTACGCTATTTAAAAATGTTTTATTCTATCTTCAATTCTGTTTTTGCTATTCGCTTAGGATTAGTGACAGAATAATAAATTTACTTTATGTAGAATAATTTGTCAGGTCTTTATTCAAAAGGTCGATACTCTTGGGTATTTTTCCACTCCTGTTACGGGTGTCCAATCCCCGAACGAACACTTTCATAATTACGGTCGATTTTAGGACTTGTATTAAAAAATATCGATGTCTATAATTTTTTAAATTTACGCTTCGCTCGTCTGATCCTGACTATTTTTACGCGTTTCCAAAAAAGGAGAGATCGAGTTACAGAATAGAGCACAGTTCTTGTTAAAACAGCTTCTTTTGAGATGCTTCTTTAGGAATCTATATCCTCCACATTGGGTGCGGACATGGCTTAAATATATTCACATCTATAACTACTTATTTTATACAATTAGTGATTTCAAATCTTAAATTGCCACCTGAAAGCAACGGTGAGATATAACGAAAAGTCCATTTTGAGATAATTATGCCAGTTGATAACTGAAAGCTGAATCTACATAATAAAACACCGAGATATTTTTCTACAAAATTCGATGCCCCTATTTAAAAACAGAATTTATTGGTTTGGCTCTATAACAAAGTATCAGTATGATAAATGGAATAACTAGATACAAATAATAATATATAAAAACCAGTACCTATCCTCTATCATAAATTGCAAAAGGAAAATAAAAGTATGAAGCATACCTTAATGTTCAATTCTCTCGAAACTAGCATTTTTTATTTACATCACTGTTACTTTCTAGTTCTTCTAGAAACCGGGCAACTAATGCGATATTGAGTAAATTATGATTCATTAAAGTACATTTATAATCAAGCAATTCCTATACTATGATATTTCTACTGACCGCAACAAAGATCATTGTTGATTGCAAATTTCCAATGAATGTATCGAGATTAAATTTAAACATGCCATTATTCATGGTAGTTCTAATTAACTTTCAAATAACACAACTAATTTTCCAGGCATAACTAAATTTATAATAGCTTTGCTATAAGTATTGACGCTGTAGGACTAATAACAAAATTATTGTAATATTTAGCATTAATAAACACTTGAAAATGCTATCGTTTTGTTCTCTTGAAACCCTAAGATCATTTTCGATTTTCGACCATTTATCTTTTCTTCTACAGAGCCGTTCTCATAATCCTGAAGTTCTCAACTCAATAAAATTGCACGATCCCGATTTTTATCTACGTGACCGATACTAGAACGCTAGTTACGAATGTCAGTTGCAAGGGCTATCCGGATGATACAATACATTGCCTAGAGAATTGGGCATATTCAAATAAATTTTATACTTGGTGTATATGTGTGTTATTTGAATTTTAATGCTATACAATGTTTTCTATTTAAGTTCTGGTTGTCTTAAATCTAGGTGATATATATCAAACACATAGCTCATTTGTATCAAACTATAATGTTACGATTTTTTACAATAAAGAATAATTGTTGTTTGGAAAAAAGCTTTCAATCTGAAATCTTAAATTTAAATTATTCTGTAAAAAATATTTGTCTCGTCTACAACAGGCCTGGTTAAACTTTTTAGCTTAAAATAAAGAACTTTCTAAATTGAGTTATATTATTATAATTGCTTTTATATATTATGTTACTTAATACAGAATTTCTTTTTGGGAACATCAGACGGTTTTGGGAGCTAGCTAACAAAAAACTAGCACCTTTTGGGAATAAACTAACGCATAAATTGAGATGGTCTGATTTTCATAGTTGTATATGTTTTAAAAATAAAGTTGGCACTTTATCTATTGTTCAATAAATCGATTTCAGCTATTTTTAAAAGTGGGTTATGAGAAAAATGGTAGCACGAAAAGAATCATTATACAGTAATGTGTATGTGTGAAAATATACGTTTATTATTCAAACATAGATTTCGAATACTTTAAAATCATTTTTCTCAGTATACAGTGGAACTCCTAATTACGCACCGAATAGAAATATTCGCCGTAAATCCCCCAATTGCGCGGTCGCATTCCATTTGCATTTTTTTCATTTATTCTTAGTGTTGGCAGTTTTGTATTTGTTGGAAAAAAAACGTAACTCTTAAAAGATTAACTCCCTCAAATACGCGGTGCCGACTTCCGAGTAAATGTTAGTTTTACTTTACTATTGACGACGTCAGTGACCTAATTGATGTCTAGCAATATTTAAACAATCGTATATTACTAACTTATGAATATAATATGTCCACCATTTTTAGAAATAACAGTTACGGAAACGAGTAAAATTTTAATACAAATTAAAATTTTGTGACAAAAAATTCTATGTTTGAAATCACGATGTGTTTCATTGTTCAGAATGTTTAGTTTATCGATGGCTCTTTTTAAATGTATGACATTGGATCAAGGAAACCGATAAATTAAGCGAAAATTAAGTATGAAAAAGTCAAAGACTTCGAGAGGCTTTATTCAACGCAATATTACAATTTTAATTTAATTTTTGAGAATATTTACCTTGCCGTTAGCTGTATTTGTACAAATAACTGCAATACAAAGTTACGTTTGGAGATCTAAGTTTTATATATTTACCCGTGATTCTTGCCACCACAACCAAAGATTCTATGAACTAGTAAAACCAACGAAAAATTTTAAACTTATACATTAATTAAAAAAATTTTTTTTTTAATAATTAACTATTATTCTTAAATATATGGCAGAGTTTTTATTATGTAGGTACATATGACAAAGACATGAGAACAGCCACGAAAACTTGAGGAGACGTTCATACAATAATTACCTTTGTACGATTAACCCATTTTTGCTCGAATTTTACTTGAAAAAACGCTGATAAAAAAACACTCATCACTCTGACAGGTTAAACCTGAAAGAATGCTGCAACAGACACTCCCGACGCTTTCCCGACGATGACTGATTCAATTTTTAATTTATATTGAATATTATTTATTGAAACGGTAACAATAAAAGCTAAATGTTCCAATATTGAAACACTGGTTAAAAATGAGTTAACGATAAATTTAATTACTTTATGTAGAATAAATTATATTCTAGAAACGCTATGTATATATATCGTAGGTAAATAAATTTTAAAGTAAATAATATTAACACGATCATTATTACTTATTCTACAATTTTAGAAACATTCATTTAGCTGTTGCAGTCGGGTTAAGAAAATTTTCTTGGGTTGAAAAGATCGTTTGCTATTCGAAGCCGGTCCTTGTTCTTATTAAAAAAATATAGATTAGATATTACAAAAATACGCTTTATATTTATGAATATAATGTCGTCCTACTTATAAAATGTATATGCCATTTAATGGCAGTTGATATCATCCATTTAGGTACATGCTAAAAGAATTGAAATAAATACCTACCTACAAAAAATAGAGTTTAACAAAATTTAATTTAAATCAAATAATAAATAATGCCTAATTCGAAAAAATCGATGACGGTATTATTAAATTATTATATTTACCAAATTAGTAGACGTGCATTATTATATTTTTATTTTTATCTAATATTTACTATTTAATTAATACTTGTAATACAATAATTTGTGAAATCTTGTAATTGCATAATTATGGTGAAATATAATTATCAAAAAATACCTGTATTATTTTCTTTGATGTGTTTATTCTGCAATCACTTTGATTTAATGCCTAAATTTATAATTAAAATAATGGATCAACCTTTGTATAACTCGGCAAATCTATATAAATAAGAAAAATATTTTAAATCACACACTCTATAAATGACAAAAATACGCAATATAAATATAATGCATAAAGAGAAATCTATGAGTTGTTGTTTTGATATTTTTTTTAAAAACTCGGTAAAATTTATTATATTGTGACAATATTTTTATTATTTTTGCGTCCTAATATAGTACAGTTTTATATAGATTTTAGTGTTATTTTTGCGGTATTTTAACATTTTATAGTATTCCACTTAAGTGTCAAATTTAAAAAAGCCGATACCGATCGAAAAAATACACATTTTCACTGTGTACAGTCCACTGAAGGAACTCTGAGACACTCAGAGGTACTCGCTGTTTTTTTTTTTTGTGAAACCGGCAATAAATCGAATCTCAGATACAACGCATACTAGCGGATCGATAGTTACACAATAACGTAGAACATTTCACGACGTCGGAAAATAAAGGAAAACACTCTGTAGGGGTCCACCGGAGTGTGCGTGAAATGGGGCTCCCACCGCACACTACTCGACTGAAAAACTGACTGCTTGAAAACCACCCACAGTGTTGCCACGGTATGCCCTGAATACACCCCTGTTAGTAAAACGCGATGATATGATAACACCATTACGATCACTGAAACTTTGCTATCCAACTTATTATTTTACGCCATGAATTGTCACATTTAATATTTTGACAATAATAATTAAATGTTTTTTAATGCTATTCCGTCAACATGACTGATGACGGCGAGATGCAGAAATAATCAGTTTTAGATTAATCCCGGCCTGTAGTCGAGTGGTCAACGTCATTGACTTTGGTTGCTGTGTTAAAATATTCAAATCCCAGTACGGACAGTTTTATCAATCAGTTTGTAAATTTTTGTTCAAAGGCATGGATGTTTGTGATGTTAAAATTACGTCTCATCCATCTGATTCTAAAAATGGGGCTCAATGAGAGCGATTAGAAAACTACTAGTTTTGTCCTAGCCCTATTTATCCTTACTCTTTATACCCTTTATATGCTTACTCTCTCCGTAAAAAGAGATGTTGAACGACTAGGTAGCATTAAGTTTTTTAAAAACTAATTCTGTTGAGATACGCATCATTACTAGTCCATAAGCCTCACATTGGAAGCGTAAAAAAATTAAATTGATTCGAGAATCTCAGCGCAAAAGCGAGGAGTTGGCAGCTTGTTGTGTTGAGTTGTTGCAGTAGAAGAATGGTGGCTAAAAAATCTTAGTCTATGGTAATACCAATTGTTCTAAAATAAATATTTATAAAAATCAAATAATGTATTTGTAAGATGTTTTTTTTAACGAATCAAAATTGAATTATTTTTCATTTAAGAAATATATAATAATAAAATGATTAATAATAATTAAGCATATCTAATGAAAAAATGCGATTGAGCCTTTTCCGATAATTTAATTTGGTTTTTATTTTCTTCATTGCACTCAGAAAACTATTACTCTACTGATGTAACCGCAGTTCAACCCATCGCCTACGAGCTTTTCCGACAATCACCGAATAGATACGAAAACCCACGATAAAAATTTTCGATCTCACGACGACTGACAAACAAAAGCAACCCTTAATCGTACTGCGAATAGTGGATATAATCTCATATTGACACACATTCGCGAATGGCGTTCAGTGGAATAAAAATTGCTTATTCGTGACAGCGAAGAAAATCGAATGCGATGCTAGCGCCAAAGCTTTGCATCGAGGGTTGCTGCAACTAAATAATATACACAAACAGCTCTTATCTCAAACTAGAATCTGTGAAATATTTATGTGATATTTATTAATGAAAACATTTGTTTGTGCGCTTCGTTTGAATTTTTAAATTTAGAATCTGTTTCTTTGCACAGAATCTGTTGGTGTTAAATGGGCCGCCATCTTTTGACAACACTAAATATTCAAGGTAAAAATATGTGTTTTATAATGAATGTTTTTATGCTGCATGAACATCAAATCATCGCGTGTTTTGAATAGCATCGTCATAAATTTTCTTAGCTTTATGTTGATTCTGTTACAATTGTTCCAGCTGTACATAAAACTTCTATTTCCTTTGTTATATTATATGTCTTTCGGATTGTTTGCAGACTAACTACCACACTAACAGAATCGTGTGACAGATGTGCAATTTAGAATTTTATTGTTTTATCAAACATTCACATTTCGTGACTAAACATTACTACTTCTAAGGTTTATTTTATTAGCCATTTAAAATAGTTGATATTTTATATTTATTGCCATTATTAGATACAATATAAAATGGTTCATTACTCATTTACATATGCAAATGGTTGCTTCGAAAAATTTTAACCTCTAATTATGTATCTCGGAAAGGGTCTCAAAAAATGTGTATCTCTATTTCGAAAACAATGGTTAAATACATTATGGTTATTTTAAAGTATCTAACAATATTGCCTAGATTCACTAATATTGTATTGATCATTGGTTTGTAAAAAAATAGTATTAATTTCATTAAAATTGTCTGTTGAAAAACTTCATTCTTTATATAGCTGACAGTGGAGTATTTGAATGCTTGACAATAACAATGTCTATAAATATATTAAAGGGATGATTTTTTATACTAATCCACTGCCAACTGTATAAAGAATAAAGTATTTTGACACAAAATTTTGATTAAATTAATACTATTTGTTTTATTGTGAAATATAAATGTTTATAAATGTTTTAATTTCACCTAACTCGATTGCTATCTTCATACGCATTATTTCTACGGGATCATTCTTTCATGATAATTCTTACTTTGGTCGAAACCAGTGGTGGAGAATTTCAATGAAAAATAATTAGGAAACTTAATAATATGACCTTACCTAGCCACTATAAAAGTTAATTTATTTCTGTGGTACTCTTTAATACTAATAATATTAAATTTATTCATGGGTTAGTAATTCCGTTGAGATTAATTGATCAAAGAGTATTTTTTCAATATTGCGAAACAATATTATCGCAATTATTATTCATGATTTTTCTATATTATATTGTACAAAAATATTTATAATTTGATCTTTCAATTCATTATTTTCTTTAAATAATTACTACAATTAACAATAAATACATTTAAAACAAATTCATTTTATGAACCGCAACTCTTCTTTATTCATTTATTAAAATGTGTACAAATGCTGCATGTAAACTTACTAATACCATCTCTTGATGAAAATTTATAGCTATCATTTATTATAAAGAGAATATTGTTTGCTGGTTTTTGATATAATTTTTCATCAGAGATGGCGTCGTTACAATAATAAATCGCTTAGCCGGACAGTTCAAAAATATTCTTCATTTCTTTGGACATGAGTTTCATATAGTATTCTTCTCTGGTTTATATTAAACTAGACTTAGATTCGGATTTTATCTTCCAAAAACTAATAATTATTGAATACAATATACTGTGTAAATTTCATGACGCAAAGGCTCACCGCTTGGGAGTTGTTGTGTGACGGACAGATGTAAGTATTTTCTATTTTGTAGTTGAGATAGTACTGTTGCAGCATTCGTATTGATAATATAAAAATATTTATTGTTTTTTCGTATATTTATACTGTTAATTTTTCAATTATGTGTTGTCAATCAAACCTTAGGTGAGAGGGAAATATGTGTTGACCAAAATAGAAAATTTTACCGAGAATTTCAGCCCATCATTTGAACTCTGTTTTCTGAGAAGCTAACGACGGAATGGTGAGGTATTCAGAGGACTAGTTGTAAACAAACCAACTCTCTTTTCGTAATACATGCTTTCGCATATACAAATTAAAAGTTTAAAAAATCTATTTACGAAAACTTCATTTTGAGAATTCAAACTCTTGATGGCGAAACTGATTATTACCGACGACCTAGAGCGTTACCATTCGGCCACGGCGCTCTTTATGGTAAGCAGTGGCGGCCGGTGACAGGAATATTAGGGAGTGCAAAAAAAGATTCACATATTTATGCAAGAAATCCATCCTCCACATATTGGATTTTGAAAGTACTATCAGACATATACGAAAATATAAGTCTGATATTGGCGATATCAACTGTTTCTCTTCACCAGGGTTTCCCAAACCTTTCCTGCGGATTAATTTCGACGGACCACCTTTTTTCTTTTTTTTGGGTAGGTAATATCAATATGAATTTGAGTACGTCTAAATTTGTTGCAGCCCTAGCAGCATATACAACCATTCCAGGTTGTCGCGGATGATAGTTTGGGAAACCTTGTCTGTCTTTAGTCGTGGTATTTCTCAAAATGAATTGATCCTTTTTAAATTTTAGAAGTAACACTCACTTTCGACGGAAGTCATCGATATTGTATAAATTATTTGTAATGGCTTAACGGTTTAGCTAAATACTACATGTATTTTTTATTCGTGAAGAGTTGAAGTATAGACAGGGCTCCAACGACATCGTAAAAATCTTCTCTGCTGTATAAGACGGTTAGTTCAATTTAAGTTTAAATTCCTCGGTGAAATCATATGTTAAGGTTACCGTATTAATGTCTGCAATTGGAATAATTCTGTATTAAGCCGGAAATTTTTCGCATAAGTATTTTTGGGGAAAGTAATTTGTAGAATTCAATATAGAAGAATATAAAAAATATTAGAGGAAGGTGTATTACGAAACTGAACCAGATACACAGTTGAATATTATGGAATAGGTAAGGCCAGCCAGGTAGAAAACTCGAAACTATTCTATTTTAAATATTCAATAATATCTACACGGTATTATACACGATCATAGTTATAATTTTATAAATTGTATTCATCACTCCAAAAGTTATAATGGTAGGTAAATATTATTCTTATTGAAGAGCGTATAGTTAAAGAATCATACTGAAATTAAATGAGCTTACTACGCTTGTTCCACTGCTCTTTTTCATTCATACAAATGACTGTTACAGGCTTGTAAACGCAAACGTCAAGTCGCTTTCGGGTACGTTCGGGAATTTCCGCCAGGGAGATCAATGCTCAAAAACAGTCCATACAAAATCCCCCCTTCGCGTAGTTCATACTGTTGCAACGTCACAAATATGTCAAAATACATGGAACATTTCAGACGTCTAAGGAGTGCAAAAGAATTTATGCTCCTACCGCGTCATCGACCGACTTTCATGCGTATTCTGAATCGACGCAGAATACGTTTGCTAGTCGTGTTTATTGATCATCGTTTCCTCCAATATTTTCCTATGGGAAACACGAGGAAAATTTAAAATTAGTGAATTGGTATAATTATTATATTTGAATATCGTTTATTAATGGAATATTTTGATGGGACTTATTGGAGTGCAGTGCACCCTTTGCTCCTTTACAAGAGCCGTCCCTGATGGTAAGCTATGTCGATACATGCTGAGGTGTCCAACCTTTCTTAGGATATTCATCACGCTAATCTAGTCGCAATGGACTCTTCATATATAAATTTACCTTAAACCCATTTTCTGTAGCACATCCGAAATAATGATAAACATGAAACAAAAATACCTTTTCTCGTTGCGATTCTTGTACGGGCCCAATGCCTCGGGGTACAAAGAACCCTTACATCTTTTTTAAACCCTCTGAATTAATAACGAGCAATTCGAAAGTTACATATCTTGTGAGCACAGAATACACTTTGCCAGTAAATAAACAATGATTTTGTCCTCGTTTTTATAGGGTTAACAACTTACGGCGTGGTTTAGTTGTTCAGTAGATAGTAATTTAATGTTTTATTGAGGGAAATAAGGGTGCCGTTGTCGAAACTGAAAGGTCATTAGTTTATCTAGTCAAAGGTAAATATTTAATCAAATAAACTACGTTTTGTTTTTAATATTTTCATGAATTTAATATTGCTTGTCCTTATTGAAAAAGCATTAAAAGGTAATCATCGGCATAGTGGCAGAAGACGATAAGTCGAAAATCGGATTTTTTGTTTATGAATCCAGTACACTTGATTTTAAGAAGATCTAACGTCTAAAAAACTAAGCTTGACCATATTCCATGTATTTTTTACGTAATTTAAATAAATGGATAAGATTTAAGTATAGTTTAAGACATCGACTGAGAGTGCTTGATGGAATTTCAATATCAAATTTGAATTATTGAGATTTTGTACACTACCATGTACTTTGTCACTAACGACTCGGGTTTCGCCTTTCGGCACCTTCAGGCATTCGAGTACGTCAGTTCGAATCCACTCGTGCACTCGAATGCCTGAAGATGGCGAAACGCGAAACCAGGGTCGTTAGTGACAAAATACATGTTAGCGTACAAAATCTCAATAATTCAAAAATGAATATGAATTAAAGTCAATTTATTTCACAGTTATTAGTGGTAAAAAAGTATAATTAACATTACTATAAAAAATTAATTTCTAATACTTAAATCGAATTCGATAATGATCAAAGAATCTCATAGAGTGGTTAGTTTATTAAATAATGGTTAAGATATTAAATAGAAAGGCTTAAATTTCATTATTTTCTTAAAAGTTGATTATCTGAAAACAAGGTTCGTTGACTTAACGCCTTCTGCCACTATAACAACGATTATAATGAATGATATTATCGGGACGAAATTCCTCGAGCGCTACTATTCGGCTACGGTAACCGACTGATACTTCCGATTCAGAATAAAGAGTTTTCTCGCATATTATCAGCAAAGTACTTGCTTAGTACGCCCAAAGAGACTGAAATGATAATGATACAATAATGTATGATGTGTAAAAAATATTATATAATATCGACGATATACTGACAGAAGGCATAGAAACCAGTTTTGAGGTAATCGTATTTAAAGCATTATTTCTATTTCAAAGTACTTTCGCTTCCAAGTACAATTGTTTGTTATTAAAAAGATTTTTTGTAAATTATAAAGAACAATCTTTTTGACATACAAATCATAAGATTTGGTATCGATAAATTATAGTCATATCATACTTTCTGCCAGAATAATAAAATAGCAATATGACTTAATACTATCTTTTCACCAGTTATACCAGTTACCAGTACGCATACATTTTGAAATTTCAAATCATCAAAAACTGACTTAATGCGATTTGTCAGTATACCCTCGATATGTTGAATAAATATCTCTAAATATGGTTAGTATATAAATGAATATTTTTTGAGTGACACTTGGATCACAGAGAATGGTTTACAATTTCGGAAAATCCCAATTATTACAGGTAACAGTCGAATCTTCTTTGCTAATTTGATAAGGTTATGTATGGTGGATGAAATTCAACATGACATATTAAGTCAGACGTAGCGGGGCCCGCCGGGTATCCACTTGTGGCCCGCGGAGCTGGATCATAGTTATGAACATTTTTTTAAACTTTCGGTTGTATCTAAAGATGGTGTAAGGTGTAAGATGGTGGGATAAGTGTGTGATTCGTATCATATCTCAGTAAATTGATAAACTTGTCGTGTAAACTTCTAATACGTTTTTGTGTTAAGAAACAATCACTAATTTCAGCTGATTTAAAAAAACTCGCGTACGCTGATCGCCATTTTGCGTGAGCGAATACAGCGGATAATTTTATAAAATGTATCTGGGTAGGGAAAAAAATCTCGCGGTTTACAAACATGCTGTTTGGAAATACGTATAAATACAAACAGCTTTTTAGTAAGATGAAGCACATCAAATCACAAGTGCGAAAATGAATTACTGATGAACATTTGGAAAACTCTTTGCATGTAGCAACGACCTCAGTGGAAATCAACTTTGACGCTCTTAGCTCTGCCAAACAATATCAGACGTGTCAATTATTCTTTTTTTTTAAATTGTAATTCAAATCTGGTTAATATCACTTTAAAGGTGTTAACTGTCAATTCTTGGTGGAAAGACATTATATTTTAAAAAATAAAACACAATTCATTTGTACTACTTTCACACGTTTATAATGATCAGAACCGGTTTCGCTCATCACGAGCATCATCAACTGATATTATCTAGTTAATATGTTTGATTCTTAATTTTAACCCGTCGAAACCCACAATGCTATTATAATTGTAAAATCACTGGTAATTCTAAAAGTAGTTGGAAAGCGGCAATTCGCCACTCTGTTAATGTGTTGTTTACAAAATAAGGATTAAGGCGATTCTCGAAATGTTAACTCAGGTATCAGTGTGGCTCTCAGACGTATAATATTTTACCTCATAAATAATATTTGTCGTATTTGTATCTTCTATACAAACGTTAGACACTATTTACTGTCTGTCAGTTCAAGTCCATTCGTGCGCTCGAATGCCTGAAGATGCCGAAATGCGAAACCCGAGTCGTTAGTGACAAAATACATGGAAGTGTACAAAATCTCAATAATCCAAATTCTTAATTTTGCTTTATTTTTAATCAAAAAAAGACATATTTCTTGAATAACGACAAAAATTGGATATGCGGACTGGCGGGAAATTCAAAAAATCAAAAATTTTACCAGGGTGATGAAAAAGTTTGCCACGTCTGTATTAAATCATAATTTATGTTCCCATAATGTATTATATAATATACCAAACATTCTCTTGAATATTGTATAATGAATGATTTATAAAAAATCCAATCTTCAAGACAGAATGTTATTCATCTAATTATAATTCGTACTTCGGTCTCAATGTAAAAATTTTTTTTTAATATTCATGCTGGTTGATTGATGGATTTGGAAATATTAATACGCATTTCTTTAAGTATGTATTACAAATATATTTTTTTAATTTCGGAGTAGGAGTTGAAAAAATGTTGGCAGGGTTTCGCTGCACAATTATTCTGTGCAGTACATTATAAAGTATCATCAAATAGTCTCTATTAAACGAAACATGTCCTAAGTTTAATAGTGCTGATATTAGCAATCTTTGTTTCCATTATGCCTCAAAAGTGTAGTACTTTTTTTTCCATGTCCGCTCCCAATGTGGAGCATATGGTCTCCTAATGTAGGTATCTTAACAGAATTTTTCTACGAGAACTGCTTGTTACTCAGTTGCTCATCCTCTCTTTTTTCGAAGAGAGTAGGGACAGAAGGATAGGGCTATGACAGGACTAATGGTTAGCTAATCGCTCTCCCTACGTCCCGTGAGGATGAGATGGGTGGGAGGGAGGAGTCAGACTACGATCAGAAATCCATAAATCGGTTGTAAGATCAATCCATGAAAACCGTCCGCACCGGGAATTGAACCCGACATATCCGTAACCGTAGCCAGCGACGCTACCAACTGCGCCACGGACGCCGACTTTAGATATGTTTTAATTTGATTCAACTTCAGTTCGATTTTTTCAAAAAACATGTTGCAAGATAAAAATGCAATAAATATATATTGAATTCATATTAATCTTCTCTGAATATTTTAAGGTAATGCATTGATTTTAATTTGGTCTTTCAATTACCCTTATGCATGCCTTACGAAAATTCACGTTCATTTATTCAAAACTTAAAAACAATTTCATTTAACCTCGTCCACTCACAATGTGGAGCATATAGACTATGTCTGGAGAATATCTCAACTGGAGGTGTTCTAAGAAAATTGTTATATAGTCACTTAAACTGTCGTTTTCTGAGAATAAAGATGAAGAGATGGGACTAGAACATAACTAACTTACCCTTTTCCACTGCATTCCCATCCCTTATAGGCATTATCCAGTGACAGAAGCAAACGTTAAGGGCTTAGAAATATGATTCCAATGTTTGCATACGTGACGCGATTAAACAGTAAGACGGATGATGGAAATGTTTCCCGTTCGGAGAGTGGCGACAGAATAAATTCAGTCCTTTCCTTCTTTGTTCATATATACTGTCGTTGACTGTCTGTGTCCTATTTTAATCATCATGACTTATCTTTTCAGAGGGTTCGCCTTTATCTCAATGTACTCATAATCCGTATGCTATATCGGTCACTGCTTGATTTCGCTAATTGCATTTTCAAGTGCAATAAAAAAATATATATTATTTGCCAATCTGCCTTGTCTATACTGCTGACGAATAATGGCAAGTCTAATGCTACGTAAATCTGTAGCGTCGTTTAACACTACAAGGGTATCTGCAGTTTTTTTCTTATCTGGCACTGTTTAGTAGCAGCTGCTCAAGACTTGGTGGTGCGCACTGATCATGACATGACTTTTAACTAGCTAATCGCTATGCCCCATTTTTAGGACCGGATAAGTGGGAAAAATATTAAGCGTCTCATACATCAAACACAAACTTATAAATCGATTAAAAAATGAAATTGTTTGTAACGCGACTCGAACCCGTGTAATCTACAGCTGAAACAATCGACTACAGGATCAGCTAATAAAAATCGATAATACGTTTTAGGATATATTCATCCCTCTTGTAAAAAAACAAAAATCGTACCATTCATAGAAAAACAAAAGAAGTATCAATAATGTGATTCGTCTTTTTGTAGCACTGAGTACTGACGCTCGTTTTGACAACCCTAATTTATTTTTAGTTAAGATTGACTCACGATATTATATACAATTAAAATCACAAACGTACAATGTGCGAAACAAAAAATGGTCAATATAAATATGTTTCTTCTATCTTAACGATGTTTTGATGTGATTTTAATTTGTACCCAAGTATAAAACTTGAGTGATTTCAAGGATTCTTCTACATTTATATTACACGTAAAATTCTGGTTGTAAGAAATTCTAGACCTAGTTTGCGAAATAAAACCTCTGGTGTGATTCAACACGCATGAAGGATCGGGCATCACAAAAGGGGTTAACATTCTGCAGCACAGAAAGAAAACATCATAATATTGATGGCGTTTTGACCAATTGATGTAACCCCATCAAAATTGAAATTTTTCAGGAGACAGTAAAAACTTTTTTTATCGAAAATATAATATGGTGAGTTGTGTTATGATTCTTTGAAATGCACTACTGTAAATTGTCATGTTTGCAGATACGGGATTATACGTAGGGAGTGTTGATATAACAGTGACTTTCATCAAGCGGGGGTGTCAGAATTTTTAAACCTAAAACCAATATAAAATAATGTTTCCCTTAAAAAAAGTGATCAATTTATTTTTCTAATTTTCTTTAAAATGAGATCCAATCAATAACTCATTTTCGTTTTTTTAAGGTTATCGATATGATGTCAGTGTTTGATGAAGTTAAATAAGATTAACAAACACTGGTATCAGACATATTGAAAGAGCTGAATGAACATTTTTCGTCTTTACTTCTGACAAAATGATGTATTATATAAATTTAATACGAACTGACATGAAATTTATTACCCTTAACGAGAAAATACTATTTAGGAAATAATACTTACTATACCAGATGCGGTTTCGTCACAAAAAAGCTCAATTCGTTTTTCAAAATTTAATTAATTCAGAACAGGACAAATTTGTGACGAAGAGCAAGAAGCTGTTATGCCCAAAATCTAATCATTTATGAGCGAGGAGCTTTTTAAATCTATGATTTTTTTAAGTAATGTGAAATATTATTTTTGGTCACACTGAATTAGAGATATCGTGGAAATGTCAGCTGTTTACAATTTAAAAAAAATAATATTAACGATGACATATTTGAAAAAGGCATATTTTTGACATAGGAAATTGATATGGAAAGAGCAGTGGTCAATAGTGCGTGGTAATGATATCTATTAATTGAAATAATTAGACTATTATAAGAAAATAAGACTCTGCTATAATCGCTGGAGTCCTGCAAACTAGAATGTAGGCAACGTGTCAAACTTCAATAAATTCACATTCGTATTTTCGTATTTTCAATATTCAAAGTGTCGTCGAATGAAGGAAAAAATCACTAAAGCTTATTCCCCGATGCCAAAAGAATGTACCTACTAAGAATATTACTACTTTCGTATTTCGATATGGAAATAAAAATATCAATTCAAATCGAAAAAAATAAAAATACAATCTCGCTGTTGACTTATAATTCAATGAAAATTCTCATTCCTACAGTGCTCGTCAATGAATATTTTTACATATTATTAAAATAGCACTTGCCAATAAAAATTGGGGTTTTTTTTCGAATGCTAGACATTGTCAAAAGATTTTGAACACGGGACGAAATGGCAAATAAAATCATACTTAATATTCGTAGCGAATCAATATGAAAGCTTAGTAATCTTTAAGAGAGTATAGACGATATAGATCGTTTGCGAGAAATCTCCGTGGAGGAGTGTGGACGTCAATGATCGTCCGTGGACATTTCTGTGTTATAGGCTTGAAAATGTATTGGAATTTTATCTGTGGCTATTTATAAGTACCTTTTCGATCATTATAAAATATTTAACAACAGTTTATGACTTCATATTCGACGATATTTAACTTTTTCGTAAGTCACGGGATACTGCTATGACGTCACACGAACAAGTTCAAACTGTTTCATATATTGTAAACTATGATTTTCTATGGAAAAAAAACAAATTTCATAAAAAAATAATCGTCTATGGTAAGTCCGTACGACGTTTGTGTACAGTGTAAAATTGATGCCTTCAAAATGGACCAAAACCGTTTTTACACGGTTTTTAGTGTAACTTACCCACCGTGTAAAAAAAGAGTGGAGTGTAATTAAAAAGGGTGCTGTGAAAATAATAGTTTTTAAATATATTTTTCGTATATTTTCATGACAGCCAATGATTTGTTTTGAACTGAATGATTTGATTTGTCTTGAACTGAACAGGTTTTTTACGATAAAGTCGTTAAATCATAAGTTTTTTTTTTTAATATTTTTAATCGTTTTTGCTATCGCAATTCATATAGTTATGAAAAAAAAATAATACAATTTTGATGTAAAAAACTCACTCCCCATGAGAAAGTCTAAAACTATTTCATTTAATCTCGCAAAGGTTAACATCGGCATTCTTGTCAATCGCCTTTTCTGAGTTTCAGCGCATTCCCATTTCTTTAAATACTTTTTTTTTAAATTATCTTCATCATATGATAAGCATAATATGACAGAGAAAGATGTTTAAAGAAAAAAATTAAAAACAATTAAACGTCGATAAATGAATTCAAATGTAATATTCTCTATCTCAGGATTTCCCAAACTTTCCCTGCGATGGAACACTTCGTAAATTCTGAAACATTAACAGGACACCTTGTTTATTTTTAAGGCTATAAATAATTTGTATAATCAACAAAAATAAAACAATTATTTCAATATAAGAAGTTAATAGTTTGAAAATATAAAAAATATAAGTGAATGAAGTTCTTAATGACTTCGATGATTTTAGATCGGTGATTTGTAAATCTTCATGTTATCAGGCACAATATAAAAAATTTGAATTCTTATATCTTAAATTATGAATAAATAATACAATTTAAAACAATATAATAAAATCTTAAATATGGTGAATAAATAATACAATTGAAAACAATATAATAAAATCTTTCCCCTCCCAGTATCATACAATTTTTTTTATTGCTACAATTAGTCTACGGTGCAATGCATCCTTATCAATTTGGTGTTGATATTAATAAGAAGGGTCAATGCACTGATTAAATCAGACAAACAATACAATCATAAAATAGGGACTGCATAACATTAACTACAGTCTACCAGTTGCATGAGAAGTTATTTATGGCTGTGAATAGGGTTTCCAATCCCGGGATCTTGGTAAATTAAGCAATCTCGCTATACCGGAATGTCGGGATTCGATGTAAATGCTAAAAAATAATTTATACATCAAATTAAAACTTACTAATTAACCACAACGTGTATCACGGTTTGTTCATTTACATAGTTTTTTATAATACCTATAAAACAAATATGAATTTATTGTAGTCTCCTTCCTCAAGTTTCGTAACAGCTGTTCTTAACCAATTTGAAATGGAGGACAAATTAGGACCACTTCTTAAACGAATGGAGGACAATATTTTAAAGTAAAATTGAATCGCATGTCCTCTTCTATGATAACATTTGGTAAAACCTTCCGTAATAATGCAATAAATAGAATAAAACATAAAATTATTTTGATCATTACGCTTTTTTTAAGATTTTTAGCTTTTTTCTTAAATGAAAACAAAAAACCCATACCAATGCTCAAAAAAAATAATTAATCATAAATACATTCCAATAATAATGGACACAAATTAAATTTTTGATGTACAATATAACACATAAAATTACACTTAATGTCCAATCCCGGTGGCCCGGGATCGTGAAAACGGTCTAGGATTGGATGCCCTAGTTGCGATATGAATTATCAACAATGACCGAAAATTAATCATTTGACGATAAAATATTAATTATTTCTTTCCCGTCAACAATTATGTCTATCAAATTTGGATTATTGAGATTTTGTACACTGCCAAGTATTTTGTCACTAACGACCCGGGTTTCGCCTTTCGACATCTTCAGGCATTCATGTCTCAATCAAAATCTCAATAATCCAAATTTGATATTGAAATTCCATCAAGCACCCTTAGTCGATGTCTTAAATTATGTTTATAATCTAGTTTTCTTATTTTTCTTTCTCGGAGTTACAGTCCGGGGTAAAACTTAGCCACCTCAATTAATCTCCTCCAGTTCACTTGGTCCTCCGTCTTCTTACTCGAATCGATGTCCTACATCACTCGCAAGTCCTGTGACCTCGTCCATTCAGCGAAGTCACGGTCTTCAACGTGAAAAGTCTCCATCTTCTCTCAGGATTACAATGTGAGGCGTTTTGTAGGCCAACGCTCATCCACGCGTGATATACGTCCGGTGTAGCGTAGATGTTGTTTTTTAACAAATCTGACTCATTTCTGACTCACCGTGGAGTTTATGGCTATATCGACGACGCCAAAGGCCATCTTCGCAAAATTTTCGCTCAAAGACTTATAGCTTCTGAGAGTTCTAAGAACTAGGGTTTTGCAGAGACGAATTTTCATGTTTCGTGATAATATCTTGTTTTTCTCTGTAATACAAAAGTAATGTTAAATTACACATAAACAATCATAATGTAATAGATATAAAAAATAATTTAGACTTGATATTGAAGCTGTAAAAAGCTACGATTATTTTTTAATCTATCATGCCTACCTAATCCAAATGTGTTATCCTAATGGAGCATCTTTACACAAGTTATTCAACGGTAACTGCTGGTTGAAAGCTACCTTATCCGCTCTTAAGAGACTGTAATGAAAGAAGAATATGTTTAGGAAAGGACTTGTGGCTAATTTCTCCCCCTTTGACCGGTGGGTCACAATCAGATAGGGGGTTAGTGATAAAGATGATAGCATTACATACATTTAGATACAATTAAAGAGCTCTTGACCCTGCAACCAAGTGAACAAAATCGGAAGAGGATGCTTAGTGGCTTGTTGAGAAACCATTCATTTAAATACACATTCAAGTATGATAATGTATCAACAATGCAAAAGACAAAACAATTTTATCTGCAGCACTTATAACATTTAACAAAAACACAATATTCAAAACGTCAACACATACTTATACCAATATTTAATATATATATTATTTCACATAGTATTTTAGCGTAGTTTATTTTTTTATAGTAGACAGCCGTTATTGAATTTAGCGTGAGGTTAAAAAAGCGGCCATCCCTGTTCTACACCAATGCAACATCTGCAATTTAAATGCATCGTATAATGTGATAAAAATGTTATTATCTTATCTGAGTGTAGCAATTTTTTTATTTTTTATAATTTTTTTAGTGGACATTAATTTGCTGTTGAACCTTTCATCAACTACACGCCTCTCCATATTTATTACCCACGCCACTGTTTCTCAAACATGTATAAACTTTTCACATATAATAAATATAACAAATAATACTGAAGTAGATAAATATTCTATTTTAAGTTTTATTCTATTCTGCGATATGTGTTTAGACATACCCAAATTTTCGATTGATAGTTTGACTACGAAAAGAAATCCATAAATCGATTGAGAGATCAATTTATGTAACTGTCTATACTCACCGTATACAAAAAACAAAAGTTATACGACTGAATTAAAACCAGTTTTCTGAAAAATAAGTTCTGATAAGATGCACCATAAGGAGTGACTACAAATTCGAAGCGAACATGCTTAATAAAAATGAAAAAAATATTTTTGCTTTCATTATAAAAATAGTGGAATAATAAGTGTTTCAGCAAAATAACATTATAATGTCAATTGTCATTAAAATGCATAGTAGGGTCGTTTCGCCAGTGCTCAGCCAGTTAAGCGACAGGTGTACTTTCAAAAAGGATTTTGAGTCAATGAATGATAAATACATATTTTTTTGCTGTTATTCCATTAAACAGGGATTAAGCAATGTAAACAACTTAAAATAAAATAGTTAATATTGTACCAAGCATAAAATAATAGAAGTTTATAAGAAAAAAATGCCAATTGCCCCAGTGGTCGGCCCCCAAACTCAAATGGTTAGCCTTTCGTTGCCCAGTGTTCGGCCATCACTATGATACTTCATGAATATCGCGAAATAATTTACTGATAGTAGACAGAACAATGAAAAACATAATGATGCAAAGCATGACAATATAAAGTATATTTTGTTTGCGATCTCCATAAGCGAAGTAAAAATGTGCTTTGTATCATATAGGTCAGTATATTGCAGATATACATTGGCAAGTGGCAAGACTACCTTCACGAATTTAAAAAAACTGTTTTTTTTTTAATATATCCGCTAGTATTTAGGTGTTGAGCTCAAAAGGCCGACTACTGGCGACGGCTGACTTTAGAAACAAGCACCCTATTTAAAGTATTTATTATAGTTTGGTTTTAATTTATAACAATGACATTTTCACTGTTTCCTTAAAAGTCGTAATTTTCTTACCATTTAATTTTCCAACCCTTTGGAGGCTAACTTTTGATTTTATTAATTGAAATTAATGTTTTCCATACAAGATCAGACCTAAAATACTGACAGATAATATTGTCGTAGTTCTAGAAGAAGACACTAATTGAAAAATGCTAGTTGTGAGTAATTGGACTTAGAAGTTTTTCAAATATTTGAAATGCTTTATCTTTTTCATTTAGTTTGTTTGAACAAAACTGTTTTTAAGTTAAAGAATAACTTATAAATATGTAATTTTTTCGATTTAGTGTTTTCTTCCGGAACAGCGACAATATGTAATTAATGGCTCTAAAACACCGGTAAACACACCTCCCGGGTCAGGCCAAACAATTATCTACAACCGGATTATTCCGCCAATAGTACAAACGTCTTCAAAACTATTTCGTATTATCAAACAATAATTGCCACAGTTTTTACCATCAATATTGTTTTTGGCAGCGTTGCCATCTTTTTTGTATATTCGCGTTGAAAACGCGTGTATTGCTTGCAAATAATATATATTGAATGTTAAGAAACTACCGCTGTCAAGCTATTTTTATATCAGGCGGGCCCCCCTCTTTATTGCATTCGCAACATAAACAAACCGCGATACAAAACCGGTTTTTAATGAAGAGTGAAATCATTACAAAATTTCGTCTTGCATCGTTTGGTATCGTCAACATTGCCGTGGATATTTGAAACGGTATACAAAATTCAATAAAATTATTAGTACGTCTGCCGAATGCAGAGCTCAATAGTCACTCTTGATATATTGTGAAGACGTGTAGACGGTTTATTTCAAAAATTCGATTTTTCAAATTGTACATTGAATAAAAAGGGGGTTAGTAAAAATATTTTATTTTCATGAGATATTTTGACACCAAAATTTAGAATACTACGAAAATCAAATGAAATACAAAAATTATAATGAAACCCTTCTGACACATAATAAATTAGCACCTAAACTTGAAATGGACACAAATTTTAAATGTACAATATAATAACACAAGGAATAAACTTAATGATAAATCTCGAGATCCCGTGATCCGGAATTGAGAAATTCTGCTCAATATCAAGTAACTTAATTAAATTGTGTTTTTTTTACAATCTAAATATATCCACCGAGAACTGAAAGCTAAATTTTTTTAAATTTGATAGATACAGTATGGCAAAATTTGTAATTTCTCTCGACACATGAATTTCAAATATTGTTTATTTCTCAGTTGGTGTAACAATACTTTTATAATTCAAAATTGTTTTCGATCGCGGCTACTTATGAATCGTGTAGGGTGACCAAATTGTATAAAAAAACGAAGACATGATAAACACATAATAAAAAAATGAATACTTTAATTTATCCATATTATCACATTACTTTACTTGAAATTCACATTTATCCATTGTAATCTTCGATGTGCCATTACTAATGAATAATAAAATGTTGAAGCAGCAATGTTTATAACTTGTACCAACTTTATACTAAAGTCCGCATTGTTTTATATTTGAGCGATGACCTTTTGTTTATCCAAAAAATGTATTTGGAATTTTAAAGAAAGGTTGGACAAATACAAATTCATAAATCAATTTATGTAATTGTTCATACGTAGATACGACCCCCCAGAGATCATATAGTCAGATTTATTAGTGTTCGGGCACTAACGTTGCCTGTTTAGTAATGCTCAAGCGTAATGATTGTTATTTCAAGTGTGAAAAATAAATAATATTTCATATATATTTCGCGAAAAATGTCGTTTAGTTCTTGTAATGAAAAGCTATGTGACCACTGCCCTTCTTCGTGTATTGTGATATTGGCTATGTTTAGAGTATCAACCGAATAAAAATGTGTAGAACAAATATATAAACGATCTTTACATTCGGCGTGGAAGTGTTGAGACGTACCAATACGTTTGGCACTGATTGTGATTATAGCTATAGTTATATTATACAGTGGTGTAGTGAAGCCAAGGTGCCTTCCTGGTACTTCTTTTCAAGCCAGGGCACCACCCTGCCAATTTTTTAGACTGGAACTTACTTTTCAAAATATTTTGATATGAGATATTGTGAGTAGAATTTTGTAAATTTGTATCAAGACTTGTCAAACCGACAGATATTACTAAAATGCAAAAAAATATACATCATTAAAAAAATGAAAAAGAGGGGAGTTGAAAATTAAATGACCACCCTGGTACTCATTTATTTAGCACTATAACATAATTATATATCAATATAAGTTGAATATTTAAATTTCGACTACCAAATTTGCTCATGTTTGACATTGACATACAAAAGCAGTGAGTATAGCTTCGTTAGTTCCTCATTTTATCATTTACGAATCTAATAATCATGTATAGCACAAATAAATGTTAATTAATATAACTGTACGGACACTTTTAGAGACCGGATACTTTAAAGATGTGAAAAAAGATCTAACGGTATTGTTAATGTTTATATTGAAATTAGTCACCGTATTTTTCGTATAAACAATGGTCACCGTATTAGTCTGGCTTATCTGCTAGTAGTCACAGGGTGTTTGGTACACAAACAACTAGCTCCCAGGTTGCGTCATATATCCGTTTAGTCGCCGGCAACTGCTTAAGCGAGACGTATCTCACTTATTTATTCTTACGTGTAAATTAATAACATTAAGACATATATACCCATTTCCGTGTGCAGCTGTGCGCATAATACTAAACATAGTTGTTTGAATTATTAATAGTGTTGCGAAATAATAATTTCCTTGTGTTTCAACAGCTGTATTGCTGAGACATTGGTTTTGTCAGTTCCTACACCGGCTTATTTGTGAAGGTATGCCTTTATTCAGTAACCAAGTTTAGTGTTATATTATTCAATATGTAATCTTGACTGTAGAACTTTATACAAAGTTGACATAGAAAAACAATCCATAAATACTTCTTTGATATAACAAATTCATTAAAATTAATATTTAGTTTTCATTTTAATATATATAGTTGTGATGTGTTTATTTATATGAGTATACTTTACAAAATGCTACTCTTTTTCTCGCCGAAAATAAACTTATACTGCTAACAACAATGCATTTATGTAGGAAACTTAATTACTAATAGGAAAATGCCAAATTATCATACATGGCAATTCGAAAACCGATAATTTACTCGAAATACGAATATGACATCAGTATAAAGAGGTTACCATAAGATGTCAATGGAACTTCTTAGAACAAATTTGACATTTGGTACAGAATTTTCGAAGTAATATTTCGTATTTCGCATAATTTATTGGTTTAACTAATTCCAATATTTGATATTTTGCCAATTTTCTATCCGCAATTAAATTTATTAGAGAATGGCATTGTATTTAGCAGCATTAAGTATTTATACAGGCAGAGAAAGAGTAGCAAGCTGTACGCATATATATTTAAGCCATGTCCGCTCTCAATGTGAAGCGTAAGAACTCCTAGTGCAACATCTCAACATATTTTTTTTTACAAAAACTTTTATTCAGTCGCTCAACCTTCCCATTTCAAATACGGTAAGGATAGAAGGATATGGCTGGGAAACGATTAGTAGTTTGTTGGTTAATCGCTTTTCCTACGCCTGGGTGTACACAAATCCACCGAATGAATTAATGAATGTATATATACGGAAATACGAAGTAATTCGCACTTATTTATTTATAAGCCATAAAAAGAGTATTTGTTTTGTTGCGTCTTATCGTATTTCATTTAGTTTTATTATTTTATTTCAATCACAGTCTTGATAACGATAATAGTAAATCAGAAACCACTCAAACAGTTGAATTGCTAATAATTTGTAATTATTGACACAACAATTACTTTTCTATCTTAATCAAACACATGCTTTGCGACAGAGTTTCAAATTACCGACTCCAACTAGATACCATCTTATAAAAAAAAGACATTAACATATTTTACCCTTTTTTTGATTTATGAAGTACCACTAGTTGGCACATTTTTTTCATCATATGCATCATTGCCAGGCCGTCGGTTTTTTTCATTTTATTGGTTTCATTCATATACCATAATCAAATTATGTGCATATGTTTTGAAGTATATCTAATTGAAGTCTCTTCAAAGCGGCCTTATTAGATTACAAATAAATAAACGCGGTCTTGCGACATGAAAAGGTTCCCAAACCCTAAATTCAGTGCAATAAAATTGTTTGAATTTAAATCGCTACATGCTACATGCATACTAGAGGTCTGCACGGGCCAAAATTTGATGAAATTACCCGGCCCGAGTCTTAATACCACACTTGTTACCCGAGCCCGACTCGACGCCTAAGTTTATATATCTGAGCCCGAAAAAACCCCGATTTAAAAAAAAAATACAGTAGCATAAAATTGATTAACGTACCTACCCAACTTTTTCACATGTAGAAAAATCTGTTATTTCACGGAATGATTTCCACACATTACCACAGTCACCACTTTTCAACATTTTCTTTATATCGCTAAAACTCATTTTCAACGAATCTTTTGTATTTTTTTATAATGAATTTTTCGGCACACGGAACAGTCGACTATCTAAAACGAATAGAAAGCAGATACTGAATAATATCATACTCTATTCATTTACGAACTATTTAAACTTAATATCGGTGATAATTAAACGAACAAAGCATTGTTTCATCGATCAATAACAATTTTATGAGCTCGTTTTCAATTTACCAAAATATAAAATGATGTCTTCATACTTATCAAATAAAAGACCCTATTGTGTCCAATGCTATTCGAAACGTAATAAATTATTTTATTTATTGCCTTTTTGTTATCAACAGTATTTAGTTATCAAGAGTTCTTATGATCCGAACATAGTTCGAAATATATTTCTGAAGAACAAATCCTTTACCCGGGCCCGGCCCCGGCCCCGGCCCGAGCCCAAATATCAATTGTCTCTACCCGCCCGAACCCAGCCCACGGGCCGAGCCCGGGCCCGTGCAGACCTCTAGTAAGTATATTAATGCAGATTTTTAGGCAAGCAATTGTTTCTGTCTATTAATCACTAACTTGATTAGAGTTAGATTGGCATAAATCCATCGATATTTTGATATTATAATTATCTACTTAACATAAAATACTGAAGCTAAAGACTTTATCCTGCTAAAAGTTTCATTTGCAGTTATACTCACAACTGTCAATATGTTACTTACCAATTTCTTTCAGTAAGGTGACGATATAATATAATGAAGTCACATTGTCGAGGATAATTATTATGCTACTTTGCGCGACACATCGTTCGAGTTGAAACAAACATATCGACGGTATTTTGGCCAATTGATTTAACCGTCATAAATACGAAAATGAGTTAATGATTGAATCTCATGTTAAAGACGACAGAGCAGGTCTCGGCCAAATGATGTAAATTAGAAAAATAAATTGACCACTTTTTGGAAGGGAAACATCATTTTACATTAGTTTTAGACTTTAAAATTCTGATCAGGCCAATTGATGTAAGCCACTATTATATCGACAATCTCTACATATAATACCGTATCTGCAAACATGAGAATTTACAAAAGTGCATTTCATAACGCAACTCACCATATAATGTTTTCTATAAGAACGAATATTATCGGCGTCCGTGGCGCAGTTGGTAGCGTCGCTGGCTACGGTTACGGATGTCTCGGGTTCAATTTTCGGTGCGGACGGTTTTGATAGATTAACCTTTCAATCGATTTATGAATTTCTGTTCGTAGTCTGAGTTCTCTCTCCCACCCATCCCGTACTCACGGGGCGATAATAACGAGAGCGATTAGCTAACCACTAGTCCTGTCCTAACCCTATACTTCTATCCCTACTCTCTTCGCAAAAAAGGAAGGTTGAGCAACTGAGTAAGAAGCAGTTCTCGTAGAAAAATTCTGTTAAGATACCTCCATTAGGAGATTATATGCTCCACATTGGGAGCGGACATGGGAAAAAAATAAAAACAATTTTTACTCTCTCCTGAACAATTTCAATTTTGAGTTTTACATCAATTGACCAAAACACTGTCTAATAATGGATTCAATATATTATGTGGAATTTAAATGCTGTATTTTTTAATAATTAAGACTAATTTCATCTCGAGAGGGTGCCATCGTTCTAAATATATTTATTTTAAGGCTCACACCCATAAAGTTCCGAACTCTGATTTCGAAATATAATAATACCTCTGATCAAATTCTGCGCGGATAGTATGGCTAATAGCACTGACGTACTAACAAAATATGTATTAATGTACAAAGCTATATTTTTGTCATGACCTTGAGGACCCACACGGACATTCTTTATGTACGCTTTCATGAGCAACTCGGTGTTCTATCGGTATTTCGTGACATGCAGCAGCTCTCGTTGTGGAAATTGTGTGTTATTTTTGACAGAATCTCACCGTCTTTCCCTTCTGCCTTCAATCAGATACCAACGGTCTTCCAACTGTGGAATCGTTAACAAACGTCGGAGAACAATATTGATCCACGGCTGGACATTTTTTATAACGCCTTGCATTAACATCCAAAACGTACTGACATATCGATCGTACAGTTCATTACTGAGACATCAAATAAACCATATTGAGATTTTGGGAAAAGGAATATTCAAATGGTCACTATATTAGAAATCAAATATTACTGATTTGTAAATGAGTTGTAACTGAGTTGTATACATTTTATAAACAGGTGTTTAACAATTAGGTAAATTCCGAGTAAAGTTAGTAGAAGAATATTTATAAATGTCCTTTTACTGACATAGAAATATATTATATCAACATTTTGTTTAATTCTTTAGAAGGTTATCTACCTTAGCATTTTTGGTGGCATTTAGAGTCGTCCGAATACTGAATCCGATAGACCGCAAAAAAACATATAAATGCATATTCAGTTGTCTGACTAATGAACTGGATGATCGATATGTATGGGCAGACCAAAAAGTTGATATTTATAGACAGGGCTTTTTTTCCATTTAACTCGGTGGAACGGCGTTCCGGCACCTTTTTTCACAGTATTTTATATTTTTTTTCAAAATTTCAAAATCAATTAGACGAAACAATGTTTGCGCTTACGTAATTACAATCTAAATAAAATATGGTATTGTAATGAACCGGATGAGATGTGGATGGATTCGAAATTGGCGCTCTAATGTGGCAACGAGGGAGAAGGGTACTTGTCCACGTTCCCATTGGCTGCACGTAGTCAAAGACAGATAATGGCCAGTAACGTCTGACGTTTATGATTGAATGCACGTGCCTAGCGATTGACAATTCATTTCCTTTATTTTTTAGTGCAAAGGCTTAACCCCAGGTTTAAAAATGAAAAAAATCCTGTTACTTCTCAACTGCCGATTCCGCTAATAAAAATTCTAAAACAATAACAGAAACGACGACAGAAAATATGAAAATATCGGTACAAGTTGATGTTCCTGAATCATTCCAAGCTGATCTTGAGGAGCAAGGTGGAAGTCAAAACGATTGGCCGGATTGCTGGTCGTTTGACCAAAAAAACGAATGGTTGAACATACACAAAATTAAACTTAGCTGCATAGTTTGCAGAAACGTTGGAACTCTTGGAACTGAAACGACGATGGGAATGAAAATTTCCAAAGAATGGGCCAAGAATGAAATCACTTATTCTGGGCAAGAGAGGAAGCTAGAATTTGGGTCACTTCGAAAAAAAATTCGATCACAGAGGATCTGTTGCACACAAAGCAGCGTTAAAAACTATTTCTGAAGCCGAAAAAAAGCAGATTGAATACATTTTTTTTAAATCATTATAATATCGAAAAAGTAATAACAGCAAACATTTTTCAAATTGTAACAACAAAACCAAAATTGTAAATATATACATTATGGATGTATTAACAATTTTATTTTAAATTTAGTCTTAGTTGTATATTTCAAATATAATATTTGGATTTGATTGTTTCCTTAACTTTAAATATGACATGTCTAAAATAAAAAGTAAATCTAAAAAAAATGTTTTTTTTTGTGCGCTTCGTGGCATAGGAAAAGCTGCTTTAAATTTCATTTAAATGATATTTGAATATATTTTTATTTAGTAAAAAAGTTTGACATGAAGTGAGTTCCGGCACTTCAAAAAAAAGCCCTGTTTATAGGCATAAATACAAACGAAGCAAGTGTTACTGTGAGTATTTTCACTAAAGCACGAGATAAAATACAGAGATTGAAATACTTAGTCTCTTGGCCGTCATAAATTCATTCTTACCGCTGCCACCTGATCCCTATACGTTTAATATTTGCACAATTCATTACGTCATCAGAGTCGCTCAGTTTTCTACGACGACAACCCTTCCAAAAGTACCATGACTCGACAGCACTGTTCCAGGATGTCCTTTTCCGCGTGAGCGATGTGGTTGATATATAAATATTGTATCATAAATAAGTCACTAATAATTTATGTAGTAAGACTAGTGTTGCACAAAACACGGGAATTTTAAAATGGCAGGAAAAAACCCGGAAAATTGGAAATCACTTATTAATTATGGTTTTATCACTGTTTTTCCAACATGTTGAGTCCATTTGCACTCAACATGTTGAAAAACAATGCCTTGCGTCACTACTTAAGACACTGATTATAACGTAGATATGATACAACGTTCGCAATTCTGCAAATAAGCGATTTTCGAGTAAACAATGAGAACCGTAATAATGTATTTTTTTGCCAAGGGCAAATAAAAAACGTGGTCTGTCACTGTGCACGTATAATTTCAAAAACAATCATACTGGACGACGGAATCAAATTGACATTTAATCGGTCCTTAAATTACGTATTTCACATGGAAAAAAACAAACATCCATTTACACAATTATATGTATGGTATTATATTTTACATCAACTCAAAGGTCAATTCAAATTATACCAGGTGGATATGTATTTATCTTATCGTATCATTGTCCACATATTTTTTCCAATAATTACTTATTTATCTGTGTAAAATCCTTGTATGCACATTGTTTAATTTGGATTCTGTACTGATGGTTTGATTATTATAAATATAACCAACTTTAGCAAACCACATAAAATCCAGTGAGACCAAAATTGAAAATGTGACAGAGAGATAGACAAACAAATTTATCATACTGTCTGTTAGTCATATTCTCCAGAAAGCCAATTAACGCTTATATATTAAGAAGGGACGAACATTTAGGAATATAATTTCAATGTTGATCCCTGGACGCAATTAAGACGATGTTACTGCTAAAAATCATATACAGTTATCATAATATTATAATTGTTTCTTCACATTTTTTCCCAATTTTCCTATGCGAGTTTATTCCCGGGTTTATCCTGCCCTCGCATCACTAGTTAGACGGCATTTTTCTTTGTTATGATAACTGACTATGCTTATTTTCTATAATTAGTATTTTAAAAAGTGGTAAATGGGTATAAAGGTTACTGAGAAAACTGAAAAAAACGCTGTGACATATAAACATAAAACTTGAGATGTTAATAATTCGTCGCCATGGATGTGAAAAGGAATCGAGCCACGAATTTGACAAAAATGAGTTCAGTACACAAAAGCATTAAAAAAACAATCGCCGTTGCCGTGATCAATGAAAGCTCTATATATGAGTATATTGTCAATAGACATACATTAAAGTCGTCAACGTCGACAAGCCGCAAAAGCCTTTTGACTTCCGAATAATATAATATCGACTTTGGAAAGTCAAAAAGATGTAACCCACACACAAAAAATATTATATAGAGCCCACACTAAACGTATATTAAATTGCATACATTGAGATTATCGAAAAAAAATATTTTGAAAAGACAGAGGGTTACGTCCTTTTGCCTCTCTACAGTCGATATATTATATACACATAAATAGTGTATTGACAAGTTTTGTGTGAGTTAAATACAATATTTTGTGTGTGGGCTACGTCTTTTTGACTTTCCACAGACGATATTGTATGTGGTTTAACGCTGTTGACCTCTAGCAAAAAGATAGCATCACAAAATATCTGTGTTCAAAGTTTCACCGTTCTATCTGTGAAAACAAAAATTCTACTGTTTTTTATTACACAAAATCTTTGCGCTTTATGATTTTGTTGACTGGCTTTTTTGACATTTAATAATTATTTCTATTTTCCTGTGTAAAAGGTATAAGTTCTTGGATATATGACAATTGTATAATTATCAGCTTAATATCATTACCATAGGAGCACTCTACGACCACACGCGGCGGCTTCACACTTCTCTTGCAAGGGACACCTCGTAACACGACAGTGTTAAACGTTTGAAATGCTAACTTGCATTGTCTTAGAAGCAAATGTCATGGACTCTAGGGCATCCAATCCCGGACCCTTTTTACGATCCCGGGATTTCGGGATTCAGAATTTCTCAATCCCGGGATTGGTTATTAAGTATAATTTCATGTGTTAAATTGTACATTTAAAATTTAATTTCTGTCCATCATTTTTTCAATTGGAATTTATATATGATTAAATATTTTTTTGGGCATTGGAATGATTTTTTTGTTGATTTAAAATCAGACAGTCATTTACAAAAAAAAGAGAAAAATATTTGAAAAGAGACCTTATTTATTTTATTTATTGCATTATTATGGTATGTTTTACCATATTTATCAACAAAGAGGACATGTCCTTCAATTTGAGATATTGTCCTCCATTCATTTAAGAAGCGGTCTTAATTTGTCTTCTATTTAAAATTATTTAAAAACGGCTGTTAAAAAATATGAGAAGGAAGGAGACTACAATAAACTAATTTTAATTCTATAGTTTTTTTAAAAAAACTATGTATCTACATGAAAAAACTTAAGTACACGTTGTAGTTAATCAGGAAGTTTTGATTTGATAGATGATTTTTTAGCATTTACAGTGAATCCCGAAATCCCGGAATTGACTGAATCTCAATATCAGGATTACGGGATTGAATAATTGAGCTGGATCCCGGAATTTCGGGATCCCGGATCCGGGGATTGGAAGCCCTAATGGACTCGGCATACATACACTCAAGCGAGCTGATTTTTTTTCTCTATAAGGAAGATCTATTGATTTTTTAAATTTGCAAAAAAACAGATTATTTTTACTTCAAAAGACACTTAAAATACATATGTATATATTTGAAATCGTCGACACCTTAATTATGCCTAACCGAACAATACACATACAAATGTATTTTTTCACACAGTTATACAACGGACGACAAAAATGAGATTTTTTGCCGAATGTAGTGCAAAAGAACGATTTTTTATCAACACAAATTGTGTATATGATGATTTATTTGATTTCAAAGTCCTGCAATTATCTGGTTCACGGAATACGCTCACTTATGATTTAGAACAGCGATACACAACTAGGTATTCCAACTCAAATATTCAAATAATTAATATCCGAATTTCGGCTGTTTTTTAACTATTCGATATTCAAATATTTGTTCAACTATTCTAACACTGTTCGTAGTAATTTTTAATGAAATATTTTACAAAATCGACGAAAGATCACATTACAATTTATCTAGATTTCAAGAACAATAATGAAAACCCCATGTAGTGGTTTTTTTTTGTCTTCACCGAACTCAGGCTTTTTCAATATCTTATTATTATAATACCTGAGTTTGACGAATGATTTGGGGCTAAAAAAAACCTTTAAACATACCGTAATTTCACTAATTGAATAAATACCGTTGTAGTAATCAGACGCAGCTGCAATTTTCAAATATTGTAATACAATGGAACGGTATTGAAATGTGCATTCATATTATATAATGTGAATTTTTAATAGTATTTTCGTACTTAACTAATCAAATATTCGAATAGATGATGATGGCGAATAGCTGGAATCCGTAATTCGACTGTGTTTTGGCTAATTGATGTAACCCTCAGAGTTTCAATTGTTCAAGAGAGAGTAAAGACTGCTTTTATCGAAAACATAATATGGTATGAATCTTTGAAATACACTTCTGTAAATTCTCATTTTTGCAGTCGCGGGATGGCCGGGTAAAATTTTTTAAACCTAAAACAAATTGAAATTATGTGTCCTTTCCAAAAAGTGGTCAATTTATTTTTCTAATTTACGTAATTTGGCCGAGACCTGCTCTGTTGTCTTTTAAATGAGATCCAATCATTAACCCGTTTTCGTATTTTTTGAGGCTTACATCAATTGGCCAAAACACCGTCGATATACACAACCGGCGGCACGCGACGATAACGAGGGGAGCCCGGATTGGATGTATCCAATTTTGCCCCTATCTCTCTCGCGTAGCTCAATATGGATTATAATTATTATATCATTTAAAATTATTATATCGACTCACACCCGAATGTATTTGATAAGAATTCTTAATACCATCAAAATATCAAAATATGACATAGATTACTTCCGCGATAACTGAATAAGGACTTCGATCAGCAGCTATAACAATCAACCAGGTATTTGATATGTTAGTCACCATTCGTAAAATTCAGTCATTTATCAAAATGCCTTATCGTTGATTTCTGCACACGCGATTCTAAGTATCTATCATTTACATTCACAGATTTTGTTAATTAGCCCTTATTACTGGTTATAATTAACAATCAATTATCTGCCGCATATAAACGGTTTTATTGATAATTATAATTCACAGAAGTCACAACGAAGCCATAACCCAAATGGCGTAACTGTTAGATGAACCCACATTGGACTCATTGAGCTATTTCGGACTTAACTGAACTGAAGACATTGAAAATTTCTACTGTCCTTAATTTTTTTATGCTGAATTAAAAATCAGTTATGCTTCATTTTCAATTTAAAGTGGCTGAGCAAGTCCCATTTTTTGCGTGGTTAAAAAATCGGTCCCGTGCAGCTCTGCATGGGGCCAAGAACACGATGAGTAAACTCTTTTCTTTTCTTGACCGCTATTGAGTTATGGAAGGCTACCGTAAAACAGCGTCTGCATGCACATCGCACACATAACGAGTGAAAGTAACTTGTAATTTTTAATATCGAAATTCTGGTACTTCACATTTTCAAAACCGTTATTTCGGTATTGAAAAAACAGCCAAAGATGTTTGGATAATACCGCTATTATTGCAATCCTTAGGAAGTCGACAAAAAGTGATTTTTTGCAATTGATTTACTAAAAAGCCATTTATGCCCAGCTTTACATTGCGCATATGAAAGGGGCAGGCCTGAATACGCACTTCAATAGTTTCCATTAATATATTATTTATGTAATGTCCCCAGAATTAATTATGTTAGACGTCATAAAAGAACTTACCTTTATAAATAATGTGACATTTGACAGGAAAATAGTATTTTATCTATTGTTATCACTTTGCACCTTGCCATTGGTAATTTTCCGATATTATGTCTTGAAACTAGCATACCGTATATTGATTTGTATCGTGTTTTAACTTTATTACGACAGCTCAAAATAATAAACTAAACGGTGCCAAAAGTCTCTTTTCGTCAACGCTTTCATAATTCAAATATTTTTTAATATATGTGTAATACTGTTGGTTAAAAACAACGTCTTTATTTGTCCAACTTTTTAAATATTGAAAACACGCGACCCTACACCTAATGTAGATTAGCTAATATTACATGGCGTGCAGATCGAGTTTGACATGTCTTTTCAGGAGCAATATATATTATAGATATATGATGTAGCATCTGATTGTTGGATATAGCAAGAATCTTCGAATAAAAAATAGGTAGGTTTGTCAATTCAATCATAATTCGTTATATTTTCTTTAAAACCAGAACAATGTATAGTTATATTTAAATTTAATAGTATACAGTCGTTAAACAATACGGGATTTTTCCATTAACAATGACAAACACTCTTGGATATCATGGTAATGCTCGTTTGATCGGACATGTTGTATAATTATTTCATTATGTCGTAATTGCTTGCAGACCAAAATCATTAAACATAGATCATTTGAACAATACAAGGATTTGAGAATGCCCCGTCGAAGAAAGGCGAATGCTTGGTTATTACCATCCAGGATGTCTAGGATCTCAATCAGAACACCGCTTCAGACAAAACTAGAAGGAACACTTGTGGATATATGTTTTAAAAATTAGTTCAAACCTTTAGGTATAAAAATTAGGCAACAGACCATGAAAATATCATGTAGAACACAAGGAATTATATTTTTGAAAGAGCTCCTAATATCGAGTATTTTAGAGTTCACCTTTGAATTGCCGATACGCAGCATTCATCTTCAGTCCTATTTATTACACATACTTATGCTTGTGTGTTTTGGCGGTGTATATGAAGACTGGCAGCAGCCATTTTGCTCGCAAAGTCGTAGATTAAATATTTTTCAGCCTCTTCATTTTCTTCGATTTATTTTAGCGAGAATGCGACGAGTTTAGTTTACTCCTTGATGTATTTGGGATAACTAATATTTATATTTAACATAATTCTCCATTTTTTAATGTTGCGAGCGTTTTGAGTGATCAATTGACTGAAAATAAATTCGTGCGAAAACGGTTCGCGCTGTAAGGGTTAACCATCCATTAATCCATCCAGCGAAATTGAGGTCCCTCCTGCTTTCATAAGGAGCAGAAATAATTAAAGCGGACTCAATACGGCAAAGCAAAAAGGTAATTTCTAATCGCATTACATGTAATAAACGCTACTATTTTCAAAAGAAAATATTACTATCTACAATAATACATTTCTTTAGAATATTCGCTCACCTTACTTAAAACACAATTATTGTACCATTACATAACTATTCTACAACTAAATATACCCGGTTGTTTGAAATGCGAAGATTTTCTTCAAAGTTCTCAGTATAAAATAAATGATTTAATACATTGTGCCTCTTTTAACCAAGATTAGACACGTCATTAAGCTATGACACACTCGAAAAGTTGTGTTTTCTTTGGTTCAATAATGAGTAGCGTTAATCTCAATTATTTAATCAGTTGATCGTTCTTATTTCGTGATGACTAAACATTAATCATTTTCTCTCTAGTGATTAATCGATCATGATCTACAAAAATTGAAAATCATGGTGCTCAGTATATTGTACTTCCGGTATTTCCAAAACCGGGATCCCGACTGTTTTTTCAATACCGTATACATTTTTTTAAAACTGTAAATTTCGGTATTTCGGTAAAACAAAAGATATATAGTAGTTCTATTACGTAATTTTCGATCAATAAAATTTTTGAGTTATTGAGATTTTGTACACTTCCATGTATTTTCTCACTAACGACCCGGGTTTCGCCTTTCGGCATCTGCAGGCATTCGAGCACACGAATGAACTCGAACTGACAGACAGTAAACAGTGTCTAACGTTTATATAGAAGATACAAATACGACAAATATTATTTACGAGATAAAATATTGTAAGTCTAGGATCCACACTGATACCTGAGTTAAAATTTCGAGAATCGCCTTAATCCTTATTTTGTAAACAACGCATTAACAAAGTGGCGAATTGCCGCTTTCCAAACTAATATTAGAATTACCAGCGATTTTACAATTATAATGGCATTGTGGGTTTTGACGGGATGCAATTCGACGAAAGAATAAATATATACAATCATTCCACATTTAGTGGCATCTGTTAGGTGTTTCGACGTATAGGATACAGCAACGGGGAGTTTGGAAGATTCAGCTGTTCGTTCAGAGTTGGCAAGGAATTTAACTGGGCTCTATTGATTTAATCTCAATAATTCAAATTTGATATTGAAATTCCGATCAAGCACCCTCAGTCGATGTCTTAAATTAATTAAATAAAATGTTTATTTGATAGGAGTTTTTCTGAAGTCGGAATTATTCGTTTGAAGATCCGATGAAGATCAACAAATTCCAGCATTGAGACACTAGCTTCTTAATGTAATATTTCAATTCAAAGAAACAATAAATTTAATATTGTAATAAAAATCAGCTTTTTATCGTCGTCGGCTACGGTTACGAATGTCTCTGGTTGAGGTTCCGGTACAGACAGTTTTCATAAATTGAATTTTCAATCGATTTATGGATTTCTGTTCGTAGGCATGGATATTTGTGATGTCTATAATTCCCTCCCACCCATCCAATCCAGAAAAAGGAGCGTAGCAACAGTGATTAGTTGACTACTATTACTGTTCTAGCCATATCCATCTATCCCTACTCTCTCCAAAAAGGAGAGGTTGAGCAATTGAGTAACAAGCAGTTCTCGTAGAAAACGTCTGTTGAAATACCTCCACTAAGAGGCCATACGTTCCACATTGGGAACGGATATTGTAAAAAATAATCTATATGAAATATCTAAACAATGGTATTGATTTATTTGTCCTGTATTGAGTTCCCGAATTGGCCGGATTTGTAAAATTGTTTTTGCACATTTTATTTACTTTTGTAATACCGGTTTTTATATTTGCAATACTGGCATTGACACATTCCTCCAGCATTGCCTATGATGAATATCATAAAATGATAAAAAATTGTAGATACTAAGTCCAAATGAAAGTTTGCCCTATTCGTTATATTGCGATGACAATGAGCGACAGCAGCTGCTATCAATCGTCAATCAGCTGCATTTAGAAACATCGCCATATGATAAGAACTGCATTGTATTGTATACCAGTGAATACCCGTCATGCGTTGCAAGAGTTTATGTTTAAATTCTGTTTATTGAAGTACTTTTAGATTAGAGGTCTGCATGGTCAGAAATTTCATAAAATACCCGGTCCGAACCCAGTCATCTTCAGGCCCGGCCCGGCCCGAGCCTGAGTCTCAATATCACACTTATTACTGTGTTGTTGAAGCTCAGATTTATTTTTCTCATTCTGAAAAAAGTCCGTTTTTTTTCAATATAATAATTCATTTATACTGTTCAAACAATATATGTTATTGTTACACGAATAAATCAGAAGGTTCTTCCGAGATGTCGCTGTCTGTACGTATTTGATTCATCTTTTTAAATTTTTTTATCCGAAACCCTTCACGAGTGTGTCCACAACAACTCATCAAAGTTTCATCGAAATTGGATGAATGTTAAAGGAATGCATTGAGGACAAACAAACATTCATTTTAATATATATAGATTTTCTTAAATATTTTTTAAAAACATGTCCGCTATCAATATTTTAGCGCATCGAACACCCCTTAGTTGCCAAGAAGAGACTGTAAGTTAATTGATCAATCTTTCTTTTTAAATGTTGATGGTGAGAGTAGTTGCCAACCACTTATATATCGTATTTAAAATTAGGTACACAACATAAAATAATTTTATTTATAAATATGACATTATCAGAATCCCACATTTTATCTTTAATAACTACATTGTAATGCGCTGCATTGATCAACACTTTACTACCAGCTTTCCTGATAACAATATTGACAGACTGTCAACATAATAATACCCACAATATTTTATAATTAGTAATTGCAAACCCATAAATCATGGAAAGCAAGCCGTAAATGTCACTTAGATATACAGTAAGTTTGTGCGATCGATTGTTGTCTGCGATCAACTTTCTACTGTCAATTTTAGGCGTAACTCTACGTTACACCACAAAGTATAAATGTATGGAATAGGAGTACTATCCGCCTTAACTTTAGAATGCTGATTAAAATTGATAACTTAATTATTCCATCTAGCCAGTGGAATAACTCGGTTATCGATTTTATTTTTATATTAAAACGAATTTCCACAAAGTTGCCACCAAATCAATCTAAAATATTTAAAATGCTGATTACATTTTTAAAATTCGATATTATTTAGTTTTGATACTAGTTTTATTTCAATTAAAGCGTATTTTTTAAAGTACATGTAATAAAAAGTAAACTTTTAACATTGTACTACATTATAATTTCAAGCATCAAAAGGGCGGGGAGAGATAAATACAATAAGCAGAAAATAAATTGGTAGTAAAACTGTCAGGTGTACAGATGTGACAAGATGAAATTGAATATCATAGAAAAATTTATGTATGGATTTAAATATGTATTTAAAGATCAATATTCGCAAATATCCATTCGGGTGTTTTAAGTCTGTATGGCAGAACTGAATAACATATAACTAAACTGCATGGCAAAGGCGGTCGGAAATTAAATAATCATATAGAAATTAAATAGATAAAATATATTTTATTTTTTGTATTCTGTGCATTTTCTGACTAGTAAAACAAACAAAACTGTAAAAATAATAATTATTGATATTTATTCAAATTTTGTAGCTACCGTGAAAATAAACACTTTTACTATATTTTCATGTCATTTTTCATACCCACAGAAAATTGAAAAGAATATATATATGAATGGCTATGTACAAATACACATTTGCTCTAACATTAATTGCATAAATAAGTCTTTAATTCTTAAAATAAAATGTTATTTATTTAAACCAAAACACATTTTTTATTCCACTGAATAAAAACCCAATCTAAAACCAGATTCACTTAAAAAAATGATAATTTGGCAAAAAAAAACCAGTTTATACCAGTTGAAAAATATGTTTTTAAATGTTCAAAGATTCCAAAGTGACATCGTGAGCAGCAAAGTTAATCATTGCGTTTTTAGCAAGCACAAAAGCTCGAAATATTCAATTTAATATCAATAATAATTGATAATTAGTAACCTTGATTAACTAAAACATATAAGATAGCAAACTTATTTTGCAATGGTTGCACGTAAAATAGTATATTTAATTAATATCTACATATTATTGCATTATTAAACAATGTTAATGAACCTTATCTTGACATTTTGGTGAAAATAGGATAGAGCTTTAAAGATATTTCAAATAGTGATAACGAGTCAAAGATAACTTGTATTGAAAATATTTAAATTAAATAATGGTATTATAGTTTTATCAATGTAACCGTAAAATAAATTAATATTTATTCTTGTATAACCCATTGAAAAAATAAAAGCAAAATTTTTCTGAATGCATCCGTTTATTCTATTGTAAATTTTCCTAAGTATATCATTATTTTATTTTCAATATATCGATGGCGTTTTGGCCAATTGATGTAACTTTCAAAATTGAAATTGTTCAGACGAGAGTAAAAACTGTTTTCATCGAAAACATTATATCGTGAGTTGCGTTATGAATCTTTAAAATACACTCCTGTAAATTCTCATGTTTGCAGATACGGGATTATACGTAGAGAGTGTCGATATAATAATGGCTTACATCAAGTGGCCGGCTCAGAATCTTTAAACCTAAAACCAATGTAAAATTACGTTTCCATTTCAAAAAGTGGTGAATTTATTTTTCTAATTTAAATCATTTGGTCTAAACCTGCTCTGTCGTCTTTAACACTATAAGCTCCGCCCAAAATCAGGTAAAACAACCCTGTGTTCGGCCCATTTTTGAAGAAATATCATTTTTCTTAATCGTTCGTAACTATGAAAATAGTGGATGAAATCAAATGAAAGTCTGTGGAATCGTTAAAAACTAAAACATTTTGATATTTAATTTTTGTATGGTAAAATTACCAACATTTCCCTTTGTGAAGAGCCACACGACAATGTTTTTACATGTACCGAGTCTCACTCCTTTTCTTGTTATTTGCACTCACCTTGCATGTTCTACTTTCCTTATTTTTTTTCTGTTGACGGAATCGGTATCATATGTGCTTAGACATATTCACCGACTACTTGTCTTGTAGATCTTGCAAAACTCTAGCTCGGAGTGAAGTCGATGTCATCGTAATGTCGTCTCCGGAAGGGGGAATTTTAAAGAACTAAAATTCGATTGAGATTTTAAGTCGATAAAATCAAAACCTATTTTGGCGATAACACAAATTAGATGACTGTTTTGGAAATTATTTAATATAAATAAAACCGGGATTCCGTTGTAATACGTATTGCTTGATGACTCAAATATGACTGTTTTTGATAGGCTGGTTTATTACGTGGAAACACAGTTCCGGGACTCAATGTGTTAAAATGAGATCCATCCATTAACTCATTTTCGTATTTTTTGAGGGTTACATAAATTGGCCAGAACACAGTCGATATGTATTGTCCACATAGAGTAAGTGTTACAAATAAATTGAGGAATTAATGATCTGCAAACATCCAGCAATTAAAATTATGGGTAAAATCACAGGTTTCAAAATATTAACGATCGGGAAAAGCGCTCCAGAATGTTTGAAGGGTGGGGGATCTCCAGTTCGGTCACTGGATACAGTTGTTAAATATTGATTGATTGCTAACTAATATATGTGGGAAATTATTTATTTAGTATTCAAAATAATGTCAACTTATAAATGATCGACATTATTAAATATAAAATATATGTAATTTATCGTATTCATAATTACGTAATTATCTTTGCATCAATGATGGTTACTATTCTACAGATCAATGTACAAAATAAATGAATAGTTTGAATAAATTACACAGGTAAAAATATTCCGCACAGTAACAAATATTTTTTTAATACCAAGCAATGACCATAACTAGTTAATTCTAGATATCATTATACAAATATGAAGCATTATCACATGTCTAAAGTTCAACTAGGTATCTCTTTTATTTGACGTTATTATTTGATCCACGCGAATTTTCCACCGTTATTAAACATGTGTTCCCAAACTTCGATCAACGTACAGCATTATTAACTGAACATTGAATTGATCGACACGGAAAAGTTTTCGTCGCGAAAAAAAATCAGTTTGGTTCCATGCCAAAATGTTTATGGATCCCTGGCATAAGAAGATATTGCTATCTGTAGGTGGATTATTATAGTGACCTCAAAATAAAGTCAACTCATCCTCTAAGAGGTCTGATAACATACCTATGTTTATTTTGTTTTGTACAATTTTTGCAACTCAATTTTTTTAATTAGATATGACATGAGTATTAATTTTAAGATCTATAATAATATATTAGTTAAATGCTTTCAATGCATTGATTGCGTGAATATGCGTATCAACAAAATCTAAATATTATTTTAGATCACAATTGCAGTTGCTTTAGATCGAAACAGCATCAAATTAGCAAGGGTGCTAAATAGTTCATTTCACATTTAACAATCTTTGATATTATTTATTTTATTCTACTACAAAGTTCATCGGAAAAGGTTCAAACGGTGCTAACTGTCAATTCTTGGTGGAAAGGCATTGTATTCTAAAAAGAAAACACAATTTCTTGGTACTATTTCCACATTTCAACATTTATATGTGGGTAAAACCACACGTACATTAAATATAAGGGTATCAGAACATTTAGCTGCCTTTAGATTAAAAAAAGAAACTTCGACATTCGCAAATCACTTGTTATTGGAGAACCATACGTTTAATGCGGATGATAGGGTTAAATTGTTTCATCAAAACATGGGGGATTATTTTATCAAGAAATTTTGGAAATCAATAGAGCCCAGTTAAATTTCTTGCCAATTCTGAACGAATAGCTGAACCTTCCAAACGCCCTGCTGCTGTATCCTATACGTTGAAACACCTAACAGATGTCACTAAATGTGGAATGATTGTATATATATATCTTTTCGTCGAATTACATCCCGTCGAAACGCAAAATGCTATTATAATTGTAAACGGTAATTCTAATAGTAGTTGGAAAGCGGCAATTCGCCACTCTGTTAATGTGTTACAAAATAAGGATTAAGGCGATTCTCGAAATTTTAACTCAGGTATCAGTGTGGATCCTAGACGTATAATATTTTATCTCGTAAATAATATTTGTCATATTTTTATCTTCTATATAAACGTTAGACACTGTTTACTGTCTGTCAGTTCGAGTCCATTCGTGCTCACGAATGCCTGAATATGCCGAAAAGCGAAACCGGGGTCGTTAGTGTCAAAATACATGGAAGTGTACAAAATTTCAATAATCCAAATTTGATACCCATATTTGTATTGTATTTTCACAAAGTCAAAATGAAAGTTACTTAAAAAACGATTCAGGGCTTAGTGGGATCACTGTTTGCAAGCACCGTCGTTCAGTTCTACACTGCTTCTAACCATCTCTATGGTCATCAGCTATGGTCTTTCCTATTTATAAGTACCTGGTATCCATAATTCGGAGCTTCACAGCCAAAGCAGAAGGATCACGTATATAATATACCACTGTATGAATCGTTTTAGACTACAACTTGGAGTAGACACTTGCTTTCTCAATCGGCTCATATCCCATGTCTATAATAATTCATGGAAGCAAGTGGCATTCATCGACAGCTTCTTCCAGCCAGTGAACCGGTGGCTGGCTCGATTCTGGTGTCTAACTGAATTGTTGAATGAGATTCAAATGACCAAACCTTTAGTGGTCTATCTTGAACTCATTAATGTGGATGCTATTATCGTGTAGAGCTCAATAATATTTATTCTGTCAGGTTATCTACATCTCCTATTGGCAGATTGTTTTTTATGGCTTAATGCTTTTACAATCAATGTACATATCACACATTCGGTGCTATGACGTCATAGGTGAAAAGCACACCATTTTTCAGGTAAAGAATTTAAAGATCTGACACGACCCAATCGTGTTTGTTACGACCAGTCGCCAACTGTACCCAGAACTCGACTCGAATCATCTCTCACGAAGCTAAGACAAAAATGTATCGTTCATCTTTTCCAAATACAAGTTAGATGTATAGCCTGGCGGATTTCCACGAAATCCTCGACTGTCAACCACCCGAGTGCGAATTACGATCGCCACCGCATTTCGATTCCTTTAAAAAACCAAAAAGCTCTCAGGGCTGTATTCTCATGTCTGTCAGTCGGAGTCTGTCCGTGAACACGTCTGGGTGTCTCTGCGCACGCCCAAAAGTCAACATTTTTTCTGCCGCGTGTCAATTTTACGTGGGTTTAATTTGTGATTGTAAATTCTTAAATGTGTATTTTTTAAATTAAACTGCAATAAAAATAACTTTTACTGAACTGGCGTGTTTTGACCGAAGTTAAAAATCTGAGAAGCATCATTATTATCAGCTCGCAAGATATATGTCCGAGCTTATCAAATCACATGGTTTCATGATTACTATAAGATACTTTAAGACGGAAACTATATGAACTTTACTTATGAAATTAAAGTAACAGCTGCGGGGGACCTATTAGGAATGTTTTGAGACATGAATGTAACTTTTAATTTTTAACACTTGTTACGTTATTGCACTGGATGTGCGATATATACTATTAGTGTTTTGAACGCTTTTTATTTTAAAATTTAACAATTAATGTCATTCCAGCAAAATAACAATGCACCAGATATTTTTTATCAAAAATATTTAAAATAAACTCAAGCAGAATTTAGCAAAATCAACTCCCTATCATAGATCACAAATCGAAATTGGAAAAACCAACATTATTTAATATTCGACCTTGGCAAAGTTCGATCTTGGACCTTTCTGTTCATTAATCCGCCTATTAAATATGTAATCTAATCTCAATTGTCTCGTCCGTCTATAAAAGTGCTATAATTGATCAATATAATTTATGATAAGTTTAAAAAAATAATAAAGATGATATTATAATAATTGTCATAGTGATATGAGAATAGTCATTCTCATTTGCCACCTGCAACCATCGATCATCGATCCTTTTATTCATTTAGTGAAGTTTTAAATAAATAATTTAATGCAAATTCTCGTCCATTCATTAGGGTTCAAAAAAATGTATAATAGAAATGAATAATCCATTATTATATGCAACAAATTAAATGGTCAGAATTGAAATAAATTTTTGGTCAGAATAAAATTACTGATAGTCTGAATAAAATTATTATACGGTCAGAATAAAAAGTTAGGTTAGGTTAGAAATGCTGGCCATAAATTATTTATTCTGCCCACTGTCATTCTGACCATATATTAATTCTGACCAATTTATGAAAAATAAAAATTATTAAAAAAAAAAAAAATTGAATGTAAATTATGATTGAAACTGAATTAAAATTCTGACCAGAAAAATGCGAGCCATTATTATACTTGTTACCATTTCAAGTTTAATTTCACAGCAAATGTAGCAAAAAAATCTATATTAAATGGTGCTTACTTTTTTTGTTATCTTAAATAAATAATTAATGACATTTGGACCCATGCATGCATAAGTATCGTTTATCGATTACTGGAATTAATATCTTTATCACTTTTTAATCAATATCGAATATAGATAGTAGGCCATCCAATATTGCTTTTATTAATACAGAATATCCGAATGTCACTCTCTGGCCATCAATAAAAGGAAATGAAATAATTTGTAAACAATCTATGAACGTTGCAATGATAAATATTATTTCGTATTTTAATGATGATCGTTAATTATTACGTTAAATTGGTGCACGACTCATTTACACAAATTACATTTACTGTACCAAAGTAATTATTAATATAATTGAACGGAAATAAATAGCATTGTGAATATGATTTTTAAATTAATATGTATTAGGCAATATAAATAATATATGTCAATGAGTCTTGATTTATCTGTCAAACTCTGCATAACGCAGCACACACACACTGTCTGCGCATTTGGAGAGAGAGTGTGTGTGTGTGTTGAGTGAATTTTTATAGGTGACTGCCACCTGGTGTATAATATTACTAGTTGTATAATATACATGTTTTGATTTATCTGCTTCCAACGCACAGCACAACACTGCGCTTGCACGCGATGCAGGGAGTGAGACAGAGAAAGAAAGGGTGTGTGGAAGTGTGATCGTTGAGCGAATGTTGACAGGTTTCACTGCCATCTGATGTATAATATTTATTGTTATATCATTATGTCCACATAAGCTTTCTTGAAAACAAGGAAGAAATAATGGCTCGAATGCAGGATGAACATATTATTAACAGTGGTGTAGTGGGGCGGAGGCGCGTGGGGTCGGCGCTCATGCACTTTTTTCTAAACGTTTTGAAAATTTTGCGTACTATAAATTGTTATTTTTTTAGGACCCAAGAATGTGTTCTTATGAAAATATTGTTTATTTAAAACTTGTAAAAAACCCGTTAAACGAACACATATACGAGCTATATTGGACTATTTTAGGTTTTTTTTTGTAAACGCCATTACGCACAACACTTATTTCATTTTAGTTTGATAAATATAAATATAGTAAAATGATTTTTCCAACCATGCATCGGAAGGGCGTTTTGTCGTAAACTTGTTGATGCAGAAATTGGATCACTGCGGGATCGGGTATTAAATTAATTAATCAGCGTTCGCACAGTTTTTTTTATTTAGCACCACTGATTATTAATAATTATCGTGTAGGCAGTAACAGAAAAGCACATATATTTCATGTCAAATTATGTGCCTACTCTATACAGAATAATGTATACTATTTTCAGTTAATCTTTAACTCATTATTTTTCTTCCACGATTTTATGAATGCTTATTCTGATATAATTTATGCACAATAATCAGTAAGCGAATGATGTATTATTCATTAATTCAATTTTAATAATGGGTCATTATAAACACTTAAATATACCTACCTACCTGCCGGTATTATAAAAGTCTATAGTTGCGTGCATGTATTTTTAACATTGGTAGTAAAATTATTTCTACGGTACATTTATAATACCTAAGGTCATACAAAATATCTCACAGGATGGCTGTGATCTGTTATGTTTTCATCATTTCCTGTCAGTAGTGAATCCAGAAAAAGACAATTATCTGCTGTGGATGTTAGACTTTAAAAAAAGTTTTGTCATATCAGATTATAGCACAGCTTTATATATATAGAATCATGTTAAATATGTCGAAGCAAGGCAGAAAAATTTATGACACATTTTCTGATTTTTACACAGTTTGAATGGAATTACATGGTGGTTATATTAAATTCAACATACGATCAGTCGACTCTTTTCCGTCTTATATGTGTTGGTAGAAAATCTTCAAAAAACGAAAACAAAAGTTAGTACTTTAGTAGTAAAAAATACTATAAATAGACCCAATAAGGCCATTTCAATGTACGAATCGTTCCGAACGAATCACCGTGACCAATTGACAATTGATTCGCGAGTCGCCACTAATTGACTCGTTTCCCATGCCCAGAACCCAACATTATTTATCCCTCCCAATCAGCCAAATACCCAATTACTGTTTTACTGTTGAAATATTTCATTACGAGTTCAAATACAGAGGTTAATTTTTTGTAGAAAAAAACTCTCACACACAAACATATATTTACATAATATTATTTACTATCGCTGAAAATTCATATTTTATCGTTTAAATTGTTGTTTACCGAATCGATATAAATACAAGTAATTTTAAATTGTTTGTAAGAATTTACCTACCTAAATTATTATTTACAAGTGTTTTACGAGAAAGCAACTCAATATAATTATTTTCCATTATTTGTTCTTAAAAACCATTTCAATTGTGGAAAAAAAACAATATAAATACACATTGTTTATTACTTTTACCAACCATAATTGCCTCCAATGTAGAAAATGTGAAATCTTAAATTCATTAAAAAATCAATTTATGTAGCTGTCTGTACTGGGATTCGAGCCCGTGAGCACAAACAGATGAACTTTGATGTATCTCTTCAATAGCCGGCTTTGTAGATTTAGACGAAATAAAAAATGACAGATTGACAATCTTTTCCCCACCTGGAAGAAGTTGTAATGGCGTCCCCACATTTAGGGTACATATTTATAATAAACAGCAACAATAAAGAATATTAGAATAACAAGTCAGTAAATAATTAAAGTCGTCAATTACAGTTAACCTAAATATGCAAAATGACGATACAACAAAATAATTTCAATTATTACGGATTGAACGGTGAGGAGCAATGAAGATATATTTTTTCTCGGAATTAGATCGCATTTTTTTTGAATTAATAGAAATTTTCAGGAAATAAATACATCGCAATCATTTCTACAAGATAAAAACATATTTCTTTCACAGGACATAATTGGGTAATGCCAAAAAATATCTTTATTTATTCTATCACCACAAGGACAGTTTGATTTTAGGTTTTATTTTAAGCTTATATTAACTTGGCATTAAATGCAACCATGTCCGTTAATAAATCGGTAACTCTAGTGGTCTGGAGAGAAACAGGTTGCATTCTGACGAAAAAGAATATCTGGCAAAAATAGATCCGTAATTGTACCTAATAGAGACATTGACCACCTTGTCTAGCTATCAAAACAGCTAGTGCTGAATCATGCTATTTAATAATAGATTAAATTATTTTTCACAATTCTTTGTTATTCATTTATATTTTTGTAATGAATTTTAACCTTGACTGTTACAACTGTTTACGTACTTACCTACAAAAATATTACGGAATATTTGTTTATATGTATCGCTTACTGTTAGTTGGTAACTAAACAAACTTTAAACATTGCTGTCTGTATTCAGTAGAGCGTAGCAGTAAATAAATATTTGTAACTACTTCTTGATACGCCAATGTGTACTAACTGCAAACTGACACATACAACATTTTAAATTGCACTTTATTTTTCAGAGAGTATTTAAAGAACACTTAATTTCTATTTTTAATGCGAAACTCTTAATAAATATTTTGCTGAGATTGGTTACAGAAACATATTATTACGCCAGTAAACGTAGAAGAAATCAAAAATGGTTGATATAATTAAACACGAGATAAAAAATAAGTTTTCTTTACAGTCTATAGCTCGGGTTACCAATTGGTGGGCTACGATCTTCTGAGGGGTTACAGGAGTGTTCTTTGGGGGGTCGACAACTACTGAATGGTTAAGTGAATAACATATTTACAATGACACCAAACCCAATCGAAGAATAACATTGTTAGCAGTTATTTTTAATTAACAGTCGCCCTTTTAAAAAGCCGTCGAATAACGACGAGTTGATTTCCCATCGATCGAAAAGTGCAAAACTGGTTTCTGAAATCAAATCTTAGACACATTTTTTAGCTAGACACTTAGTCAAATTATTCAATTGACACAAGTCTTAGATTACTAGGCAAATTGAATTCCTGTGAAAGAAATTTCAATGGTGCATACTTGCGAAAAAGAAGATTCGGTTATCCGGCTATTATAAATAATAGGAGTTGCGACTCAAAACATGTCGGAGAACGGTGTTATATAAACTTCAGAATAATGAGCGACATTTAAAGTGAGACGAATATAATAATACAAAGTCCTGCAACAACAATTATTATAATTACCTTTCTGTCAATGATTTTTTTATACAGTTTTATTGTAATAACATATTCCGCGTATTAATTAAAATCACGATAAAGTAAAAAGTATTTTTCAAATTTTATAGGTAATTAATAATTATTGTGATATTTACGAACTTAGGTACCGTTCTGCCCTTCTATTAATTTTATTTTGACTAGGTGCTAACATCACAAACATCCATGCCTACGAACAGAAATCAATAAGTGAAACTGGAACTTGAGACATCGGTAATCGAAGCCAACGACGGTTACCACGGCACCAAGGACCCGATCTATCGTGTTCTAGCTCTATTCTTTTATCCCTACTCTATTTGAGAAGTTGAGCAACTTTGTAACAAGCAATTCTTGTAGAAAAGCTTGTGTTAAGATACCTCCCTCCATCAGGAGTCCATATAGTATGCTCCACATCGGAAGCAGACATGTTAAAAAAAGGTATTAACTTTTCGTGGTTATTCTAACAAAAATAATAGATGCTATCGAAACTTATCTGGTTTGAAAATTAATATGAAGCTAATTATCCAAATACTAAATTATACGATTTACTTACAAAACCTATTTGAGAGACAAGTATCTACTAAAACATTTAGTATGTACTCGCCTAGTCGATGTAGTCGGTTAAAACGAAGCATATCAGACAATATGTACCATAGACTATAATAGGGCTATTCAACCTTAGCTAATATTAGGGCTGCATCTAAAATAATAAATACAGTAAAAAAATTAATTTACCTGGAGAGTCTTTGAGTTCATTATAATTTCATAAGAAAGTAAAGTCATACAGTGTAAAAAAATACAGATACTTTCTTGGTATTGATTTGACGCAGCGATTCTCCGCAGTGTATCTTGGTAAATTATGCAATGCAAGTGATACAGTGTACTGTTATTTTTTTTTATTACAATATTCCACAAAAACCAATTCCCCGTCATAGCTTAGGCTCCCATCTGTTACGATGCAGGAATATTTATCAAATCCTCCATAGTTCAAACGGAGTTTTGATCTGTTTAGAAAATATCAGTACATTAAATAGTCCCGTCCTATTTAAGATATAAGACTGAGCATTTCTTTATTTATAGTAAATTTCTCCAGAATAGTTCGAACAAAAATTATAAATTGATTTATGTCTTTTTGAGCAGTGCCTTCATCGAGACACAATGAAAAGTATTGACATTTTGCAATACAATCACACTGCTTTTTTTGGCAAAAATAGAATTAAAACAGTTAAAACAAAGAGTATTATACTTGAGTATAACAAATAAATAAATTTACTAATGTCGAGATTATCTGAATCAAAGTAACTTATTCGATTCACAGTTTTATTTATTTGATTTTTTTGTGTGTAAAAAATCAAACATATTGGAGGACCATATTTTGGACAGCCCTGGACTAAAATATTAAGACAATAATTTTACTATTAGGTAGGATTAAAAAAAAAATAAACAACGAACTGTCATTTCTGACTAGTTTTTCAGCATAGTATTGACTAATAACTCGTTTGAACTTTGATTAGATATCAGGATAACCTTCATAATCTCGTCCGATAAATAAACACTGTTTCTATTTGCAAAAAGTATTACTAACATTCTGAATAAATTAACAAGAATGTAAATAAATTATTATGAAATAGTATTCAACTGACAGTGGCGTGGGGCGTGTGTTGTACATTGGACTGGCCGAAACCCAAAGATTACAATAACACCTGTAAAAACATATACTATTGGTAATACAAGCATAACTTAATTTTAACAATTCAATTATCACGTAATGATGTCAGTATATTAATCAACGCTTACTATCTTCTTCGACTATAATCCAATCCCTGAATGTTATATTTTGTTATGGAACAATAATTATTGTATAATAGTAGGTAGTAGTGGTTTATCTTCTCGAAGACCATCTGCATTTGTTTTTTTCTTCATTAATTCTAACAGCTATCAAACGTATAGAATCACATCTTTCTATTTTCAAAATATTGACGGCTGAATGCTCTTATGGTTATATTATACCTGCCTATTTGTTGTGATACCGATGAGATCAATTATTTACTTATTAATGGAGACTGGTATGAATTTCTTATATTTTATACAGCAACAAATGCGACATGGAATGACACTATTTGGTATGTATTAAAAAGTATGGATTACATTTTATTTGAATTCTCCAAGTTGAATGTCATCCATTTCGTTCGAGTGCATCAAATTTTTGAATCAAATTATTGACAGTCATTTGTACCTAAATCATATTTGACAGTTTTCTACACATATTTCATTTATCTACTATTTTATGTGGTGATATTTTTCTCTTCCATAATCGCATCAAATTACTTTGTGTCACAGCTCAAAATATGACGACCAGTATTTTCTATAATCAAAATTTTAAAGAATTGAAGTTCAATGAACAGTTCAATGAAAAAAGTTCAATGAAAAAATTTCAAAAATGTCACATATTAACAAATTACATAATATATAACGAAAAATACCCCCTTCAGATTTTTATATAGAATAAATGACCGTCGGCGTCTGTGGCGCAGTTGGTAGCGCTGTGGGCTATGGCTACAGATGTCTCGGGTTCAATTCCCGGTGGGGACTGTTTTCATAAATTGACATTTCAATCGATTTATGGATTTCTGTTCGTAGTCTAAGTGGTTGTGCTGTCTAAAAAACTCCCTCCTCATCCACCCATCCTCATGGGGTGTAGCGAGAGCGATTAGCTAACCACTAGTCCTGTCCTAGCCCTATGCTTATATCCCTACTCTCTTCGATAAAGAGAGGTTGAGCAACTGAGTAACAAACAGTTCTCATAGAAAAAATTCTGTTGAGATACCTCCATTAGGAGACCATATGCTCCAAATTTTGAACGGACATGGAAAAAAAATATTTTTTTTATTCGAATAATGTTCCAATTTCAAACATATTCTATAAAATATATTAGGGGTAGTCCATGAATGATGTCATATGACATTGGATTTTTTTTGACTCGACTCTACCCACTGTCAAATTTCATCATAAAATATTTTACACCTCTATGCCACATTTGTGACCCCCTAAAGAAACTCTAATTCTCAATACCTGAATATCAAAAAACGTGATTTTATAATATGTTTTAAATCATCACAATGTATTCAACCTCACCCCTTTTTAAGGCGACTTTTAAAATGCACTTGGTTAAGCAGGAGTCAGGAATAAATTTAGAATTACTTGTTTAACCTTACCAACGGGCATTATTAATATTTTATACCTTTGCAGTTTTTTTACAACAATTGTTATTTGATTGTGCTGCTCTTGTCTGTTGGTTTTGTAAATAAAGTAAACACATTGGCTGCTGGTGGATTCATTTTGTATTTAAATATATAGATGTATACCACTACATCAAACTCTTCGTTATAACCATCTTTGTAACACTGCTGTTACTCTTCTTGTTTCAGATTGAATTCTTGAGCAACTGGTATCAGAAAAGAAGTTGAAATGCTACAGCCAGTAGTTAAAACAGTCCGCTGCTTAGGTCGATCAATATGTGTAAGACAATACTCGATACAATGCAGCAGAGGCGAACTCTCAAGCCTTACGCTGCTCCGGAAATCGAAACACTCATCACTCTTCAAGAGACAAATTCACCATCCCACCGAAAGGAATGTCATCATGTCACCACTGCCAGACATCACCGTGCCGAACTGCATCTTGACCGATTTCATTTGGCAGGGCTTAGATAAATGGGCGGATAAAACTGCTGTGGTAAGAAATTGAATCTTATTCAATATAATCTTTTAAATAAATGTGGTTTTTTTTATCCTAATAATCTTAAAGTTTTATCAACTATTTAATCAATATTATCAAACAAAATGGTGTATGGTGATATTACTTTGTTTTCTAGAATATTCAACGTTGTGCACACAACTTCTCGCTATAGCTTCACACTTTTCTTCAGGTGTATTCTTCAGTGTAACAACATTAATCATATTGTAAAATTTTCAAAGCAATGTTCGAATTTCCTCAAAACTTGGTAGGATCCCTTAAGTGTTCAGAAAATGAAAACGAATGTGGTTAGAGGAACAGCTTTAATGAGTTTAGGTCTACTCTACATTGGACAAGGTGAACTTTTTGAACGCTTTGCAATTTGCTCTAGATGTAATCAATTCGCTATGTTTCATATTTATAACCAAATCTCATCAAATGACATAAATGCACATCTAAGTTTTATCTTGCATGGCACTGATCCTAGAAAAATATTTTTTTAAATCATTAATGTAAATATAATAATGAATTCTGCTTATCATTCATTGTTATATATATCTGTACCTGAGAGGCTAATAGTCCTATGTCCATGTTAACAACTTAAAAAGAGGAGCAAAAACGTGTTTCTATAAGGGTTTTTATTTTATATCAATTAGCTTAGATGTTCTCTTATTGTTTTCGTTTGTTTGCAGTTGGATAGGTGTGGGGCTTGGATAGTTTCATTTACAGGTGAAATCATGATTTCCTTTTAGGATTTAATGGACATCAGATTGTTTACACCGTAATGCATTGTGACATAGGACTGATTTTGAATAGAGTTTTTCGGTAACCGCCCTACATATGCGAAAGTTTTATTTGCCCATCTATAGATATTAAAATTCCAAATAGTGTGACATTTATAGCTCAATCTCACTATTTTTGGACATAGGACTATTAGCCTCTGAGACACAGATAAATTTACATGACTCGCAGGGAAATAGAACGTAATATAGAACGTAAACCGTAATAATTTCTCTATTTGTGATTTCGGTAGTTTGCGGTATATGATAAACTTCACAACATTCGAAATGCAGTTAGTGTACTTAAATAGAGTGTCAATATTTTCATGACAAGTTTAACAAAACTTCTTTTTATCTTATCATCTGTAAGTATGTTTTTTCTTATCTATATGATTCCATTGCAAACGATGTTAAATATGGGAATTAATATTTAGTAAAAAAAATAAACATGGACAGATATCAAATAATCGTGCTTGAATTTTGTCATGTCATGTATTAATGTAGTCTTCACTTGAATTTCAGAACTCTTATCTTTATATTGTTAGTGCCCACTGAACTCCAATCAAACAAATAACAGACATTCCCACCTCCGTGAAACAGTTTTAAACAACCAGATATTGAATTTGGATTATTAAGATTTTGTACACTTCCATGTATTTTGTCACTGACGACCCGGGATTCGCCTTTCGGCATCTTCAGGCATTTGAGCGCACGAATGGACTCGAGCTGACGGGCTCGAACTCGGTCAGTTCGAGTCCATTCGTGCGCTCGAATGCCTAAAGATGCCGAAAGGCGAAACCCGGGTCGTTAGTGACAAAATACATGGAAATGTACAAAATCTCAATAATCCAAATTTGATATTGAAATTCCATCAAGCACCCTCAGTCGATGTCTTAAATTAAACCAGATATTGCTTAAGTTTCACATCAATATTTGCATAGTATAGATTTCAATATATTGTTATTACTGACTAATGACTTGACTTAATGCTGTTTTATGCAGATTAATTTATTAATTCAAAATTGAATTTAACAATAAAATATTTTTTTACCTGATTGAGATAGTACTTATTGACAATATTAGAGCTTAATTTGAAAATGAAAAATTGAATTTTAGCAAAATGATCTGTATTTAAAATATTATAAACAAAACTATTAAACTCAGCACATAACAGGAAAAATTGATTATTACATTTGCATTAATTTATCGTTAAAAAAATACATAGCTTATTAAAACAAATAGTGAACAAATTTCATTTTGAAAAGACGCTGCTAAAATAGCACATCAGAATTTTCAGTTTTCCAATCATGAATAAGTTCTTTTTGGATTCGAAGAAATAAACCAATTAATCATTCTACTGGTCAATTGTAATTTTATAGAAAATAATTTGATAATTTTTGTAGAAATGTAAAACATCTTTAAGTGTCAAAATATTAGGCACTTTTTATGTCATGGAGAGAAATATCTATCTCATGTTTATCTGCTTATAGAAATTTTATGAAGAGGAAAAGCAATATAACATTGAAGAATTTTCAAATTTCTCTGAAATTTTACCAATTTTAAAAAGCAAACATTTGTACTGCTGAGCATCTCAACAGAAGACATTTTTTATGAAAACTCCTGCACTCAACCCCTTCTTTTTGAAGAGGGTAAGGATAGAAAAATGGGACTTGAAGTAGATTAGTAATTAACTAATCGCTTTTACCACTTACCGTTTTTTAAATCGGTTTGATGTAATGGGATGTAAACATCACACACTCGTTCATTTAAAAACTAATCCATGGAGGGGTTTGAACCCGTAGACAGCCCAACTCAATAGTATTCATTCATTTCTTGATTACAGGACCAGCAAACAACTTAGTAATATATTTAAACAGTACACATTGTCCATGAAAAGTAAAAGTAAAACAAAATGATTATAAATATAATGCTTTCCCTTACACTGCGCCACTATCCTTTTGCTAATGCAGTATCTAGCAATTAATATACAAATAGCTTTAACCAATTATTTTGCATGATTACTTTATATATCCATTAGTTGCTAAATTTATTACTAACTGCAATGCGTTCTTATCACAAAGTTCAAAGTCAAGCAAACTTAAATGTTAACTTGTGACATTACTTTATCATACAACATACACGATATCTATCACAGCAGGGTTATGCTGTCATTCAAAAACTCCTGCTTTATTTACACTACAATTTTAACAGTAATTCACAAATGCTCTACTGAATTTTTATCACATGTGTAATCTTATTGCCATGTACATAGATAATCGTGATTTCACCAACTGGTGCGATGAATAGGCAAATGATGCAGCAGAATGATTTATCATTGTTTCTTCATATATAGATACAAATAAAATAGTGATTTTTGGCAGCCCCGTTATTTTTAATTTTTTCAATATTTGTACAAATCAAAAGGAAAACGGTTAATGTTAGTAAACAAATCAGTAGCTATATAAAATTGTGCATAAAAATCCAATTCTCATCCTGGTATCAATGTCAATAGAAAACCACATGCCCTTAAATTAAATCAACACAGATATAAGCCCGAATTGAAAATAAAGTGTCTAGATAAGATGTGTTTGAAAATAATAATATTAATGAATTATTTAATGTACATTTTTTGATGAGATAATAATTTTTCGGTAAAGAATACTTTTTTTTTTTTTTTTAAATAAAACACAATTCATTTGTACTACTTCCACATATTTATAATGATCAGGACCGGTTTCGCTCATCACGAGCATTATCAACTGATAAAAATACAAACATAACAGGCGTATTTATATAAAATTGAGTGAAAAAATGAAGGTATATAAAACTGATGGTTCATGAACTGAGACAAGAAAATATTGTTTAACAAACAAATTATACATAAATCAAATGAAAGAGTCTACGATTAAAATGTTATGGACCTCTTGCAAATCATTAAATACTAATCTACAATCACAAATATAGCTACATTAAAAGTCCATTTAGCTGAACAAAATTATTAATGACGTTACTAATATAATATATAATAATGAATCAGGGAAATTATAAGAAAAAATTAATGAACCATTTAAAAATAATCAAATATTAAGTATGTAATTAATATGAATAATAAACAGCCATCTTAAGTGGAGAAAGCAGAGCAGCTATGAGTATCCAATAAATTTTAATATCTGAAAAACAAAAATTACAGAGACAGAATCAATTCTTACAAGTTAAAAATAACCTTACAGGTATAATACAAATTAATGAATCGGATATAACAAAGTAGAAGATGCAAAGACGGTTTGTTCATTCAATAAATTTGAATTGGGCAAAAATTTATATATAAATAGATTAAATATAATGTCTTTCCACCAATAATTGACAGTTAACACCTTAAAAGTGAAAAGAATACTTACATAATTATACATAAAATTAATCAATGGTGTCTCATACTTATTTAAATGTTCATGAATATATGATTTGATGCTTCACTGTTCCCACATGCTTAAAACTACACAGTATATCTTGGCTTGTGACAACATTGGCCCCCAGTAAAATAAAGAAAATAATATTGTATTGACTGTTTCTTTTTAAAATTCATAGATGTCAGTTATTTTACACAGAAGTTTTGTTTTATCTCTAAAAAAATTGTTATTGGTTGTAAAAACGGTACAGAAGCATTAAGGATAAATGTGTTTCTACGTCACAAAGAAAGATATCATTGATGTTTAAACTGTTACCAAAAATAAAAAATTGCAATAGCATACAAAACTTATTTTTCCACTTGAAATCAAAGAGTTTATCTACCTATCGAATGTCATGTGCATTTTATTCATTCTTTTTTCTATAAGCATTTCGTTGTAACAATCTAGAGCATATACCACGTTTGTCTTACTACACTAATTCTCTCAAAGTTAGGGTTGTTTTCAGAAAAAATCTCTAATGCTTGACATATTTCACCAATACATTCAGATAACAGCTTTAAGGTTATCATATTTTCTTGAGAAACCGATTCTACCTCATTTGTTTTATTAGTATCCCCTACAGCCACCTGTTGTTCCGTCAACTCTTGAAGTTCTTCGTTTATAGGAATCCAATAGATATTAGCATTATTATATCTTGCATCTACATTCTGAAATTCTATCGCTAACGCAATTCCCACACCATTTTACGATACTTTCATATTTTTGACGAATATGAAATAAATATTGCAGGACTTGACTATATCGAATAGTCGTTAAAGAAAGTATTACTGTAGTTGGTATAATCTTTTCAAAACCTGTTATAAAAACAAATTTGTAAAACTATCCTTTTAAAACATTATTAATTCAGTAATACAAAAGCCAGGCTGAATGATTGTAATCTTTTACAATGTTTATAGTTGTGATAAATTCACAAGCTTGTGAATTAAGTTTTTGTTCCTCGGAAAATCACTTGGGGAAAAATTGTGTAAATTTAATAAACACAAGTTTCCAAGAATAAAACATAAGATATGCAATGCAAATACACAGTACTCTTGCAACAAAGTCTGCAGAGGCAGAGAGGGTTTTCTTCTAAGAATATTATATCAATAGAGCCATCCTTTTCCAATTTGCCGCTTAGCCGATCGGTTAACGTCGTTGGCTTCAGTGGTGTTCATTGGTTCAAGCACCAGTATGAAAAATATCATAGATTGATATTTCAATCAACTTCTGGATTTTTGTTTGAAGGCGTGGATGTCTGAAATGTCTAAGATTCTCTCCAACCTATCCGATCCTAAAAAAGAGCTTAGCGGTAGCAATGTCCTGTCCTAACCTTATCTTTCGAGGTCAAGTGACTGAGCAGCAATATTTCTTGTAAAAAACTTCTGTCGAGGTAAGCTTGATTAGAAGTCCATATGTTTCACATTGGGAGTGAACATGGATTATTAAAAATGTTATATTACTGTTGAAAATGTGGTTTACTGGAAGACAATTGTTTTGACAAGTCTTCCATTAGATCTTAAGGACAAAGGTGCATTAGTTCAAGCTTGGCTAAACGTTCTTAAGAATAAAAGATAGTCAAACTGGTTGTTTAAAACATTCATGCGTGATTTTGTATTTGAGAATGTAGTTGAAGAAGAATAAAGTTTAAATGCATATTTTATGGATAAGACAAATTTGTCAATCGCAGGTTAAATAACAATATTTCAGTGAAAATCATATATATGTACTTGAGAGTAGAAAAATGTGTTAAAATTTTTGATACCACCGTAATCAATGCTTGCATTTCAGGTATGCGGAGTTACCGGAAAAGGATTCACTTATGCTCAGGCATACAAGATGACTAGAGCTTTTGCGGCATGCCTGCGAAACAAACTGAAGATACGCGATGGAGACTGCATTGCCGTAATGCTTCCCAACTCTCCCGAATTTCCCCTCGCAACTATCGGAGCCATCCAAGCTGGTTGTGTAGTTACAACTGTTAATCCTATTTATATGGCAGGTCAGTGTAACATTAATTTACAGGTATAGTCTTAATATGTCTTAAACATCTTACATCATAAAACCTCAGTCTCCAAAGTGAGGAATGCGAGTTGGTATATGGTGTTACAGCAAAAACAAGTTCTTAATTGACAGGGAAGAAAATAAGAAATATATGAAAGAATTACCAATACTTGTAGTTTAAACATAAATTCTGAAATAGCAATAGGCATTAGAAAAAACCCATAAACATAAAATTACAAATATCACACATATTTGCTTGTGTGTCTCAGTCTTTTGGAGTAACAATAGTTTGTTCGATTATTATATGATATAAATACGAGCAGACAGGTAAAGCGCAAGCTTGGTTGCATCAAAAGATAAAAATTAGATATTTTTTCTTTGTAGTATGCAATCAAAAAAGTTTCAAAACCCCAGTCTTTGTAGTGTTTGCATTCATTTTTTGAAAAAATATACATATATTTAGGTTAGTCCAACTAAACTTTTGTCGACCATTATTCTTTCCGAAGTTTTTGTTATGCTCAAAATATCTTGTATATTTCTCTAAAGTAAGATTTTTTGATTAGCAGCATAATTTAAACAAAAAGTAGTACCATTCTAGATGAAACCATTGATTACCAAGAACACTAATGGCTATTAATGATACAGCTCTTAGTTAATAATTAATATGTAAAATAGTCCAGGGGGGGTGGGATGTTGCATTTGCAAAAACATTTGTTTATTTAATGCAATTGTCTAGCAGATGTGTCCCTCGACGATGAGTAGTAGGACATTAAAAGCTTAACTAAAAGCAACACAATTAAATATTAATTTCATTTATAGAATGCATTTAACTTATTAGTAACATTACTTTGCAGATGAAATCGAAATTCAGCTGAGGGACTCGGGAGCAAAAGTGATAATTACGACTGCAGAAACCTACGATATAGTTCAAAAAGCCATCAAAAATTTGGGCAGGCCCGTACCTGTGATAGTCGCGGCGTGTCACCACGACCTGCCGTGCCCTGAAGGCGCAATTAAGTTTGCCGAGTTCGCTGAAAACTTCAGCGAAGACACCAGTTGTCTGAAGGAAGTCAGACGGCACAGCGACGACGTTGTATTCCTCCCGTACTCCAGCGGGACCACCGGCATGCCCAAGGGTGTCGAACTGACTCATAAGAACATTACTTCAAACTGCACGCAGATGCTCGCTGGAAAAATTACTATCATTTATCCTACGACTGGTAAATATATTCACAGCATTCTTACTGCTATCTTAAAACCCTTACAGTCAAATCAGAATATATTACGATTTACAATATTTTTAATTACAATTGAATATTGTATTTTCACAGATACTTTTCAAGATGTTTCAATTTGCGTGCTACCCTTCTTCCACATATACGGCCTAACTGTGACCTTATTGAGTAAAATGGCATTAGGAGCCAAAATCGTTACCCTGCCAAAGTTCACCCCCGATTCTTTCTTGAATGCCCAAGCCAAATACAAAGGCTCAGTCCTGTTTTTAGTGCCGCCGATTGGTAAGTTTTTTAAAGTTACTTTATATGAGAATCACGTACTATTGTATTTTACACAATCTTAATAATTTGAGAACATTCGACAAAACATAATCAGCATTTTGAGGCGAGGGTTGTGTGTACAGCATAACCGTCATGTAATACAATAAATGAATTTCGTCTGATCTCGCTTTATCATTGCCAGCATTTGAAGCTATTTTTAATTTATTGTGTTGACACTTGGCTTATTTTTCATTTATGTACTAAACTTTGAGTCAGCAAAAACCTTCACTGTACATAATACCATGTAAATGAACATGGATATTCGGGAGTTTACTCTATTACTTTTTGTTTTTAATTGTTTTTGTTCAACTTTTTTCAGTATTGTTTCTGGGATCTTATGAGGGTGTGAACTACACCCATTTGGATTCAATAAGAACTGTGATGTCTGGTGCCGCTCCACTAGCCCCCAGTGATATTGATCGATTTTTACGACGAACACGAGTAAGAACGGCATATATATTTTATAAATAACTAACTGAGGCTTGATAGCATTAACTATTTATTTCATCCTGTCTCAACCAACCGGTCCTTTAGCCGATTGATCAAAGCTATTTGGTGTCTAATCTTCCAGCATCGATCCCCGTACAATTTAATGCATAGAAAAATCAATTTATGTTATTGTCTGTAAGGGGTGGGGGTTTCGATACTGTGAACACCGCAACCGAAGAAGAAAGTCTGGCAAATTAAAACTAGGGATTGCAATCCCAAATGTTTTTCAAATTCAGGGAAGCGGGCATTCATTCTGATGTTATTGAGATATAATAACTGATATCTGCAAATGTTTTTTTATTATTTAGTTACACTTTGAACCCAATTTATATTGGAAATATTCAAATATGTAGCTTTTTATTTTATTTTCGATCATCAGTGTATCGATATATCATATATTCTGCTGCTTTCTAAAAAACACTACTGTCTTTTACATTTTATCTTTTAATGTAACCACACTTGGTGGCTCACCTCTCGTCTCACATTAGCGCATTCCTTTGTTCATTGCATTCAGAAATCAATAGCTACATGAACCGTTTGTGGATAATATGATGCGCATAGCTGCAAGGGTTAATAATATTTTTTTCAAACATTACTTATTCAAAGATATTCCAAAGTAAATAACATATTATCACTTTGTTATATTGATAGGCAAATGGTGAACTATGTATTTCACATACAGCTTTCATTTTTAAATCCATAACAATGCAATTATTAAATTTACTTATCTCTCATTTTCTTGACAGAAAAATGTGGCATTCATGCAAGGATACGGATTGACGGAGACTTCCCCAGTTGTCATGATGCAAGAAAGAGGAAATACGAACTTCGCTTCAGTCGGAGGAACGACTCCAAATACCGACGCCAAGATTGTGGATTTAGAGGACAATAGCAACGCATTAGGGCCCAACCAAGTAAGTACAATATGTTTCTATTTTTTTTCTTTGTCTGCGTCACAATGTCTCATGTAGGACTCCTAATGGACCATTGCATTGTCTAACAAACACTGCGTAAGTCAGAAAAAAGAAGGATCAGTTCATAAAATCACTAGAAGGTAGCTAATTGTACTCTGTGGCATTGCATGAGGAGTTTTTCCAGCAAGTTTGGGTATCCCAACACTACTACTGTGAGGTAAATTCATACAGATAGATTGGATGAAGGGGCTCAGGAGAATACCATCAGCAGACCTCATGTCACTTTACGTTTATGGGGTTTATGGGGTTGCATAACAGGTAAGTTTACTGTACAATTGACAGATTGAAGGCAACCTTTGATCGAGATTGAATCACATTGCCAGCAGTGCCTGGACCAAAACTGTATAAATACATATATATATATCTGCAGATTCTATAAAATTACGAAAACAAACTGTATGTTAACACCGGAAAGGTATCAATACCCATTTCGGCGACTGTTGTAAATATACAGGAAAGGTATTTTTCTAGTGGTTATTATTAGGTTAAGTATTATTATTCACTGTTTTTGTATCATATTTCGCTTTTACTTACTAATGGCGGTCAATTTATGCCTTCGAATACAAATTCAATTTTATGAAAGTCTACTGTAGTTCCAACCTGTAAACACTGCAACTGAAAGACAACGACATTGACCCCTTTCTACACGCCCGGCAGAATGGACTCGATCAGTTCGAGTTCATTCGTGTGCTCGAATACCTGAAGATTCCGAAAGGCGAAACCCGGGTCGTTAGTGACAAAATACATGGAAGTGTACAAAATCTCAATAATCCAAATTTGAATTTATAATCATTCAACTATATTTTTGGAACGCCTTTATTTATTTAGTTTCTTTTGACTGTGTAGCAATGACCATAATGCAATCGGTATCTCAGGTTGGAGAGTTGTGGGTGCGGGGTCCCCAGGTAATGAAGGGATACCACAATAATCAAGCAGCAACTGATGACATCTTCAGGCCGAACGGTTGGATGAGAACCGGAGACATGGCATACTACGATGACAACCATGCCTTCTATATCACCGAACGCCTCAAGGAACTGATCAAGGTATTTATAAATTACAAGCAATGATAATTTTTTTGATGCAACATTGAAAGAAAATATTTGCTGTTATTACATTCATAAGATTTTTTTATCAGTGATCTATATAAATTCAATCCCTATTCACAAGATAAAATAAAGTTCCGTTATTTTTCAACAGAACATTATCCATTACACTTTGACTTCTTTCAGCTGGCCCATGCTTCATTGTGGCCGTTTAGAGAACTAAATTTTTCTCACAATCCTTCACAACCCATTCGTCGTGTTAAGTGCTTGGGATCGAATATTGTTTTCAATTTAAAAAAATCCTCTTCTTGATTTGCAATCCTGGCGTTCTTAAGACTATGAAATTACCTGTTCCGGTATCTGTGTAGCCGTTGGCGTGGTCTTTGTTTTCTTAAAACTGATTCCTCACATCGATCATATAAGATTTCAGGGCTATCCACCTGATCAATGCATTGTTTAGAGAGGAGACTTATTCCCGTAACAAAAATTGTACACACTTTTTTATTCAATGCTTTATCAGGCTTTTCAAAATAATAAATCCTTTTCCAGGTGAAAGGTTACCAAGTGGCCCCGGCGGAACTCGAAGGAATCCTGAGATCGCATCCAGAATTATCCGACGCAGCCGTCATTGGTGTGCCGCACGCGAAGCACGGCGAAACACCTAAGGCGTTCGTCGTGAAGAAAGACGGATCTTCCCCCACATCCGAAAGCATCATGCAATTCGTTGCTGACAAAGTCGCCAGCTACAAAAAATTAGGAGATCTGCAGTTTGTCGACGCCATACCGAAAAATGCCGCTGGAAAAATCCTCAGGCGAGAAGTCAGGAAACAGTACACGTAACCCGACTAATTTCCGGCTGGTTTAAATTACAATCAATAGTGTAATTTTTGTTATATTTTGTTATGAGACTTTTTATAATTTAATAGATTTTATCTTAGGCATGCGCATTCCTAATACTCAAAAGTGCAGTTGGTTCTGTGGGTGAGTGAAAAGAGCTTTTCTGGGTGACGGTAAATAAAAACTTTCCACTTAATTGAATAGAGCACCGAGAAAAGACGTTTTTCACAAAGCACAACTTTAAATACACAAATAATTTAAGTAAACTTTAGATATAAGTAAACTGTTCGTGGGCTGGACTATTCTGTTTCTGAAATAAAGTGTAAATATGTACAAAGAATGGTGTTTTCCTGCTTTTTTGATCCATTATATGTAATACAAATTGAATTCAATGCAAATGATTTAACTACGGAATTTTATAAAGGGTTGATTGACTTTCAAAATAGTGTTTTGAAATTTATCGTATTTCCTTGATTAAATGACTAGTTTTACCTATTTTGGGATATAAATTTGTGGTGCGTCGTTAACTGACGGAAATATCATTGATGCCATAATAGATATTTTATGTGAAGACACACGGAAACTTAATATGAAATTGTTTCAGAACAGACGAATAGATAAATAAAATATTATATACTTTAAATGCTTGTATAACTTTGTTTTTTATAATAATGTTTTCATGTTTTTGTATAGCGCGTCTTATAATCAAGAAAATATGATAATGTTAAGAATTGTTTATTTAAAAACTTTACTTCAAATCCATTAGTGTTACTTGTTAACATAAAAGTTTTATTCTATTCTAGCAAAGCTGTTTTAGTTAAGCTAATATTTTTAGTATGAGAGGGGGAGATGCTGTATTAAAAAAACATGAATAATAAGTTACTAAAATTTGTTAAATTTCGTAATGTAACATCTGATATAATTATACACATGATGAATAACAATTCGAAATTCAAATACAATCGAACAATGGATACAAGTAACTTGGTTTGCGAATGTTTTGCATGAAATGCAAACATTTTTAAAAAGCTTTATCTTTATGAAATAGTGAGGTCTTGTAATACGAAGACATTTTTTTTTTATGGAACAAGGCGTTAATATCACTCTCTTACTATTAATTCAATGTTACGTTTTTTTTTTATTCATTTTAGGCTGAGTAAATCATGTTATTTAATATTTTACGAGTTGAAATTATATGAAAAAATTGTTTTTTAATTTTAAAACTGTCAAAGTTATGCGAGACAAAATTATTTTTCTTTATTTTATGATTGCATTTCATTTTCTGTCGTTGGTCAATATAAATAGAATGATATGTTTGTAATCAGAGAAAATATAAAATAGTAAAATAGTAAAATGTAATCAATCTAAAACCGTTCATATTGCTTTTTGACATTTGTATATTATATTGGACATTTTTCCAAACAACTGCTATGTTCATTGGACGTCAAGTAATTTTTTTATCTTGTGTGACGGTAATACGTGGACCAATACTTTTTTTTTCAGCCGTAAATAGTGTTGTGTGTAATAAATCATCATTCACGGTCACAAGAGACACGGGCGATAATTGTAGTTAACAAGTTTTTAAATATAGTAGATAACTCTACTAGTTTAGAAAAGTGGTTATAACGTTTTATTACGATAAGGGCATATTATTTTTTATTAAAGTTTATGTAATATTTTTTTTACTTAAATAAAACATTTTATAATTCAGAATACTGCCAGATGTGATTACCAGGTGTAAAATATCGCATGTTATTCGTGTTGGCCATTTGAATCTTTTTGTAATTTATTTAAATATTTTTCGTAATTTTGTTTTTAGAATAAATTGTTGTTCCTATGAAAATAGAATGGTTTTTAAGCCATATTAAAAGAGATAATTTATTTTCAATTCAAAATATTAATCAAATATACATAATTTACATAGCATTTCAATTCAGGAAAGCTCAAATTGAAATTGTAAATCTTTTAATGTGACTGAAAATAAACAAATCAGAGAAATAGCACAGGATCACAGATGGAAAGTGAGTCACAAATCGAACCCGTCGACGCGATTCATATCATTGTGTAATGAAAAAAAATAACTCGTTCAATTGAGTCATTTGTTTTCTCGCTCTGCCTGTTAATGAAAAAGCAGTGTCAGAATGGGAAAACAAATTGCTTCAGTTAAATTCTAATTGGATTATCTCTGAATCGTTTGTTTTCTCAATCAGCCTCCTATTGAAAATGTTGTGTTAGAAAAGTGAAAAGTTGCATGTTATGTAGTTTTCTTATATTATGTATTTAAATATTTCATTCCTTTATTCTGTATTTTCATAATTCTTTATATTTACTACATTAATATTATAATTCTTATGGCAAAATAAGTAAAGAAATATTTTTTTTGAGTTTTTCAATATCGCTTGTTCACTTGTTTTTAGTCCATTTAGATTCATGGATGACTTCACGACCATCCTCAGGTATCTCTGTCTCAGTCAATATCATTCCTTTTTTGCAAGCACATACTTAAAAAAAATACGCAGCCATGTAAATAAAGTTTTTTAAATTGGAATCTCTTTGCTCGACATTTATTGCATTTATAATTTTCGAACAATATGTTATTAAATTGTGCGTGCAGATAAGAATCAACATCAATCAATCAAAAGAAGTATTTCTGACTTAATGTTTTTCGCCAGAATTACAATAATATCAATACTAAGCACAGACAGAGAACAAACATAAATGACATAAATCAACACATATGTATCTGTGTATGAAAGGAACAGTGCGTTAAGTCTAAAATTGGTACTTTTCAGGAGAGCCAAAACAAGGTATGAAAATTGATGAAAAATGTGATGCTTTAACATAAATTTTACCAAGTTAGCAGCATTAATTCGACTTTTCCTTTTTACATTATATATACATGCATATTTTGTAGTTATTTTAGAATATTTAACCCGTTTTTCAATTAACTTGACATAACTGCCTTTTCTTTTTGCACACAGGTAAATATATTTATTGTAATACTTCTAGAGAAAGAAATATGAAATTAACATTCAATGTTTTAATGTGAAATTGAGTGACAAATAAGTGAGTATTTATCCTATAAAAGATCGATTGATGATTTTTGTTACCCATAAAAATATTAGTGACTTTTATAATAGAATTCTTACTTATTTTATCTATCATATAAACTATAATATATAGAATTGTACCCTATGAAAATATAAAAGTGATGTTAACTGCCAAAAAAATATGAAGTTAGAATGAAGTTTATATCACATTTAAAACTCCTATATTTCACACTAAATGTAAATGAATCTGTTGATGCGTTTGATATTGAATTGTCAGTTATAAAACATGCTATAGATGTGATAGGGAAACGTATTTACTGTTTTTAAAACATCATTTGATTAAATCAACCAGCATTTGTGCCAAGAACCGTTTTTATGATTATAATCCCAATTTAATAGTCATGCATGTTCTTATCCGCCTTGAGATTCTGAAATTTTAGCAACAGGCTCTCATTGAATTAAAAATGTATACTTACGCCTCTTTTAATTTTCAAAGAATGTCTAAATAAGAGTATTACAAATTGTTTTATTTTTAAAATATAATGCCTTAACATTAATAATTGACAGTTAACACCTTAAAAGTGATAAATAATAATAATTTGTAATTTATGTATCAACTACTTGTGCAATTTGATTTGATAATCTCTGTTTACTTTTCTTTTAGTCACTGTTTCATTACAATACTACTTTTATGTAATAAATCTTGTCAAGATGCTAAGTGTATTCTATAATATTTTATATTTTATTTTTGTATGTTTTAAAACAATAAAATCATCATTAAATATGTACCAGTTCTATATGAATGTACATTGAAACTACTAATAGAGGGAAAACGTAGATTAGAGGGTATAAAATATTCTTTACTAAAAAAATCAGGAAAATTGATATGGTACATATTTTTGGAAGTTTCTATAAATAGAAATGCACATGTTATTCTGCATATTTATTTAAATCATTGTCTAGTGAATGTGTTTATAAATTTAATCCAGACATTTACAGAGAAAAAAAACATAAAAGAGTATTTAAATGTACTAAAATGAAACTGTATTGCAGAAATTCTAAGCAAATAGCCGGAGCACGTTGATTTCGATCACATAAAAACATGGTTTCTTTTTATTAAGTTCAAAAGCATCATATGAAACTTTGAACATTTCTAGATTTTAAATATTATTTATGCATGACCGTGCTTAGTTTATAAACAAATTCAAATCCAACTTATGTATTATTTGAATTGTGAAATCAAGATGAATAAACAAATGTCAAAATTATGAATTAATATCTGCTTGGAGATAGGAATTGATAAATTCTATATTATCAATAACTACTGCAAATCTAAGAGTTCAAAATTTTGAGACTGAAATCAATTATAATATACCTTCAAAGATTTGTATCTCTATCTGATAAATAAACTGCATTAATTATGGAATTTCTGTGAATTAAGACTGCATTTTAAAGGCATCTAATGTGTAATTTTTATAACTACTTTTGGTAAACATTATAAATGTATAAGTATGTAGGCAAATGTACTTGTGTGTATGTATGTATGTGGATAAGTGTAAATTGACTGTAGTTAACACATCTTATGCGGTGAATTATTTCACTCACTTTTGTCAACAAAGAGAAAACACTAGTGTACCTTTGCAATTACCCAATATTTTGAATTGAATTTTAGAAGTGATATTTTTTGATTAATAAATGTCCACCATCACAAACATCCGTGCCGTCGAGCGGAAATAAATAAATCGATTATCAATTTATAAAACAGTCTGTAATGGGATTCGAGTCTGTGAGATCCGTAACCGAAGCCAACGATGTTGACCACTGCACCACAGACCATGCACGCTCCATATAATCCATATTGAAAGCGAATATTGTTATAGAAAGAATGTATTACACTCTCAATTAGCCAAAATTTACACAAAATGCAGTACAGCAATCGCTGCATATGATGTGTTAACGCATATGAAAATAGCAGCTGAAAATTGATGTGAAGAACCATGTGTTCACTAAAGTGTTCATTTTCTCATATTTAATTTGTGTTTTCATTGTATATTGTGGATTTTCCAGTAGTTTTCATATTTTTGTGAAAGTAGTATAATACCTGCTGCATTGTATTAAACACTCAATGAATAATTCATTCTAAAATGTACATATCGTGTAAGATTATATCTTTAAACTGTTAATGTGGACGAAATTTCGTTTGCAAATAAAAGACTATGTGATTTAAAAAACAATTTTATTATTTTAAAAAATATTCCATTAATAACCCCCATATAAATTTCCGTTATAAATTTAACCATATATTTATCACTCAAATTGTCACATTAACTACACCTATACAACATGTAATCAAACACCCAAAACAATTTTACCGACCCCCTTCCCGACCTGACCATACACACACTATTTCCAAATGGGTTCTATCTTCAGATATGGTCAAAAATCTTTTCCAGTCATCTCAAAATTTGAAGTTTTATTCAGAATGTCTCTCGGATACAATACTGTACCATTTGTTTTGGTGTACCAAGAAACTTTTGATCACTCCAGTTGGATCTTGTCTTTTAAATTGTCAGAAATATTAAAAAATCTTTGCCAGTCACATCTTAAAGATTGACGTATAAATCAGAATGTTTCTTGGACACAATAATGTATCATTTTTTTGGTGTAGCAAAAAATTTTTGATCATTCCATCTAGTTGATTCTTCTGTCTATTTGGACTTGCCATTCAACAAAATTATTCATTTTACAATATTTTTTAACCTATCCATTCAAACTATAGCACATTTTGTATTTATCTTCTATGTAGGTGAATGTCCATAATTTTGAAAACACATAAATTTGATAAAAAATAATCTTAATTATACAAGAAACAAATATATAAACAGTACATTTAGTTGTCCTTTCTTTCGCTGACACTTTATCATTTTTTTGCTTCTAGGCATAAATGTTTTTTTTCAAATGTAAATTGTGGAAATATAATCAAACATATTCATAGAGGTATTAGATTGTTTACACTATCTAGAAACAAAAGTTCCTAGTTACCTCTATGACACACGGTTATAAATTTAAACAACTAAATTTTAGGTTGAAGTTTTATTAATTAACCTGTGAAGTTTTGTTATATATCGGTTTCATATATAATGCCACACTTTCAAAGGTGAAATGAAATGTCAGTTCAATGTAATATACATTAATAAAAAACACACAAATGTGACCATTCATAAAATATTTTATAAATAATAGTTTCTTCATAATATAGATAAGTTTGTATAAAAAATGTTTAAAAATATATTGAATTGAAAATTTTTTTTACAGTATTTTATATCACATGATTTGCATCATGCCCTGAGGACATATAAGTCAACATAAAAATTTATAATGTTAAATAATTATAGCTTCATTCGCACATATGATCAAGGAAGAAATGTTTTATGTTGCAGACCAATCGATTCACCAGCGAATGATACATAGTATTTGAATTGATGAGTATAAATTCATACATTTCAAACCAAAAAGTAGCAAGTAAAAGTGACTAAAAAGCCGTCTTTGGTTTTTTCGTATTTGCTGTAGATTTACAAAAGCATATAACAGACAGTTTACCAATATTCAATTCATTTGCAGATGTTTCTGTTAGAAACCCTCTTCGTCAGATAGCAAACTATATGCGGCGCACACCTTTTCGGAGCTCACAGCCACGAATGGACCTCCACTGTTCTCTACTATTGTTAGGATTAAAAAATTAGGACTACTTGATTCATTACCCGCAGGCACCAATCATCAAGTATATCACCCTTCAGCCTGCTCTTTTTACTTAGTATAACTCCATTATAATAGGATAAAAATAATAAAGTATTCAGTTCTACAAAATTTATTAGTTAGTTGATAGATAGTTAGGCTTCACGTCATCGTCAGAACTATCAACTAGAACTATTTTGATAATGGCGTCAAAAAATTAAGCTAGAATAGCAATCAACTAACTAATAAATTTTGTAAAAATGAACACTTTGTTATTTTTATTCAATTGTATGAAATCCATTTGACCCAAAATTCAATGTGACATAGTACAATACCGAGTTAATGATATAGTAAAAAAATTATTGTTACATAATTGAATTGAAAAATAGTAATTCTATGTATTTACATTGGAATCTTCCATGTGACATTAAATATCAAATAGACTACAGAATCGTAATTATGATCCCTCAATTTCCTGAAAAGCCTGATGCCTTATCAATTCTTTAAATACTCCATCTTTAATATTGATCAATTCTCTGTATGATCCTTGTTCAACAATAGATCCATTCTGGAGTACGGCAATCGTGTCGGCCGATTGTATGGTGCTCAATCTGTGAGCTATCGTAAGGACTGTTCTGTTATGAGAAACGCTTTTCAATGCTTCTCGGACTAAAAATTCAGAATGTGGATCTAGAGCGCTTGTAGCTTCATCCAAAATAATTATTCTTGGATTCTGAAAAGAAAAAGAAATCAAATTAAGTAACATCTGGCAGTCATGTAATCAAATGATAATGCTACAGGGTTTACATCCTACTTAATTGCGCGGTCAAGAAAAGAATACCCAATTGGAGAAGAGACACAGAGAGCAATTAATTGGCTGCTTTCAAAACCCCTTTCTTCCTCTCTTTAAAAAAGGAGTAGTAATCATTGTCTTTATCTCATGACTTCTGTTAAAATGTGTCACTTTCACAACATACAAAGTTTAAAAATATTCATATATATTTTTAGATAACTAAAAAAGTATGAACTCTAGTGCTCATCTCAAAATGAACCAAGTACAGATAAATAAACAAAAATAACAAAATGATTACAAATGTGGTACGGGGTTTATTTTCAGCTTTGTTATTTTTAATATTGGAAATCTTGTATTCATTTAGACATAATGATCTGTCCTGAAAAGAATGAAGAAACACTGATTTGTTTTTTTCTGTGCTAATTATGTCGTAATTGAACGATTTGGAGACTACTTAGTGTAGGAAGACTTGATAATTTATGGATCCATATAAATGAGGTTGAAACAGTAATAGGAATCCTGAATTTCAAATAACAATTGAGATTAACACTAAAAAAATCAATTTACCTTTATGATAGCGCGTGCAATTGCTATTCGTTGCCTCTGACCTCCACTCAGGGCGACACCGCGCTCTCCAGTTTCGGTATCATAGCCTTGAGGTAGCATTTGGACAAACTCATCAACTCTCGCAAGCCGTGCAGCTTCTAAAAATTGTTCTTCAGTCGCAAGGCTAGGGTCATCCAATCCATAAAGGATATTCTCTTTTATACTAGCTGAGAATAATATAGGCTCCTGTAAGTTAAATACAAAGTAATTGAATATGCGATTGAATAATTGTAGCTTGAAATTGAAATATCAGAAATAAAAATCAAGAAAGATGACTTTTGTTACAATTAAATAGTTAATATATTTTTCTCTCCTTTTTGAAGAATAAAAACGAAAGCTGGATTCCCAATTTCAAATGTATTTACTGTCTTTTCCCGAAAACGAGACATCCTCCGAAAATAAGCCGTAGCGTGATTTTCAGGATTTTTTTAAATATAAACCCTCCCCAAAAAACATACCGTAGTTAAAATAATGTGAAAAATATAATTCGTTAAAAAATGCTGTTGCGTTTAGAATCTCTAGCTGGCCTATTTCTGAGAATTGCACAGCTTAAAATTCCTATATACAAATATATATTAACTGTTAAGGTGCCAACGAGCGCCATCGCGCTCGTGCGCGTAATTTTCAAAAGTGCCGCGAGCGCTATAGCGCTCGCAAAATCAATTGCTATTTGGCGTGCCGTGAGCGAGGACGTTCGCACGCATCGACAATTTTTAATCTTTCTACGTGTTACATAAAGTTCAAATTATAATATTATCAGTGATTATAATATAAAAAGGATTTGTGAAAAGATTTTTATTAACCCAAAATGTCGGAATACGAAAATAGTTGTATAGAAAGTGACAGTGGAAGTGATGTTGTGGTACGCTCACGCCGCGTAATGCAAATTTTGAGAGACAGTGATAATAGTGACAATAACAATTATTTTGCTGATGCAGAGAATGAATCGGACTTCGAAAATGGCGATGTGACCTTGACCCAATTCACACGCCTACCACCGGATACACAATATAACAAACAAATTCCGCACGTATTTTGCGAACTTCCAGGACCAAAACATATCCCATCGGGTGACACAAAACCTATTGATTTCTTCAATTTGTTTTTTACGGCAGCCCTTATAAAAACAATGGTCGTTGAAACTAACCGTTACGCCGCACAGTTTTTGCAAGATCATCCAAATTTGAAACCTCATTCTCGTGCAAAATTGTGGAAGCCAGTCACCATCCCAGAAATGAGAGGATTTATTGCCGTTATACTGGAAATGGGCATCACAAAGAGGCCAACTATTTTTTCTTATTGGACGAAAGATTCAAGATGTATTCCATGGTTTGGAAGAATGTTTCCACGGAACAGATTTCAGTTACTTTATTATGGTTCACAATATATATTTCCAAATTTTTATTTGTGTTTTATTTCCCTTGTACAAGTCTTTATAAAGGAAACACCGAAAAAATTATTAGAATTGGACAATTTTTGGAAGAGATACAGTTTTTCAAAAACAAAGTAAATGACATAAAAACAAAGATTTCTTTGGCATTTTTAATTATATATGAATAAAAGATATTGGCACTAAAACGGTTAAACAAAAATATATAAATCTACTTATTGTATGTGAAAAGTAAGCCCTTCCTCGATAATAAGCCCTAGCATGTATTTTGGACCAAAAAAGAAAGTAAGACAGTCTTATTTTCGGAAAAAAAATGGCATGCTTTAAATTTATAATTGGGTACAATGCAGATAACTGTGCAGTCTATCGATTTTTATTTCTAGCTGGAGTAAACAATCAAACTTCTCAAACTACTAAATATGATATGTATTTTTCGAGGCTCGAAATTAAAAAATTCTCAAACCGCAAGCTTGATAAATGAGTACATTGGTATCAAAGACGGACATAAGCCATTTATGAAAATGTACAGCAGAGGTGATTTATTATTTTATATATATTCCACACTTCATTAAGGCCGGCAGCCGTGACACTTTAAAGTAAATTCTAGCTCTGTGACTGGTCAATGTGTGGACGATGTGTCAATTTGTGGATCGAAATCAGTGGACATATGTCCTCTGGTTTCGCGAAAATGGATGTTTAGTATCCGTTTTTGAAACTATTTACGAACTTTAAACTCAAAAATCTATATGAAACCGTTGGATTCTGGTATTTTTAATGAGTTTTTTGAAAAGATCATCACTTGCACTACCACAAACAATAAAAACATGACTTTCGTGGGATGTGGCGTTTGTCCGACTTTGATACCAAGGCACTCAAATATTGGCCACAATTATTTCGGTAATATATTTTTTTGATAATTTAGCAGCTGGTATGAAATTTTAATTATTTTACAAGATTGCGTGCAGATTTCATGAACCAACCACTCTGGTACACTCTTTTCGGATTTGAGTCCTGCTTTTAACATTATTTTATAATCTGGTAAGAGTTGTACCCCAGTTATCAAATGAATCAGGGTTCAAGTACCGGTAAGGTCAATATCAAATTCAGATTTTTTCAATCCAATATCTGATTGTCAGGTTTTTTTTAAAAATTCTCATCTAGTTGATTTCACGATTCAAAAATAATCTGACCCCATTACATATATTGGCTATTATTATATCAAAATGTATATATTTTTTTAAGAACTTTATTCAACAATTAAATTTTTAAAAAACCTGTGAGTAGAAAAATGATAAAACGAAAATATCGGGCACAATGTGCGACTATGAAAGCACATTTTATGTACACATAATCTATCCCTGTGAGAATGATACCACACCATGTAAAAGACGTGGTCAAAGCATAAGCTACGAAAGAATAACAGCAAAGCTCCTACGCTAAAAAGGAATTATTCTGGACCATCATTTACCTGACTAACGGTGCCAATATGATTCCTTAGCCACATAGGGTCAAGTTCCTTAATGTCCCGACCGTCTAGCTTGACAGCACCGACGTCTGCTTCGTAAAGTCTTAACAGTAAAAGAGCAAGCGTTGTTTTCCCTGACCCAGATCCTCCGACAACAGCCATGACTTTGCCAGGCTCCAGTCTGAGGTTGAAATTTTCAAGTATATGTTTGCCTGGTCTGGTGGGATAGCTGAAGTTGATATTTTCAAATGATATTTCACCTTTTGGTGGATAAGAAGGAATAAGGCCACCTGAAATATGAAAATGGAATTATTTTTATGCCTTTACTTTCTTGCCAACAAAATAATTTAATACTAACTCTGTCTGGTACTGCTCTCTACAACATTATAGTACATCACCTCGTACACCTGTTATTGCTAATCACAGTCAAATTGGGTACTGTTGCCTTTGGAACCGAACTTAAAGATCACTGTCAGATGACTGGTAACTGATTCATATAATGAAAAACACAAGCGGCAACATTTGTATAACCTGAATTATATAATTGAGTAGCTTAATGTGACATTTGTGATGTAATCATAGCAACGCAAACTATTTTGAAGTCACGTTGTCGTTGGTTGACAATCCAAAATATAAATGTCAAATAATCAAATATGTTTTAAAAATTTTAATTTTGTGAGCATTTTTCCCTGTCATAATTACATTGAATTAAAAGCGACTACTAGGGGTACGGTGGTTTGATTTTGTCAGGAACTCGGAGGTAAGAGAGCGGACGGACCAACCTCTTATTACGTCAAAAATAAAAAAGCGATAGTGGACCTGGCTTGGACACGTGCTGCGGATGCCCTAGGAGAGCCTGAATCATGCCTGTCTCTTCTACCAACCAGATGGATTCTGTCGCCCTGAAAAGCCGCTGATGACCATCCATAGGATATATTCGGCAGAGCTACGGGATGCTGGGATGACCTGAGAGGAAACGAAGAGACTGGCGGGGGACAGAGAAGCAAGGAAATGCGTGATGGCCATATGCTCCGAATAGGGAGCGGATATGGTTTTAAAAAAATGTGTCAACTCAAAAGAAGGGGTGGAAAATGTTCTATCATAATTTAAAAAGCCAGAAATTATCCATACCATCAAAAAACACCCGTGGCGATTAAAATACCCTTTACGATTTTATTATTTATATTATATTTGCACAACTAAGCCCAACAAATACAGGAGTCAGAAGACTGATTCAAATAGACTTTTAAGTTTTACTGTAACAATTATTGATTCAGGAATGCTATAGGACTAGACATGTCGGTCTTGAAGCCAAATGGTTAACAACAATTATGTTTATATTGTTCAAATTACCTTGAATGGGTACCGCTGGGACTCTGTCAATTATATCCCATAGCCGAGACGCAGCTCCGATACCTTTGTTGAGTTCTGAATAAAAACTGCTCAATCCTCCAATGGATATTCCGATATATGCAGCATAAAGGAGGAAAGATGTTAAATTACCAACAGTTATATGCTGACCAGATACCATCACTCCGCCATAGTATAGAACAGATATTATGATAACGTTTCCAGTTAGACCAGTCTGTGAAATAATACCATCAATATTAAGAGCATAGTTCAATAACTAAATACAATAAGACATCATTTAGCGCTCAGGATGCGTTCCTAGACAAGCACTACATGAAACGTAAAACAAGGACATTTTAACTCATAGTAAATATGGATGAGTGGGAAGATTTGAATATTTTATGGAGTCCATAGAAGCATCTACTACTGCTTACAATTCGCCTTTCGATTTTATCGCTTACACCGTTCAGGATATTGGCTATGGATCCAAGATACACAAATTCGTTGATCATTTTGATGACTTGGTTATCAGAGATGAGGTTATCTTTTTGTGTCACCGGCTGTGAAACTGGTATATATTTAGTATTTTTCATATTAACTTCAATCCAATATCACTTATTGCAAAGCCACAAATATTAAAATAAATACTAAAACATGTGTGGACACAATATGCAATTGATTTTATATTAATCCAGTTATAAAAGAAAAGAGTATTTCTGAATTTCCTTACCGATCCATAAAATAATCCTTTTGCTAAAGATTCTTTGTACGCTAATTTCAAAACATTTTTTATTTTATCATTGTACTTCTCCGCTTCGCTGAATTCCTTACTAAATGTCTTTACAGTTCTTATGTTTGAAATTTTTTCTTCAGCCACCTGTAAATAAATATATATTTTGATGATTGACTTCAAACAGTTAACGGTCTTTACCGTTAATTTCTAGATAGTGCTTAACAGTTAGCGAATTTGTATGTAAATATATTTTGTGTTCTTTATTCTATTTTCTCGAATCTGAAAAATGTTTTTATTTTATTTTTTTGTTATATGTACTGCCTAAATGCATGGCGCATTGGCATCAGCTGTAGTGACCTGAATTGTAATTTATATTTACAAATAATAAATAATGTATCAATTTTGATATGGCTCATTTTGGTATGAGATACCTATTAGATAACTGAACCCGTTAACAAAATCGAGTCATTCTTTCAAATTGCAACCATGTTTTTGTTCATTATTATAATAATAGAATTTCAAAGGTACCAGTCATGTATTTTTCCAACAACTCATATGATGTACCAAAGTTTTGATTTTCAATTAATATTTATATATGAATTCAAGCTGAGAGTCAGTTATATTACTCGAAAACTTTGAAAGCTGATTTTGGACAGAGAGATTAGAGATAACATTTTTCTCCGCTGGTTTCCAATAAAATTCAGAAAAGTGTTTTCTTCATATCCCACTTTCATTTCAGTATTAAAAAATATGAACATGGTGAATCCAAATATTTCAAAATCTTATGATGTGATAACTTAATTAATATAGTGTAACTCTTTTTATCATTTTACCTCTGTGGCTTCTGCCAAGCCGTCTTGAAGTTGCTTTGTAATCTTTCTAACAAATCGGCCATACAGAATTGCCAGACCAGCCATAGGGGGCACTATCGATAACCCCACCAACGCTAGCTCCGTCGACATGTAAAACTGATAAAAATAATTAGATCAAACAAAAATTATATAACAATAATTCATCACTAATTAGTTGGTACTCTTTATAAAACTTCCGCGAATACCGCTATCATTGTTGATAATCGCTTTTTATGAATATGATAGGTATGTCTAAGAATACAAATGAAAATAAACTTGAAAACATTGTTTTGTTTAATTATTGGGTGGAAAGTTGTGATTATATATGATACTTTTAGATTGACTTCTTCTGCCTTATAGAGGTGAGACAAGTTTATAACATATAACTATGGTTCCTTCACTTGGATTTTCCGCCTACCATTAGCTTTATCTATTAGTTTGGGGTGAGTTTTGTAGATTTTTTTTATGTACACTCCCAATGTTGAACATGTCGGCTTCTAAGAAGACCAATAGTAATTCAGTTGCTCAATCACTCTTTTCAGAGAGAGTAATTACAAAGCAAGAGGTTAGGAAAAGAATAGTGGTTAAATAAATTGCTCTCTACACTTTATTCTAAGCTAAATAGTGTAACGCAAAAAACTCCCAGGACTATAAAAAAAGAATGATACATGCGGGAAAATGATGAATGCGAGAACTATAGATCGAGGTCCCACTGTATTGTCGTAACTACAATAAACATGCATTCTGCAATGATAAATTGACTTGAGGTTACAGTTTAAAAACGAATCTGTTCAAAACAACAGGTTGTAAGATAATAAATTATTCTATTGAAAATATTTAAGAAAAAACAACATGACACTAAAATTGCCAAGAGAGATTGTAAAGTTAAAATATTAATTGGTTGCAGTCACCATCATTCCCGCCCCAGCGGATACCATGAAGAGTGACCTCAAGCCATCAGATATATTCGAGCTGAGGGTTGAACCTACAAGTTGGGTGTCAGCCGACAGTCTGTTTACAAGTTGGCCAGTTGAAACCTTGTCAAACCAACCAGCTTCTTGTTTGACAATGGATGAAAACAATTTTTGCCTCAAGTTTTGGGTCATTCGTTGCCCTGAAAATATTTATTTCTTCGATATAAAAGTCTTCTTAACAAGGAAAGTGTTAAATCAACAATTTTTATAATTTATTAAGATCAATTTAAATTTATGATTTAAAATCACCGAAAATAGGTGATGTATAATAATAAAAAAGTGCTAACTATTTTCGATGGAATTGGCGGTTTGTTCGTGGAAATTTATTTTCAAATAGCAATCTAAATCGATAAAGAAAGTTATCATTTTAATATTATGTTACATTTTAAATAAATTGATTCTTTTTACATGATTTAACCAATTCTTAACAGCTTCAAATCTATGAGTCTGTAAAATGTGTATTATAAACATTGTTAAATACATATTTAACAATTACCTGTCTTTGTATGCTAATGATACGCAAAGTTTTTAAATTTATAATATCAACATTTGTAAGTTATCAAGATAAAGTGTCAAAAGATAACACTATTTTACGTAATACATCAATTTGATGGGAGATAAAAGATTTTTTTCAAAAGATAATTAATATTAGAGGCTCCACATGGTGGCCATAGGCTTCATATGATTAAGGAGTGATCTGTTAAGAGATAGAGGAGAGAGAGGTTTGAATAGAATGTAAGAAATAAATCATTAAAAATTTACCCGCTATGGACATGAGATAGACTCTTCCGAAGTTGCAGAACCCTCCAAGAACAAATATTCCACACAATAAAAGACAAACATTGTTTAGTTTTTCTCTAGCTGCAACCATATCTGAAGCACTCGTGTATATTATATCGAGGACTTTGCCAAGAGAAAATGGCACCGCCATACTCACTGTTGATGATATAAGTAAAAGTCCGACGGCAGCTGAAAATTGTTAAACTCAAAATATTAAACTGCTGTACAAACAGTATATTTAAATTTAGTACTAACACTACAGATTTACTTGATGAATGTTTCCTCATCAAATGTTTGGATTTGTAACCTTGATCTTGTTAGACCTAAAACTAAAAAAACTAATGTTTTCAATCAACAGTTTTTATTTGTATCCATTTCCACTTTCATTTTGGAGCATATGGACTCCTAATGGAGCCTATCCCATCAGAAGTTGTTCTAAAGGAACTGCTTGCTACCCAGTTGCTCTTTTTCGAACAGAGTATGAATAGAAGGATAGGGCTAGGACAGAACAGGGTGTAACGAGAATTATTAGCTAGACTTATCACTTTTTAGGTGTTAACTGTCAATTCTTGGTGGAAAGGCATTATATTTTAAAAATAAAACACAATATTTTTGTACTACTTCCACATGTTTATAATGATCACGAGCATTATCAACTGATCATTATAAACATGTGGAAGGAGTACAAAAAAATTGTGTTTTATTTTTAAAATATAGCTAGACTTAGCTAATCATTCTCGCTACTCCTAGTTTTTAGGATTGGATGCATGGAAGGAAATTTAAGCATCACAGATATCCAGCCATCGAACACAAATCAATTTATGAAACTGTTCATTCTGGGACTCGAATCCGTAAACACCGCAACCGAAGCCAACAACGTTGGTGACTTAACTAAAAGCCCGGCAAGGGTGTGTTGGTACCTGACTTAAATATGCAGTCACCATTGAATCAATCTTGGACAAATAATTAAGAAATATTAAATAGGTATACCTGTTATTAAGAACTACTTACCAATGATCTTCCATTTTTCAGACTTAGCCAACGAAAATAATCGGTTAATCTGGGCTTTGTCTATTCGTATGTTTGTTTTTGCAGGGACATCCTTTCCTTTAGGTACCAGAATTTCTTTCACAGCGTTTCCATTATTTTTGGTCGCATAATTTCGTCCATTCGATAATTCAACTATTTTTCTTTTATTTAAATTTCTAAACGTATTTAGTAATGTAGTTGTCCGTAAATTAGAAAATAGTCTGACTCCACAGTTTTTACATAGCCGGGAATCATAATTAAGCGTACTAATTATATGTAATTTATTTTTCGTTAATAGATTACTGCTTATTTTGTACAATATAGAGAATGTCATTTTGCCCGTTGATTCTTTTGTAAATAGTAAAAATTAGGTTATGAAGACTTTCATAGTAGAAAAATCAAACTATCATTAAACGTGTAGCACATACTAAGGCAACAAAAATATTTAAATTCTGGACGTAAAATATTTGTGTTCGCTGTATTATCAATTGTTATATAAATAATTGAAACTTACTGTGATTTAATAAAATAATATTATCTCTAAACCAAAACACTATTGAACTTTTGACATTTTGTATACATTGTTTTTAATTTTTTTAGTTGATGAATATTTTATTTTTACTGTCAAGTAATACGCTGATGTCAAGGATACTTGAGCCATATAATTAAAAATATATTCACAAAAAAAAATACAACGCAACGCAGCGCATGTTTTATGTGTTATTTTTTCATGATACTTGAGTTAATATCTAAAAAAAATCATGTTTGAAAAAAATCGGCTATCAAAACAAATAGGCATAATATCATAACACAAAATAACTTGTGTTATGATAGTGCACTCATTGATACACAGGTTAATTAGTAATTACAGCAAGATGAATTATTATGGCTCTGGTCCATTCTAACTGCATCGATTATACGCTGTACACATGGTGTACTTCTTACACCATGCATTGTACACAAACGTTATACGGATTTACCATAGACGATTATGAAAATGTTCAGTACGCAAGCAAAATAATGTCAGTCCTCTTTATTGCATTGAAATAAAAAATATTTCTTTCATTATTTGACAAAAAGCATATTTTACTAAGCAAGGAAGTTTGTCAAATAAACATATTAAACCAAATAATATTTACATAATTCCACAAAAAAATATGTTTGAAGGTTTGATTTGTTGAGATATGATAGTGTTAGAAAGTTATGGAACTTTTTGACTCTATATCGATAGTGATTAGGATTTACCTCTGATCTCAGAATTTGAAGATTTTCAAGTTTCAACATAATTTAACTGCTTGTAGAAATAATAATTTATATTTTACAACAATAATATGTTGTTTGTGCAGCATTTATGTCATATTATGAAAGAGTTCCTTAAAACATAGGTACTGGTTGAATAGAGTAGTAACAAAAAAAGGTTTTCGAAGATAACTTTCGATAATAATTTCAATTTGAAAATATTCCATTTTTTTACATGTCATGTAAGACATCAAAGATTTTCGAGAAAAGAATAATGCAGTTAATATTTTTGATGGTCACCACCTCAAATGGACTAGAAAGAAAATATTCAAAAATATAAATACAGCTGGTTTTTCTTTATTGTATTCAAAACAATATTTATACAAAACTTTTTTTACATAAATTGTGGATATCTGTTCAGGCTGTAAATTTGCTACATCAGAATTTTAAATCGTCCCCTGCAGCCTCAGCTCTGATATAACTTTAACACATTTATAAATATAGAGTGAAAACTATCTTTCATTCCATTTATTTGAAACTTATGGCTAAGTAGAGCTATTATCTGCTATTATCTGTATGAAATTTCAGAAATAATTAATCACCTTTTAATCTTTATTTCGATGAATAATTGTATGAATTTAGTATTCCATTTCCAAATTGTTGTTTTCTGTTTATCTCAAAAGAAGGCGTCTACTTCTGATAAGTCTCTCAGACGTGAGTAGAAGAAGGTCACTGCAAAAATGAAAAGATAAAAATAATTAAATTGTACTTTGATCGCGGACGCTGTCACGTTGTCAGTTCACACCTTTGCACATAACTGGTGGAATCTGCTTTCTTAACTTTATTTTGATAATACACAATTTAAAAAATATAAACTTTACAATTTTATAGCACGCATGCGCCGTTCGCGAAAGAAAAAATCCAAACGACCTAATCTTCAATGCCGGAAATATTAGAATCGTCGCGAATCACTTGCTTTCTCAATAGCAGGCTGAGCGAGAACACAAGTGACTCGTGAGGAATCCATTTAGATCCAACCACGATTCTCCTGTTTCGTTATTCTTATACTGCTTTGGTAATAGCAGGCGTATTATAACCGTTGGATTTCCACAAATTACCGTTTAATATCATAATATCTAGTTTAAATTGAAGATTTCCGTTAACATCAGAGGGAGTGTCAACGGAGTACGTACAGTCAGATCAGAAAGTGAAGGAAGGCGTCTATGATGGTAGCAATAAATAAATAATCGTTTAATGGCAGACGTTATGTGTTGGTAGGTGCATTTCAACTTGACCCAAAATGAGATATTATCTACAAATAATTAAATAATATGTTATCGAACAATACTGATAATAATATTACAATAATGAGTAAATACCAATATTTATTTTACTCATTTTCATTTCATATTGATTGGATACTTTATCTACAATTTAAGTAAACTAAACTTCATGCCAAGATAATAAGGAATGCAATAATGTATGTACTATAAAAATAATAATTTCTACCTACATTCCTACATAAGACTTTGACTTAGACCTTATATATTATACTTGTTCATAGTTACATACTTTTTCAACCCTGTAAGTCTGTCGCTCGACCGGTAAGTAAATATAGAAGAAGTAAGAATAAAAGAACGGGCTAAAAATGGAAAGTATTTATGTTTAAATTTTAGATTAATTTTATAACGTAATTGTTTTTAGTCGTGCGATGGAAACGATGAAAATCTTTGGCGGGCCGTAGTTTGGTGACCGCTCATCTAGACAATGATTGATATATTTTAATTATTAGTTTTGACGTATGTTAAAATGAACATTATATATCGCAATTATTCATTAAGAAACGAAAGTCCACCTGTAGACAGGAAACTTTATATTAGAAAGGGGAAAAGAAAATGTTACTTATAGGTAAAGCGCATGCATGTAGGTCCCTCACATAAGCCTTATGAAATCATAGTTTCAACACCATCTATCGACTAAGCATTATAGTATACTAACTATTATAGTATCTACCCACGGTAAGTGTTAGGGATTGCAAATTTGTCGACTTTTATATTAACCGGTTATTCGGTATAAATTTTAACGACTCTACGATTTTACGATTTTACCGGTATACTTTGATTACAAAAAAACGACTATTATTGATTATGAAGACAATTTATAAAACAAGTGGGTGCGGAAAATGTTGATCAGGACAGCCATTTATTATAATTGTTGAGCTATAAATCTGAAGATGCTAGCTGATGATAAACCTGCCAATGCAGCACTGCTTACATTTTTACAGTCCACTCGGAATCACATATTATATTAAAGTCAGGAATCGATGTCTTCTTATATTTTTAAAAGTAAATATTTGTGGGTAAAATATTCATAGATAAACCTCTAATTGGTAACAACAACAATATTATTCTCAATCTAATGAAAAATTACTCCTCTATTGAAGTATTTAAAACTATTCCTCAATAGGGTGGCCATGGTCTCCGTGGACATCAGGGGGGCTAGAGGAGTAAGACCCTCCGAGGCCTCACGAAATCTGTGTGTGTGCTCGGTGTAGTCATGTAGTAGTTTTTTGATGCTGCCTTTGATGAGATAGTCAGTAATATCATTGTACCACTCCTTCGATAGCTTCACGACGTGTAAGACCAAGATAGGATCGATATCATGGTCTCTCTACAATAATAATATAAAGTCATTTTGCCAGTGGTCGACCAGTTAAGTGACGGGTGTGTACTTTCAAAAAGGATTTTGAGTCGATGAATGATAAATATATATTTTTCGCTGTTATCCTATTAAACAGGGATTAAGTAATGTAACCAACTAAAAATAAAATAGTTAATACTTTACCAAGCATAAAATAATATAAGTTTACAAAAAAATGCCAATTCTCCCAGCGGTAGGCCCTCAAAATTCAATGGTCAGCCTGTCGTTGCCCAGTGTTTGGCCATCACTATGAAACTCACGAGTGAATTTACTGAGAGTAGACAGAACAATAAAAAACATAATGATGCAAAGCATGACAATATAAAGTATATTTTGTTAGCGATCCTGATTCAACATGAATTTTTTGAGACTTGCGAAGTAAAAATGTGGGTTTATATTTGTTATATGTGTTTTTAATTGCGTATTGCATCATATAGGTCAGTATAGTGCAGACATACATTGGCACGTGGCAACACTACCTAAATACACGAATTTAAAACAATCTGTTTTTTTTTTTAATGTATCCACTATTATTTAAGTTTTAAGTTCAAAAGACCGACCACTAGCGACGGCTGATTTTAGGAACACTCGCCCTATGCTGTCGAATATTATATAGGACATACAACCTATTATCGATATCTATCTCATCGAAATAGAGGACTTACAAATAGAGGATAAAAAATAATTCTATAATTTGTCAAGTGTATTTATTTCTAACCGGGCTCTACAGAATTTACTCACTGCCTTTTTATTAGAAGATAGAGGAATTTCCTTAGACAGGAGTAGTTCAACCACGATTAGAGATTCACATGAAGCTCTTGATGTTGTTATCTTGATATTATCTTGATGTGATCGTGAAGCCCTTGATGATATGATTTTTTTACGAAATCAATGCGAAAAATCTTACCGCTTATTATGTCGGTTGATGTAAAAGAAAAATAATATATTCAATTATGAAGCAAATAAATACTGCATTGAAAAGCCACATAAATAATGATACCTGCAAGGGACTAAACGTAATTATCGAAAGTTCCACCAGAAAATACGAGATCACCGTTGTCCATACTACCTAGTTTTAAAAAAAAGCTTGAGCGTTGTTGTAATTTATTTTCTGTAAAAGTATTAATATTTACACTATCAGCAATGGTAAGAAATTAATATATGTTTTCAAATATTTGCTTCGTTAAGAAACCTTCGCCAATAAATAAAATAATTATGATAATATATCTAAGCGTCGCCAACAACAACTGATGTTCTTGTACAATACAATATGTATGACTGTCGAAAATATTCTAACGTTTGACAGTTTGACGATCCCTGCACTAAGAAAATACCTTTAAGAGCTCGTTTTAAATAAATGGAAACAGAAAAATTGTTTTATTTTTCGTCTGGGTATTCAGGTGTTTGGCAACTGTACGGAATTCTTATTAAGAGTTGCCAATCTCACAGTTCTGAAAATTCCATTAGGAAAAATAATATTGTTTTCATGATGTTAATAAATTCTATATTTCTAATGAATATTCCTTATTTAAATAGACATTAGAGTCATTAGATCATAACATTATGCATATCATCCTGAATTTTGAAATGTTTGATATAATAAGATAATATGTATTTTTATGTGGGTATTATGTAATGTCGGCACCGTGGTGCAGTTGGTAACGTCGGCTACGCCTACAGATGTCTTGGGTGCAATTGCCGGTGCAGATAGTTTCATAAATTGATCCTTCAATCGATTTATGGATTTTTATTCTTAGTTTGAGTGTTTTGTGATGTCTAAAACTCCCTCCCACCCATCCGATCCTCAAAAACGGGGCGTAGCGAGAGCGATTAGCTAACCACTAGTTCTGTCCTAGCCCTATCCTTTTATCCTTACTCTCTTCGAAAAAAAAGAGGTTGAGCAACTGAGTAACAAGCAGTCTTCATAGAAAAATTCTGTTGAGGTAGCACCATTAGGAGGCCATATGCTCCATGTTGGGAGCGGACATGGAAACAAAATGTAATTGCGAATGACCAAACAGATGTCGGTAGATACAAATGCTCATAGAACAATAGAAATATATTTTTAAAAAAAACATAGGTAATATAAATGGTAAAATTGAATGTTTATTTTCATAACATTTTAAACGCATTTTTTTTTAAATAAATTTACAAATAATCTAAATTAGGGTTGTCCAGGTCGAGTTCCGCGAACCTATATTTTATTAAAAGGAGTTCAAGTTTTAATATGTTTTAAATAACCAAGAGAGAGCTTGAACATCAAATGCAAGATTCCAAATTTGTATCAGATCTTGCATTTATATAGACCTCGGATAAATTTTAATTTACAATGTGGCCCTCGGACTACCTTAACGTAGACAGCCCTGATCTAAATGATTGAGAATTATTTGTCACATTTTGTTTATATAATATATATATATATATTTAACATGTTTATTGTAATCACTTCTATGATGTAAACTTACAATTCTTGGTGGAAAGGCATCATTTTAAAATAAAATCTAGACCGGTTTCGCTCATTGCGAGAATTTTCAACTATTCGATTGATATAATTACGTAATTACTAGGTACAAAAAATGTTTTATGCGCAATTGTCACTATTCGCATATGTCGTTTGCGTAATTGTCATGCGAAGATTTGAACTGTGCGCGTAAGTCATGGAACCGAAATTACGAAATAAGATAGGTACAGGAAAAAAACGTGTCAATGGCACGCTTTCGCAATGTTACTAGTGTTCCGTCTGCTCGTTCATCAGTTTGCCAAAAAAAACGACAGAAATAGAGCTTCCAGAAATAGTATTACATACTCAAGTGAACAGCCGTGGACTTTATCTCTATACTTGACCTAGGGATTTTAATATGAAAATATCGATTCTGTAACTGTAATATAAATATTATCTAGTCGAGCCCTTGAAGCGGCTAAAGGTCGATGGATCAATCACGTCCTAGGATAAAAATAATTGTCACTGATTAAGCTAATTATAACAACACAACCCGCATACAGATTATAATATAATGTTTTAATGGGGTTTGACCCTATATAAAGGCTTTACAAATGAAAAATGTAATAACTGTTATGTGCAATTAATTCATTTCTTTGGTATAAATTATAATCATATCATTTCAAAATAAATGATTAAAGTTTGTAATTTAAAACTTTTCCTTAGCAGAAATATCATTCGAAAACGTATGTTCAGATAATATTGGTGTTTTGGCCAATTGATGAAACCCTCAAAATTGAAATTGTTCGGGAGAGAGTGAAAACTGATTTTATCGAAAACATTATATGGTGAGTTGTGTTACGAATCTTTGAAATGCACTCCTGTAAATTGTCATGTTTGCAGATACGGGATTATACGTAGGGAGTGTCGATATAATAGTGGCTTACATCAAGAGGCCGAGTCAGATTTTTTAAACCTAAAACCAATGTAAAATGATGGTAATAAAGGGGTCAATTTATTTTTAGAGCTGCTCTGTCGTCTTTAAAATAAGATCCAATCTTTAACTCATTTTCTTTTTTTAGGGTTACATCAATTGGCCAAAACACCGTCAATATATTATATAGATTGAATAATTTTATTATAACAGGAGTGAGGAACGTTTTTATGCTGTAAAGTCCCATTCAATTATCTTTATCTTCTTAAAGCCGCATTCAAAATAATGCAATTCGATATATACAATTCGATATTTACATACATATTTTATTTTGTAAAAATCTAACAAATAAATACCAAGTGACTTTAAAAATTGAAGAGTTGATTTACTCGTTGGTACTTGAAATGTGCAAATGTTATAATAGCAATATTAAACGATGGCAAATACGCATACAGTAGACCCCCCGATAACACGATTGCGGAAAATTCATTTTTCATTCAAATTTTCAACTGCTCGTGATTACAGGTTAAAATACTTCAGTGCCGCATGCGTATGCTTTGATTTTGTATGAATATGGTAACCGCAATAACCCGCTCCGACGCTCGCCCCTTATCTACCGTGTTTTCGGGGAGTCTATTGTATCATTACGACTAAAAGGATTTGTTCTCCAATTATTAGAACTCGTTAAAAATGCCGCACTTAGTACTCTCCAATGGAGTATGCTTCATTAAAGACGTTAATCTCCTGCCCCCAGTATACAATATCATATCCAGTACCCGTGGTATTAATCTAACAGGTATTATGTAAGGCCGATCATAGACAAGCTCCCATATTAATTAACACTCATGCTAGGTACATTATCGCTTCCGCCATTTTTCCCATGACGTAGCCGATGTTCGTCTGTCATTTTTCTACTGTCTCCATGCTTGATTTTTGTTTCTAAATATGCAGTTTGTTTTAGTATTTAGATATATTGTGTATTTTATATGGAAATAATAATAAAAGCGGAAAATGATTTTATCTGGTTCATCATTTCTTGATTATGGCCGTTGGAGACGTCACGGTTACAGTTTTATAAATAAAACGCAGACTGTTATAAGGAGTTGCTAGCTTAATGCCCTTATCATACATCACATTTTGAGTGTCCAGTCATTGTCAAATCTTATGGTAATGTGTAAAACAATATTCTAAGAAGAAGCGTCTCCATAATGTATTGTAATAAAGCTTTCGTTTTGCCTCCTCGAATGTAATACCTGCAGATGTCCATGCACACCTATATACATACCTAGTTGACGATTTTTATAAAAGAGGTCCAACATCGCAAAAAATATCGAGGGGAAGAGAAAGCTGCGTGGTCCGGTCATTCACCCCCGAACTCCAAAATTTTTCACGAACAGAAACCATCGCATCATGATACATAATATTAAATAAAAACGGCCTCTGTAGCCTAGCGGCAATAACACTTCGCAATCAAAACATTTCATATGCAAGTCCTGGCAATTTAAATTTCGCATTTGAGGGCACGGTAGTTAGCATTATAATATGTATATTCTTCTTGGGTCTATATATCAAGTGATTTTAGATTCAAAAATATCGTGCACATTGGCAATTTGCTGTGTACGGCCGCCCATATATTATGACGTCAATACCTAAGGGGTGGTCTAATTAACGCGATGCTTATGCTATGAGGGGACGGGGGTTATTTGACATCACATAACCAGCAAAATGTATTTGTTTAACAATTGTTTGCTCTTACCAAGTGCTCCTTCCTTCATTGACAATGTCAACGATTGCTTGAGTAATTTAAAAGTGGAATGTAGAAAAATACGAAGGGGCTTTAATGTCACTTAGCTTACAAGGGCTTAAATATTTTGTTACAAAATGTGACAATAAGGATCAAAAGGGGTCGAAAAATACTGAGACGTCAATTAAATACACATTTTTTTATAAATTATTCTTTTCTTCCTACGGTACATTCTCCGAAAAAGAAAGATTGTGAGAAGGTATTAAAACCGGTTCTCGTAAAAAACACTCTTGAGATGCTTCATTATGAGTCCATATGCTTCACCAGGGGTAGCTAACCTAGAGCACGCGTGCTAGAAATAGCATTTCAACAATTTAGCTGACACGTAATAATTAACAGATAACTCGTGGATAAGATATCTGGACTCTATTTTATACTTAATTTCTTCGACTAGCGGTGGCAATATTTTCAATTTTCTCTTCCACATTGTCATTATTTTCCGAAATGAATTGTATAAAACGTAGTACTAGAAATAGTTTGACCGACGAATCCAGTTGGACGTGTATTTTGCTAAAAGTGACGACATATGAAACGAATATTAAGTATTTGGCATCGAATGTACAACAAAAATCTCAATAATACTTATAACTCAAAGTGTATTTTTTATAATTGTTCAATGAAATTTTTAAAAACACTTTTTCTTTCATTTTCCCCCTATTAAAAATTGTTTGGAAGAGCGAATGAACCCATTCTATCGCGGTCTTCGCGTTATGTTTTTAAGTAAAAAGACTAATTTTAGCATATTATTCGAATAAATAATTTTGCAAAAAAAGTGCTCGGCACGTCAGACAGTTAATTTATATAATTTGGGGTTTTTTTGGCACACACATGTAAAAAGGTTCTCAACCCCTGTGCTACACAATGGAAGCGGGCATCGTTGAAAAAAATCTTATACTTAATTCAAAACAAGTAAACCGATAAAATAACCTTCAAATTTATACTAAGAGAAGCTTATCGATTTTTGTTGTGTGAAATTTTACAATTAAAACATTGACTATTTAATATTTGTGATGCTCTGCGCCAGGTGTACAAAAAGGTATAACTAGCCTTGATTTAAAAATTTGCATATTTCTTATAACGGCCTAAATGCCACGACATAATGTCCAACTAACAATTAACTAGTATGAAAAGATGAAGGTGTGCGATATTTACGTATCCGTCTATTAAACTATTGTTACGTTTATTGCATCTACAAACGATATAAAATACAGTGATATTAGTGATACCGAGAATAGTAACACGAAAAATAATAGAGACATAGTCAAATAATTGTTATTTTTAAAATATAATGCCTTTCCACCAAGAGTTGACAGTTAACACCTTAAAAGCAAATTATTATTATGTTTCCGATATTTTACTTCATAGCGACTCCTATACTAGGTATTCCAACTCGAATATTCGAACATTCAGCCCTTTTTTAAATATTCGAATATTTGCGCAATTATTCGATTAGTATTCGTAATACTTTTTAAAGAAATATTTTACAAAAACGACGAAAGATCACATCACAAATTTTTCAGAGATCAAGCAAAATAAAGAATCCCCTCCTCAAGTAGTGGTTTTTATCCGCCTTCACCCGACTCGAACGCTTTCAATGCCTTACCATAATACTTGAGTGAGACGAATGACTCAGGGCTAAAAAAACCCTTTAAACATTTCGTAATTTCAGTAATTGTAGAAATACTGTCGGAGAACTCCGATACAGCTGCAAATTTTAAATATTGTAATACATTGGAACGGTATTGGAATGTGTCTTTATATGGGATTTGTTAAAATAAATAACCCTACTGGTTTGTTGCACATGTATTTAATTCATCAATAGTTACGACAGAAATATTATGAGCTTTATTTACTCCTTGTTCTGATTGTATATAAAACTGAATCCAGGAAAAATAATATATTTGAAGCTTTAAATACATTCTCTGTCCAAGCTAACCTACCTAGTACCTACATACTGTTTATTGAAATAGAGTGAATGACTATCGCCAGCCCTCATATCGACTCTTCATCCTTAAATTCAACTGTCTACGAAAATAGTTAAAACGATTTACTAAAAAAATATGCTACAATAGTCCATATTAAAAACCGTTTAAAAAAAGTGAACATAAATGTACGAGGATATTTTTTTTTCTTTAAAATATACAAATAAAAATTTGTAACAGCTGTCATCAAGCATACACATTAGATTAAAATTTTACTTTCATTATAATATTAGAAATTCAACGTGTTTTTTTTTTTAAATTAGTCTATTGTAGATTTGAATAATTTGGAATAAAATATAAATTGCTTAGGTTCTTTAATATTGTGGTACGTGTTTAATATATTATTCTGTTTTCAAAAGAATCACAATCGGCGTGCTTTAAAAACTGTCAACTTCATCAGTGTGTGTTTATAAAAAATACGATAAACACACTGAGTCCTAGTTAATTCGTTCATTATGTTTACTCCAAATACGCGGTGAACTTTGTTCCTTAAATTAACTGATATGCCGAGAAGAACGATCGCTAGACATTTTATAATAACTGGAAACAATTTCAACACAAACCAACACGCGCTGATCTGTCAGTTGGACGCTTCAGTCGGCAAAGAAATTACGTGATTTCGGTTACCACACGCTGCTATAATTTCGGCATATTTACAAACATTCGAAAAAGAATTGTCCATTCAAAATGTCAAAGTTAAATATTTTGCGCGCAAACGCAAGTTATGTGAGAGCTTTCGCCAAAAGCGGCAAAGAAAAAAAATTCAGCACTCTCTGTGGCAGTGAAAACTCGAAAGAAAACAGATTGTTCCCTTTAAAGAAACAGAACTGTGTGAATAAAATCAATAATGTTGCACGTGTCTCTAATCTTGCTGGGCAAGTTAGGGAAGGAAACGTTTTATATTCCCCGTTTGGTGATGTGAATATTCCCGATAAACCGCTCACGGAATATCTGTTCCAGGATCTCAAAGATTACGTTGACCTGCCTGCAATAGTCAGTACTTATTTTTATATTGTTGTTTACCGATTGTTATGTGTATTTTATAAGATTAAGAAAACTTTTATTTACTGGAAACCATAAATTGTAAATTAAATGCAGTAAACTCTTAAATATAATACATTTATGAATATGGTAACATAAAAATACTTTATGCAATGAATATAATAACGTCATTTTTCATAATTTCAACTCATAAATGTCACATTAATTGTATTTTTTAAATTAAGAACCTAAGAGCTAAACAAACAAATGTAATTGAAATAGTTATACTACCTACATATCCTGGATTAAACAACTTTTTTATCGGTGAATTAAAACGATATTAAATATCATTGCATATTTATTTTTACGAAAATAATCCAAGCAGTAGAATTGTGTTTTTATTTAATTTTAGATTTTAGTGTCGAACATTGATTAAATTCATTCTTTTATTACTGTTTAAGATTATTATTTCAACTGATTTATACGTTTCACGTTACCTATATAATATACGGTATTTAAAAGAATAGTCATTGAAAATTACACAACACAGATAAATAAATTATCTTTTAAACTTAATTCAATTCATAATAACATAACATCCAATAGTTATTTGAACAGTTGTTTACATTGCCAATTGTTGTGAAATCATTCGTTAGGTATTGCGTTACATTTTTTTTAATAATTATATTTTCACTATGTACTATATCTATATCATCATAAATATACAACATTCCACATATTCACAGTGGCTTACAACGCTAACTATTAAAAGAAAACTTGTTTTCTTCTCATTAGAGATATCTCAATCCGTCATAGAATGGACTTTGCCCATTCTCATTCTGTTTTCGATTAGACAAAATAAATTGGCAACTGCATGATTCTTAATAAAGATTCTAGTTTGTTTGAAATTGAAGCTCTAAATAGTTTCGTATTTATGTAAACATTAATTAATTTTAATCTGGTAAATATCGAATTTATTAATAATGTTCAGAAACTTTCAGTTCATTGCTTTATGGAACGTCTCACAAAGCTTACAAAATCAGCACTTAAGTGTACAACAAATAAAAAATATATAATTAAGTCTATCGATTGACATCTATTAAAAAGACTTTCACGCAGGAAATGACAATGTTCACATTAATATGTTCTCGATTCATCCTACGATCAAAAGGAAAAAAATATTTGACATTCTCAGGAATGGAAGAATTGTCATTCAAAATATGAAGCTATGTACATTTATGTTCGTGTGTTTAAAGTTTAAGCGTGAACATGCCTAAGAGATAATCAGTTGGATAAAACAGTTAAGATCAATATACATACCCTGAAATGAATTCTCTCTGCAATAAAAGTATAATTTCAATCCATTTGCAGCCCAAAACTCGATCCACTCTGTTTCTTAAACTGTTTTGAACACGCACATTACACAATAATATCAAAATACTAATTCCCTAGAAAAACTCCGTTTGTAAGGTAGAATTATTTTCAACATTATCTCACTGTTCATGTAGAGGCTAACAAGGTACTTCAGAGTCAGTACCATACTCGGTATTTACGAGCTCTAAGTTGCAATGAAATATCCGGCCTTTGCATTGAATACTGTTTTCAAAGAATAGGTGAAACGTGCTATATTTTGTAAAACCATAAACAACCTAGCGACCCGATTTATAAACAAAGTAAAACTTATAATTGAATCTTATATCCATAAACAATTCACCGGATGATTTTTATAAAGGTGCATTTTAATTTTCAATTTGTTCCTTGAAGACAGTTTGTTGTGTTTTCTAGATACCTATAATTATAGTTTTATTGCATTGTGGGTAACAAATCTTGAAAATGTAATATAACAAAACTATGCTCTCACGGAGTATATTCTTATAGAAATTATTCTCTACCAAAACAGAAGAAAACAATGCCGCTTGTGGACACTTTCATAAATTATCCAAAAGCATAGATGTCGGTGTTGCTATCGTCCCAACCCCCCCCCCCCACCCGTAAATCCAATCCTGAAAACGGGGATAGAGAGAGAGCGATGAGCCAGCTACTTGTTATTTTCTAACCCTACCCTCATATTCTGACTCTATGAAGTATATTGAACGACTGTTTTACAACCAGATATTTCTGACAAACTTATGTTAAAATGCTCCACATGGTCTACATAGCGAGAGGAAGTAGTTTTAAAAATTGCAGCCCCGACCCAACTGTTTGGAATCAGCTTTCTAAGGTTCAAGAAAACGACTGTAATATTGTTTATACACGAATTGTAGTTAGGAACCAGTACTTACATCCGGAATAAAAACTTTTTTATTACAATTTCTTTTGTTAATATATGACGATGCATTGTCGATACTTAGCCACCTAACACTGTTGATTTAATTCATATCCAGGCCTTAGCTTTTCAATGCCATTGTTTTTGGGTTGTTTACGTTGACCTCGTTGCCCTAATAATTTTATCGATTTGCATCAAGCTACCTAATTTGAACTAGTACCTAAAATACACCTATGACTATTGTAGAATAGCGGCATAGGCCATGGTCCCATACATATTACAACTTACGGTTTTATTTTAAAAGTGTAATCTTATATGGAGCATAGAATGCACATAAATGCGTAAAGAACCGTAACCTATTTCAGTGGGTGTTTTACGCCATTTTGTCACGAAAATGAATTCCCAGTTAACCAATGACCTTACACATAATGAAGGCACGTTATTGGAAATATTAATCCATCAATTATTAGATATTGATTTACAAGATTAGAAAATATTTATGTTGGTAAATTTTATAATGTCGATATAAATAATATGAAACATGTTTACAAAAATGTCAAATATTAAAAACAAATGAACATTGTTTATGGAATTCAAAAGTCTTCTATTCGATCGATGCGTCACCGACGAAAACTCAAAAATATTATGCTTACAACTATAGAAAAAAAATAAAATTACCTACATATATCCAATAAATTTAATTGTATTTGAGGCGTGTAGAAACAGGAAGTACAGTCTCCATTAAATTTTATTTACTTATAACGAATATATTTTAAATTATTTTTGATAATCACCTTATTTCTTTTAACTTATTATGGACGTTCATTGTATCAAACTAATTAACAATACAAATAATAACTACAAACATAAATATAACAGATAAAAATATTTTGAGATGATTTGGTGTTAAATAATACGACGTCTCGAAATCGTTTCTATTTTCACTTTCAAGGGTAGCATGAATGAAAAACTTAAACATGAAACCTGTGTAACTGTTTTGAAATGACAATACGCTTTGTCATCCCAACGTAATAATTACATAGATTTAATATAATTTAAGAAAGAGTGTAAATGATATCTAATTTTTCTTTCTAGAATAGAAAAATCAACTTTAATGAGCCTTATTTAACTACGTATTTGTGTTTTTGATTTTCCCAGCGCGCAAAATCAAAATAGGAAATTACTAAATTATATTACAGTCATTTCGAATTTCAGTAAATAAACTCGAATAGTTATTGCACCGTGAAGTTGAAAATATACATTTTCATAAAAGAAAGTCGACAGGTAATCTTATTTACCTTTCGTTTAGTAAACACAAGATTTATCGTTCTTATTAGATATCAAATGTATTGAAAAATATTATATTATCCATTTACTTATTTTTAGTTCAAATAAATTTGTCTACACTCTTTCAAGTAGATTTAGAATTTGATAAAACAAACGGATAACAATATTGATACCTCAGTTTATGAATTTTTCTTATTGTCTATTTCTGAAATATTTTATCTTGAGATAGCGAAGATTTATTGTACAAACACTTACAAATATGTGTAGTTATTAGTGATTAGAAAAATGGTTGAGTACAATAAATATTCAATTCAATTATACCCATTAAATTAAAATCTAATTGAAGTGGGGTTTTTTAAACAAAATTCAAAGCCCTGACATATTATTATATCGACGGTGTTTTGGCCAATTGGTGTAACCCTCAAAAAATACGAAATGAGTTAATGATTGGATCTCATTTTAAAGACGACATAGCATAGTGCAGGTCTCCGCCAAATGGTGTAAATTAGAAAAATAAATTGACACCTTTTTGAAAGGTAAACTGAAAGGGAGACTTTTTTTCAATCCCGGGATCCCGGGATTGAAAAAGATCAAGTTTTAAATTTGAAATTGTCAAAAAAAAATTGTAGGTAATTTTTACCACGTACCACAATAAACCGTGTCAATGAAGCCACGGAAAAACATATAAAAATCCTCACACAAAATAAAAATAAAACCCCGTGAAAAGGGATCTGCAGCTCATACAAAATAGAAGGATAGGTAGGTATGTTCCTAAAAACACATAAAAGAATATAGTACCTATACGATGATATCAGAATATAAATACAAAATTATAATAATTATGAACACGAAAAATCACACAAAAAATGTTTGTAAAATATGTAGGTACCTAGGTATCTTTATAATTATGCAAAAAGTATTTGCAAGCAGAATCTTGCGCATTTATTTTCTTCGATAGTTTTGTATTTTATTAGTAATTGAAGACATGTTACAGTTAAATGACAAAAGTCTTCTAAAAATAGAATAGTGTTCAACCGTTTTTCGTAGATGATTTGATGAACCATTTGATGTAAAAAAACAATAAATTGTCTGTTCCTGTCCACTCGCGAAATATGAGTGTGAGAGAGAAGACAACACATATACCAATTATGCTTAAAATATATAAATCGAACATACCTACGCACTCAGCCGCCGGAAACGTTGTTTGTATAGTAAGTCGGTAATAATTTTCATTTTATATTTTATAGTTCATCGGAGATAAGAATAAGAATTTGCATTTTACTATAAATTATTTTATAGCGAATCCCGAAATCCCGGTATTGGTATTAAGTCAATCCCGGGATTCGGGATTGGAAGCCCTAGTGTGAATCGTCGTAAGTGGAACCGAAGACTACCTGTAATATGTTTACGTATAAGTTACGCCCTAATTCAAATGCATACATCTCGTAGATGTCGTGCACTTACACGTCGTCGGTGAAAAATCAAAAATTCTCGCATACGATTTCATTTCCCGATTCGAAGGATTACGACAATGGAGTTTAATTCTTGCAATTGGGCATTGAAGCAGAATACGAGAATTTTGAGATTTCCCGTGACAAGTGGGGTGTTTATTTAAAGAATACGTGATAAATTTCAACCATGGAACTATCATGTCCGATTCTAAGAATTCGTCCCCTGCCCAAATCCCTCGAGATTCAAAATACAGAAACTGGGATAATGGATTTTTAAATTACAAATATATAATCAGTATCTTAGATATTTATGATAACATTCAATGGATGTTATCTAATCGTACGTCTTTATTTTAAGAAACATTTCATATAATTATTCCTGTTTTATCTTAATATTATATATGCATTATCTTTGGACTGAATACCATAAACTGTTTAGGTAATTTATCATTGCAAAAATTTGAGCCTGCTTTGGTAGATCATATGCTGATAAAATCGGTAAAAAAATAATATTAATCTCTCGATTAATTGATTATATCCAATTTTAATGAATTAAATATGGATAATATTTACAGATTTGATAACGATTAATATTACTTCTTGATTGTTAGCAGGCACGTCCCAGTGAGATGGGGCGACCGTTTTTCTAAAAATTGGCTCATTTTTTAGCTGTTACGAAGATTGTATATTTAAAATGTATAATAAAAGAAAAACTGTCGTGAGTGGTACAAATTGACCATTACAAGTTGTCCGCTTAGAGAGGGCGCTAGTGTCGTGAGACTAATGCTGTCATAGTAATTTACCTGTCATCTGCGGCGTTTTTGATTGGAATTATCAGTATTTTGCGACTTGCCGTCTTCACAGAAGTACGACATTTAGAATCACCTATCGAATATTCTCAAGGATGGTTTTCGAAACACTTGGCATTGCCTATCGTATTTATGTCCACAGTATTATTAATAAAAACAACTTTCGTGACACTCGTGAGCTTACATTTGACAGATACAAGCCCTATATTGACTGTGAGAGTTCTGTTTCTGCCGGCGGCCATGTAAATGTTGATTCTAGTAAGTTAGTTACGCTGCCGAGTCCAAACCTTGATAGTTCCGCCAATTCCGTTAATCGTCATAGCCGATAGAATTGGCTAAGATTAATGTCGTTACGATTTATGAAATTGTCTGTACGCGGCTTTCAAAGTACCTGTATATTGTAAAATCGCTAATATTCCTCCTGTCGGTGCCCACGGTGTAGAACCGACCGCACCTAGCGAAATTGGAAACGGCTGTACGCTGAGCCATTCTCAGTGGTGGCGGTCCGCTTCCGGGTGCTTTTCTGGGGCCACTAATCGACGGTATTAAAAAAGAATCCGACTATGCTTAGCACGCCCCTGGATCACCAAATCCCCAATTAGGGGCTATGGACGCGCCCAATGCTCCAGTTTCTGTCAAAAGTCCTCACACTCCTACCCCGATGAAGATGCAACATTCTGGTCTGCATGTTAATGCCACTCCACTCCCTACTACGCCGCTTTACTCTCGTCACCCGACCAACTGAATACGACGAGCCCCCAAGAGCGCTGATCATCCGACTTCAACTCCGGCTGAATTGAAAATCATTCTAGTATTATATGATCAGAAAACTGAGGTATTCATAAAAACTACTTTCTTGCATTTGAAGTCCAACTGAACAACATTGTTTATATTTTGCTTCCGCAAGTATCCAATATGAATATGGCCGTCACATTATTATTTTTGATCACGATAGTACAATGTACATCGATATGTTGATCCAGAGTACACATACGTCAGGGAAATAATACACATCTAACTATTTGTGTTGATGCGTTTCAATCACGAAGCGGTTACAATAAATTATTGTCTGGTGCCATGCTTTAATTGTATTGATGACATTTTGTTGTGTACGCGGTTCATCTGTAGTCACTTTCTATAAAACATGATTTATAAACTCATTTTAACAACTGTATACACCTCGTTTTAAATGCTACATATTAACACGTAAAATATTCATCATTATCGTTGATTCTTCTGAATACCGATGTCTTCAAATTTCAATGAGAAAATATCAGACATAACGTATGTAATTTTTGGCAGACATTCTTTTATTTCTAAATAATATGTTATTGCGACAGGTCCAACATTAGTGTTTGACCGAAGCGGGATTTATGCCCACTTTAATTAGGTCACACATAGCACTGTATAGCTACGATAGTGCTCGTTTGTTAGCAGTCGCATGGTAACCATTTCAATCCAGCGTTGGAGTTGTTTTTACTAGAACTAGTTTCTTGTCATTCTCTCGACGTTCGTTGAATTGTCGTTATGAAACTAAGCGCAACAATAAATCAATCAACACAATTAAACAATATTTAGCCACCTTGAATTTATGGTAAATAAATCAACTAACAAATCTTTGATTTTATGGGCAGCAGTAGATATCTTTGCAGAAAGCGAATTTATCTTATTTAAAATAAATGTTTGCTAAGCGGAACACGTAATTAAAAAAAATACTTCGGAACGGTATATTGCAAAATATGCCTGATGTATAAAACGTGCTTCGCTATTCATTACTATAAACAGAATATATGTATGAAAACATTTCCTGAATTCTGATAGTTTGCATTCCTACACTGAAGCAACTTTCACGTGCTTGTTTAATATGCGAATGCGGTAATGTAAAAAATGGATTAACTTATTTGCTACTTGTTTTCCAGTTGATATGATGTATACAAAATGTTTGCATTATGTGTAAAAATTCAGCCATGATTAAGGATTGCGATTCCGGGATCATAATATATGGTATTCTTGTCCCAAAATACCAGGTATTGAAATCATGATAACCGGGCTTCAAATACCACCGTACCCTTAAAAACCAAAATGTGACGCTGCGGAAAATGAAAATATGTTTCAAACATCCTCCATAGAAATCAAATGATAAAAATTTTGTAAAATTTTATAATGAGGTTGGATGTGGGGTAACAAAATAAAAGACGTAGAGAACCTTGGTAATTTAATATAATATTACGTAGCTTCGTCGCTAACTATTCATTATATTTCTTTCGATGTTTGTTTCAGTCTTTGATAAGACGTGTAATTCTTATTTTGGCCCTAGATTTTTGTCATTTTCTACATTTGATTTCACATACAATTGTCCCTGATATTGTGTATAGATAGGGTTTTAGCAGTTTTTGCCTAATAAATATAAATTTAGCAAGTAATATCATGACATAAATATAGCTTTTTGTAATATCAACGGTATCACCACGCCAGGTGAGAAGACCCGAATCGAAGAGAGGCGGATGGCTGGTTATCGACGTCCTGGAAGGGCTGGGATCTCATACAAACACCATTTCAAATCCGGTTCAACACTTATTTATTTTTTAATCGAAGATGCAGTGGTTTAACATACACAAAAATAATATTTCTAACACATAAAATTGAATCTACATTTACATTTTCTTAACACATGAATTTACTTTTAAGTTATAATGCAAGTGACACGACAACGATTTTAAATTACGTCCAATTTCAAAACAAACAAAAACAATTTATAATTATTTGCGATGCAGGCCGGCTCCCTAACCCAAGGGCCCCGACAGCCGACTGTCGCCAAAAATAAAATTTCAGCCACTCTAGGTTCTCCCCGTTTTGTCAAAAATGGACCCGTCCGGACACTTTCTTATTTCCATAGGCCTTCGGCGGTTAGAAACACATGGCTTTCAACGACAGCAATCGGTTGGAATACCCCGGATCATTGCCATTAACGCTGGACGCTTTCAGTTATGGACCCTAATAAAACTTAAGCTTAACAAAAAAAACCAGGGTGTGTCACAGGTTGTTTCAAATAAACATAGAGCATATTATAATTGCTTATAAATTTGCGTGCAAGCCCACATCTACTATTTTACGATAAGAGCACTAAGATGAGCAAAATACAAATAATATGCGTCGTCAATAAAATAATACTACAATAGTGTATGCAACACAATGTATGTCAACAATCGCATTGATATGCGTAACCTGATAAAACCCGCAATCAATTAATATAAACGTTACTATTAATTGATTCATAAAAGCACGTTAAGATTGTTTTTACTGTCACCGGCGAGACGGTTTTTTCGTCAGCAATATAATTATTATAATTTATTACTTTAACTTAGTGTGAAGTTTGATAAGAAACATCTCAAAATGACGAATAATTGCAATGGCTGGCACAACAACATCTCGCAATAATACGACATCGAGAATTTAATTGGTATTAATTGCTTACAAAAACAAACCATGAACTTTTATTAAAAGGTTTTTAGTAGAAGAAACTAAACCTGGACGCCCAATAGTACTATTGCAACTATTTTTAGAGGCATAGAAATGTTATCTCTTTCAGAAAACATAATTGGACAAACTTATAAAATATCCACCGTATCTTGATATTTATCACTTCATCATGAACAATTTGGGGCTGATATCATTTTAAAACTATATTACTTGGTATTAATCGCATCGTGCACGGTGATGAATAATGTCTAGTGATCAGGAGGAATCAGATTGCATTCTGACGAAAAAAATGTAATTATAGAGGAAATTTATTATAGATAGATACGTAATTTCTCGAGGAGACATTGAGCGTGTTGCCATGCTTTTTTCCAGGTTTTTTGTGTTTTCAATCTGAAAGACTTTCTTGAGAATCCAGCGGATAAAAACTGTTTCTACTAAGTTGTGTTATTTTCTTGACAAATGTTTTATTAATATAGCTACAAGTACATTTATAGCTCTTCTTTGGACCTCTTAATAATAAGAATAAGTACCAACACGGCTGAAAAACATGCGATTGAGCAAGCTCAATAGACTTTGGACATAGCAAGAAGCGGAAACCTTTGGCCTCGAAGAAGTATTTGACATATGTCCTGTCGTTGGCTTGTATATTAAATACTGCTCGGATTTGTAGGAAATATTAGACCAAACTTACCCTAGCCAGGCGTGTAGTCTTTAAAAGCTTGTTCCATAGCTTGCAACTAGCTGTTTTAACGTGTATATATTATTGTATACATATATATGTGTTGTCTATTATAATTATTGGTCAAATACATATTTAGCTTTTTTTTCAACTGAGTATGCAGTGTGTAACTCTGGTATACCATCTACAGAAATAATTTAACAAACTTGAACAAATCCAACATTATGCAATGAAAAACGCAAGTTAAATATTTTTTTCAGGTCAAATCTGAATCGGCCCACCACATTCACCAACAGTGTCACATGACCTAGGCTTAGTTTATATTAATTAACAGTATTGCTGACGGCTTGTAGTGGGCGAGTCAGCACTTTATATCAAAGGTAAACAAACACACAATATTTGTTTCAAAAGTGGTCAAATCCTTAATTTCGTATCAGAAATGGTCAAATCCAAAATTAAATCATTTATAATACAAAAAGTACTTATATAAATTCATTTTACGGGTAAATAATAGTTACTTTACTTAAAATGTTCAAGAATAAATACATAAATAAAACTTCTCTTGTATTAATTTATAAAACGTTTTTCTATTTATCTCATTTTCTATAAAAATGTATTTGAATTACTTTTGATAACAGACAACAGATATATATGAATTGATCTGTTTCGACCAAAAGAGTAGGGTTAGTATATTGATGCTCAACACACAACTTGTTAGTGGAAACGCATTGTTGACTTAATACCTAGCACGATTTCCAACAATAAACGAGACTTGAAATGACTACTGAAATTTGATGCCATATCAGTTTCATGCATATTCAGTTTGATGCTCCGAGATCGATAAAAAATAATTTCAAGATCAACCGGCTTGGTATCGTAAACAAAAATAAACATTCTCGTACAAAACTCCCTTTTACAACTTTCATCTTTTTCGGAACACCTATTACAAGGTCGCTAAATATCAGACACTGGCTAAGAATCATTGACCTTGCAAATACAAACTGATATAAATCCGGCCTACTTTTATCCTCAGTCAGGGCTCGTCAAGTTTTAGTTTGAAAGGGTAAAATATCAGTAGCAAAACGATTTGGCATTTTTCGAGACCCATTGACATATACTTTTAAACATATAACGCATTATAAAGCGGAAAAGGCGTAATATCTTTTTTACTGTGTGCGCGCCGAATGTGCAGCATATGGAATCCTAATCGAATATCAGAACAGAGAAAACACTTTGAGTGAGTCGTTCAACCTCAAACAGGATAAGAAAAGAAACATGGCGTTAAAAGCACTAGTAATTAACCAGTAGTCAGTAGTGGATTGAGAACTTGGGAGGCCCCAGGCAGAATATAATTTGAAGGCCATTTTCATATTACGTATATAAAATAAATAAAAAATTCTCAAATCTCCCAAAAGTTTCAACGAAAACATAAATTGAAAAACATTGCATTAATTATTTATTCAACAAAAACAATTGTTGCGATATTATTAGTATTCCGTGTAAAATAAAAATAAATTTTGAAAACTGAATTTAAAAAGTTATTTTTGAGGTCCCTGTGATTCAGAGATAGGTAGGTAATCTGTCACTGCTAGTAGTTCTCTCTACGCTTCGTTATTAAATCGGGTAGAGAGTGGGCAGGATAAAAATATATATATCTATGAAAGTTTCCGTTTTTTTATTCGAACCCGCAGCTCCGCAATCAAGTGAACAAAGGCCCATCAGCGATGACCACTCGGCTACATGACTGACGTCATTCCTGTAATTATTTAAAAATATACATTCCATGCCATTAGAAGTACATACAATTTGCAAGAAATGAAAAAACTCTTCTTCAAATTAATGTGAACAAATTTAATGATATTGCATTTCCTTTTAAATGTTGGTAGGTAACTATCAGGTGGCTTTATCTCTTTCTCGCTCAATCACATGAAAAGTGAAGGTGCGAGCGAGATGCAAGGGCATGCGGCGCATGCTCTTGTATCCTTCTTGCTCATACCCAAATTAGGTTGTGCGATAGAAATAGTGATAAGTCCACCGCCCGCTGATAGTACCTATGTAACTTGTATTTTTTTAAATTCAAGTATGGCTCCAAACCTTGATGGTTATTTGGCTTTTTAGTGTACTTTGATATGAAAAATGATTGATCGCATATGAATTATATAATATTTGGGTAATGCTAGTATTATTTTCACATTAAATATTATTGAAGGGTGGCACGCGTCTGTATCACGAGCCGCACGCGGCTTACGAGCTACATCTTAAGGACGCCTGTTTTATGCTTTTTTTCCTATTAAAAGATAATAAATTGACCTTATGAAATGAAAATTTCGGTATACATGGTAGTATACCTAAATAACATACCTACTCGTATCATAATTTAAATTTACATAAATAATTTAGAAAATGAGTTGCAAAAATCTAATCGACAAAAAAATTATATATACCTATTACAATTAATTTTATTTATTTAATGAAATACTAAACTTCAATGTCTGTTTTTTATGAACATAGATGCATATTGTTCTAATAAAAAAACGTAATGCAAATGTTTGTAGTAGAGCCGGAAGAAACTAAATGGTAAATATGAAATAAATTAAAGACGTAAATTTATGAGTAGGTCCAGCTTGCACCAATGTAGAACGAATCCATTAAACAAAAGGCGAACGAACTGTCGTAAGAATGCTTCGACAAAAATATCTATGTTTTTTTATATATGTCAATTGGCTTAGATTTTTTTTATTGCACTATATTAAATATTTTATGACAATCATTACCTAATGCCAATTTATTAGGTAGCTGTTATCGTCCCAAACTAATATTTTTCACCCTAATTCATAATTACTGTTATAATTTTGATAACGAATTTTAATGACATTACCTACCGATATAATAAAAAATTTTCAGTGTTCGATAATTCATTATTATTTTTAGGCCTGGCAGCTCTCTGTTTTACCGCCTATTTACGAAATGTCAAAATTACACCATTTAAGAAATACATATTGTTTATAATTGTATCTTTCGTTAGCACAATGGTGCGATATATTTCCGTTTTATGTAAACGAATTATAATAATGAACCCTATTTTACTTTTATTCATATTTTTTGTTTGAATGTTACATTCTAATATGACACAATGAAGCAAAAAAGTTTAACTAATTTATGAAATCATAATGTCACGCTATCATAATTTACTATAATCGGTTGCAAAGGGACCTTGACTTCTCATAAGATAATATAATATGGAAAACAAATTTGAAAATTTTATCTAAAAGAAACAAATGTTCTATTCTGAATTGAAATCGTTTTTACTAAAATATAATATTGTATAAGGGGGCCTGTTGAAAATTTCGTACCCTTTTATATTTAATTGAAATCGAAATATGAAATATACTGCATGACTCATATTGCATTTACAAATAGCTAGTTGCAATAATAGCCAACAACACACATTGTCGAGAGAGCCTTAGCAATATTGCATACATAATAATAGTATTAGCTGACTCATGATAATTGATTTCAATGGCGTACAACAATATTATGCTTGCACAAATGAAGTCTGTCTCGCTTTCTCTTACACATGTACTCTGAAAAAAATAGACTTTATGTTTTAAATGAAACATTTTCAATACATATTATTATGTATTACTGAAGGGTAGCTACTGTAGATTTAATCATATTTCCATAATGTGAAGAAGCTTTGGTGGTCTGAGAGGTCTCCTAAATCAAGCATTTCAGTTTTGTTCTTGACATTATTAGTACATTGATAAGTGCTTTTGCAAGTCATTCGCAAATGATAATTCATTATCACAATTTACGTATTATGACAATTAATTGTTATTGTAGACAAAATGAAGCTTGAAAATTTTGTCCTCATTGGAAAACTCGCAAACGGGACCCCAAATATTGTAGTTACACCATTATTGGGTTTACATTTACGGGTTAGACTTCCATTATTAATAGTTAAAATTAGCTGCTTTAATAGTCCAATATTGACTCTATGCCATTTTCATAATTAAATACCTTAATAGTTGGATGATATTTTTTACTCACTACGGGGAAGTATATTTATAGGCATTTGACAACAACTTTAATTGTTTTGATTATCTTTTTCACAGACATGTGGCTCCACAGGAAGATCATACTCATATGGCATGTGCCATATAATGATACAAAGATGCGCAAATGCGCTTCTGGCCGCAGTGCATTTAAAGCCTGGAGACATGATTGGCATAATCCTTCCCAACATTCCAGAATTCGTCGTCATCATACATGGAGCAATGAAAGCTGGTATGCAGGTGACATTTGCAAATCCACTATACACAGAAGGTAAGGAATCAAATTTCATCATTTTGCTCATAGATGGCGTGACCAATTTATTATTCCTTAACATTTAAATACAGTTTTGAAATTTCCAATGCAGCTTTGAGCGGATAATTCAACTTCCTGTGAAGTAAAACAACTATTTGTCAACCTCCATTAATTCTACTAACAATACAAATAATATAATCATAACATGATTTATGAAGTTGAAGCTATGTTACAGAATATTGAAATCTGATCTGATCGAAGCCGGAGTTCAGACACAAAAAAATTTAATACATCAGGCAAAATTTAAATTTTGTAAAAATCGATTGCTTTAAATAAAAACATATTTTTTTAAGCATGCAAAGTTCTGAATCAATTATTAGGAATCAATAGGCTTATAATTGATATTTTAAATAATGAGGCACGATTGAAATTATTCCTTTTATTTTAGATGAGATTTCAAGACAATTTTTAACTGCTGGCGTGAAAGCCATAGCCACTGTTGAGATGTTAATGCCAAAAGCTTTAGAGGTAAAGAATAAGCTTAAAAGTTACAAGGGAACAATTTGCGTAGGAGGGGAAGATAATAAAAAGGAAGGTATGTTGTGTTATTAACGATCAACCAATTTATATACCGATGGAACAATCATTAAAACATAAATAAGCTGTCATAAAGTTAAATTTTAGGAGTGTAGTTCCTATTACTCGGTACTTATGCTTTTATAATTAACACATTAATATTATATACACACATAATGTCGTTCCAAATATATGGTACTGCTAAAATATGGTTAAATGAAAGTATTTGGATTTCTGTTAAGGTTATAAAAATGTTTTAATAAATAATGCAACTATATATTTGGTTTACTAATGTGTGTAATTAAATGTTATTCAGAATTCACTAATTGTTTTCAAAATTCTTTTATAATCATTGAAAAACAGTTCTACATGTACCGTACATTTTATTATAAAAGAATATTTCATTTTATCCTATTCGTTGTATGATGATCCATGAATAACTTTATATATTCATCAATAATGTTAAGTGAAATCATGAGATGAAAAATGGTGGAATAATTTATTAATATATTCTACAATATTGATGTATCTTATTATTTGCTGTAAGTGAAGTTCATGTTTCTAATCACGACATTTTTAGGTGTCTTTGGCTTGAAATCGTTACTAATGGCAGATCACCAAGCGGAATTACCAAAAATTGATATGGACAATGTCGCTTTGATTCCCTTTTCAAGTGGAACGACTGGGCTTCCTAAAGGAGTTATGCTAACGCATAGAAACCTTGTTGTGAATCTAGAACAAGTATGCCACGACGTCTATCTTAAAACCATTAAAAGCAACATTTTAGGTAAACATTTTTAATATCGATGTTGAAGATAATAATTTTCATTAAAATTTTCATGAAGTGTTTTATATTTGTGTCACAATAATTGACGAACTTTTATTTACAAAAAAATATACTTGTGTGCTGCTAAATTCTATGTCTTGATTACATAAACCATTTCTGCTCTTAGGGAATACAGAGACAGTGCTCACAGTGCCACCATTCTTCCACATTTACGGTTTCAATGGTATATTAAATGTTAATTTGAAGATTAGAAATCATATACTCACCATGCCTAGGTAAGTAACAATAATAAATTATTATTATATTCTGTAACAGAGCTTAATTATAATGTCATAGGTGATGGTAATTATCAAAGATATTGGTATTATATTCCTATGTCTACTGAATCGACAACAAAGCCGTTGTTTGCAATAATATGGCTTATACAGTAAACTATTAATTATCCGGGCTAATGGTGGAATCCAAAAAAATTTTTTAATTACAATATAATTTCCATCCTTTATAAATATATTTTAATTACAACATCTGCGATTTTTGTAAATCTTTTAATGACTTCTTAATATCGCTTTTCCTACATAGCTACTGTATCATTTTATTGAAATTCCCATTGGTCAACAGAATTCAGTAACATGTTGTGACTGATGCAATTGATAATTTCTTCATGTGCATTCTTACCTAATTCTGTAAAGCGACAGTGAAAATTAAATCTGTTGATACCCCTCATCACTTTAATCACATTCCCTGCCCTCTCTGATGGTTTCTACATTGACATTTTCATAATTAGCCTGCCTTAATAATCATTATGTTTTTTAATAGCCGTTTTGTATATTTACGTTAACTGTTTGATTATTTACTCACTTGTTATATTAATATTCTTTATTGTCATTTTTCATAATAAATATGTAAGCACCCTAAATGTATCATTGAGGAGATGTGACCTTTGGTGTAATACAAAAGAGTTCATCAAATAAAAATAAAAACAATCGCCTGTCTCAGTTTGTTTTAATTCAGTAAATTTATTTCTTCACCCTGAAGATTTTCGTTCCATATTCCACCCATTGCTTTCAACCAAGATTAAGATAATCAAGAATGTACTATAACAATTTAAGGATAATAAGTTGATGAGACAGTTAAAGGAGCACGGAAGAACCAATTTGCTATGCTATTGCGTTGCTGTGATTGAATTTAAAACTCAAATAAGATTGTATATTTTTGAAACAGTTTGTATTATTATACTTTACCTACTGATACTTTCTGAGTTATGTATATGTTACAGCGAATCCGTGAAATTACTTATTTCATGGAAAATGCAAGCCTGTTAACAAAGTCAAAATTTTATTACACCTAACGTATGTTGTAGATTCACCCCTGAAGACTACATAAAATGTTTAGCAGAATATAAACCCAAAGCACTATTTGTTGTTCCGTCGTTGTTGGCATTCTTAGCTAATCATCCGTTGGTGACACGAGAACATCTCTCGTCGATCGAATCTGTGGTAATCGGTGCAGCGCCTGCTACAGAAAACATGTTGGAGAAATTCCTCAATAAGTGTGGGAAGAGTAGAGAAGAATTAAAGCTACAGTTCGGTAATAATTTCTTTTGTATGATTGTTTCTAAGACTGAACTGTATCTCTATATCTTAGTGAAGTTGGCCCTAAAACACTTCTGTAATTACTATGAAGTAAAAGCCAATAATTTCCAGATTTAGTAATGATTCTAATATTTATTATGAATCAAGTGGTGTCTTAAAAATATATGTATGTATATAATCTGAAATATAGTGTCTTTCAATTCAATAGTTTTATAATAAATTAATATGTTATACACACATATATTTTCATAAATATTCCATCTAGATATTGTTTTATTATTTGTTTCCTCTATAAAATACTCACCTATGAGAAAATAGCCAGTAGCATTCATTCTTTTTCGTATCTTAATTACAGCCACATTCACTGTTCGATGTAAGTTATTACATGAGGAATGTCAACATTTTGAGATTGACAACTCAATATGTGGCAACAATTTTTGCAAACAAAAAAAATTTTGATCACAAGTCAGGCAAAACCTTCAATCAAATAAAGGAATATATTATTTTACCCATTCTGAAATCACTACTTCATCTCCAATTATTTGTCACAGAATACTACATCAATCAATTCATTATTACATTTCAATAATACTGAAAACTCATCTGATATTGTTTTCAACAGGTTTTGGAATGACAGAAAGTTCTCCTGCATTAGTGGTAACTCCGTTCACTTATCCCAGGTCTAAACTCGGATCCGTCGGCCAAATAGTTCCCGGAACTGAAGTCAAAGTAGTTTCACTCACTACTGGAGAAAGCCTCGGACCGAATTTGTCCGGAGAATTGCTGGCCCGAGGCCCACAGGTGCGGGAATGATTTGAGCAGCATAAATATTACACATGAAATAATCTCGAAATGAATTTATATTTTGTTAGTGTCATAAGCTTTAAGATTATTATTAAACTGAACAATTTTGCATTACATAGGTTATGAAAGGGTACTTGAACAATGAGTCTGCGACAAAAGAAACCATCGACGACGACGGATGGCTGCACACTGGAGATGTCGTTTATTATGACGATGATCATTTCTTCTTCGTAATCGACAGAACAAAGGAACTGATCAAAGTCAAGGGCAATCAGGTGATGAATACAAAAAAAGAGTCATTGTCAAAATTTATTTTTAATTTATTCTAGATACAGACTTAATTTAACTTATACGAATCCTATCGTTACATAAAAAATATAAACCTATTTGTAGCACAGTTTAAAAAAACGACGCTAAGTTCAATTTAACAATGAAGCCTCATTTAAGACGCGAGAAAGGCGGGAGAAAACGATGAGAAACGATTTGATTTTGAATTCTATTAAGAGTATTAAGGTAACTTATTTTTTACGACTTCACTCCATAATATTTAATTGAACATGTAGCTGTCTCTTTATTAAGTCAACAAAGACACCTATGAACTCGCGGCATCGTCAGTTTGGGAACTCACTATCGATGCAGGGCTGTTTGATTCTAATTTATCCGGAAGTGTACATGACGTTCCGACAGCATCAACTACCGGCGGATCGGTGACAACCGTTTCAGGGGATGAATTCGATACAGCGGAAGAATTTGAGACTGCAGTTGTCGTTTCCGAGTCTTCAACCATAGAATCTGCCGGGTCTGCCAAAGCAGTGTAAGAATTAGAGACAACTGTAGAGTTAGAATCATCCGTAGATGACATTTCTGAATCATTGTTTGAATCATCTGAAGTACTCTCGGGGATATTTTCTATAACGTTTGGGCTGCCTGCTCCGGTGCTCGAATCGACCGGGACAGAGAGCGTCTCTACCATCGGTTCGCTTAGTGATTCTACCGGACTACTCTCAGGAGGTGAAGGAGTGTCTGCCGATTTCATTTCTTCAGCGTCCCCTGGCGATCTGACGGGATAATCTTCTGTGCTATCTACAATCTTCAAATCTGAGGTCTCTCCTTTGAAACTCTCGGATATCTCCGACACTGTATCATTCGAAGTGGTGACTATAGAAGGTTCAGACGCCGGAGTGATCTCTGACGTATCCATTTCAACTTTGTTTAAACTATCATCAGCGTCACGACTGTCCGGTTTTTCTACAATTGTTAAATCTTTTTGCACAACAGTGGTTTTACCAGAGCTCGTGTCAGGTAATTGGTCGGATTCAATGTCACTTTCGGTAGGAATGGATTCAGTTACCTGGTCGGAATCGGTGCATTTTTCGTCATCGGTGTCGGGAGATGATACGCTGGGCGGTGACGGCGAAGTGTTTTCTTTGTCTTCAGTCTCTTGCACGCTATTGTCGTCAACTTCTATAGAGCTAGTGGCGGCTTCAAATTCAGGAACTTCTTTAACTGGTTTATGTACACTGACAGCAGATTCCGATGTTGTAATAGAGCTTTCGCTATCGACCAGTTTCTCGCTAGGAATGGATTCTTTTTCAGGTTGGGAGTCAGCAGTAGGGGAATTGACTGAATCTGCGGGTAGAACGGTTATAACTGAACTCACTGGTGATGTGTCACTTTTATCGGAATCTGAATCGTCATTTTGCTTACTGTCCAATTCTGGCGGGGAGAGATCGGAGTCACTGGTAGACGATTCGGGAAGATCTTCAACTATCGATGATATATTGGTGTCGGCTTCTATCGTCATTAATTCTACTTGACCGGCCGGTCGAGCGGGCGCGGGGCCATTCTGTGACGTGTAAGGAACAGTATCCGGTTCGGGCTGCGTCCTGTTCGCCGCTGAGGATCCAGATTGAACGGCGTAACCGTGTATATTATCGGGATTCTCTTTCCAACTGGAGATGTCCTCCATTTCTACGTCGACGTTGTATTCCGAATTGCTATCGGAACCGTTCACCATGGACTCGGCCGCTTCTCCGTTTTCCGACTCCGTGTGACGCAACTGGCCAGGGTCTCTTGTGCTCACCACTAGAATGTTCTTTTCGAAAGCTCTCATAAACTTGTCGATTCTATTGTACTGTTTCCTCGGGGCGGTCAGAAGTTCGCAAATCCTTTGAATCGTGAAAGGAGCCGACGGGAACGCGTCAATTTTTTCTAATAGGTTATTCTTCATTGTTTCGTAGCTAAATACATCGACATTCGGGCAGTGCGGGATATCTAAACCGGGAGAAGTCTCATAGAACTCTGTGATAACGCTGAGCAGCTTTTCTTTGAAGAGGTTTTTAACCAACGACCATTGATAGATCGGGTCGCCGGTCGAGGCCACGAAATTCAAGTAATCCTCCAACTCCCGGGGTATTACTTTGGGTCGGCGTTTTGTGAATTCCTCCAAAAATTGAAATACTTCTTCAGCGTTTTCCATTCTTTCTTATAACAATAATACCTGTCGCACACAACACAACTGACGCGACCTCTCGTACTCCAAATAGTTTTATTCTCTATGGTACAAATGTTGCAATGCTAATAATCAAAAAATTTTACCTACCCACATTTTTTTAAATTAAATAAAATTATTCTTTAAATTAACATACCATCAGAGGTAGTTTACCCCATAAGAGTATAAGGCCTGTGGTTGAGGGCCTCCGAATCTAAGGAACCTCAAAAAAACTCAGTTTTCAAAATGTATTTAGATTTTACATTTTATTTGTGTTTGTTGAATAAATAATTAACGCAATATTTTCATTGGAATGCGTTTAACATTAATAATGATTTATTTGTGATTACAAATAGAGATTTTTTAATTATTTTATATACGTCATATGGAAATCTCAAATAAATTTTGCGACGCTTGTTTTGATACTTGATAGACAGGGTCTGCAAATTATATTGCGCCTGAGGCCTCCCAAGTGTTTACTACGCTACTTCACACCAAAAAAATTTAAAAACATTTTTGACATCAATATTATACAGTCGTTTTTCTGGAGACACTAACTAAAAAATATTAATTTTAAGTGATTCGACTGAAGTTTTTCAAATGTTGGAAATGCTATACCTACCTTTTTCATTCAGTTTGTTTGTAAAAAACTGTTTTTCAGTAAAACTATAATTTATAAAAAAATAAGTGTGTTCTTTCATGCGGTAGATTTCGAAATAAGGAATATTTGGTACAACTAACTCAATATATCTTTCAGAACAGCGATCGTATTATACTCTATATTTGTGAGTGTGCATCGTCGAATCATGTTATACATAAGATGTGTTTCAGTATAAACGAAAAAAGTGTGTATTGATATATTTTAATCTCATTTCCTCTTAGGTTTCCCCGACAGAATTAGAAAATATAATAATGGAAATGCCAGAAGTTGCTGACGCTGCAGTTGTAGGTATACCAGATCACCTTGCTGGAGAATTACCGAAAGCTTTCATCGTTTTAAAACACGGCGCTGTATTAAAGGAAAATGATATTTATGAATGGGTAAAAATTAAATTGGTAAAATATAAATGGTTGGAAGGCGGTGTAGCTATAATTGAATCCATTCCAAGAAACCCCGGAGGAAAAATAATGCGAAATGAACTTAAAGTTTTAGGTGGCGGCATTTCTAACGAAAAGAAGTAATCCGGACTGTAAAATATATTATGTTTGTTGAAATACTGATTATGACGTTATAAATATTTATTTAAGTTTACTTGTAATACCATTTTTATTTTGATCTGCAGTGCGAATGTTTATTGTTTAAATTATTGACTTGTTTAAAACATTTAATTTTTTTCATATTATTGTGACAAAATATCATATCAAAACGTTTTGTTTTAATTTTAATCTTAAATATGATTTTTGTATGTTTTTTACTATAATTCAATAATAAATGTATTGAAATTTTTTTCTTTAGCCAGCACTTCATTCAAGTTTTATCCTTTTTTTAGTACCTATGATTCAAAATTGATCCGATTATAGCGAAGCAAAATAAATACCATATCAAATTTGGATTATTGAGATTTTGTACACTTCCATGTATTTTGTCACTAACGAGCCGGGTTTCACCTTTCGGCATCTTCAGGCATTCGGGCACACGAATGGACTCGAACTGAAAATACATGGAAGTGTACAAAATCTCAATAATCCAAATTTGATATTGAAATTCCATCAAGCACCCTCAGTCGATGTCTTAAATTATAAATACCATATCATTTTAATTTTCATTGAAGAAAACAAGTAAAGAAGATCAAATTGCTTAATTTTCGAGAAATAATTCACCTTTCTGTTTTGCAATAAAAATAAATTGTGTAAGGTATGTCTTTCAAAACGAAAATAAAAAAAAGTGTAATACATTTTATTATCGTACGAAGGGTTAGAAAATTAAATACATACATTGAACTACTATATTACATCTCACTGTAGGCAAATTACATATATTTTCTGTGAAATATTAGTGGTGCTAAAATTAGTGGAATAGTAGCGTGGGAATCACTTGGGCAGGCTAAAGGGGCTATAGATTTAGACCCCCGAATTGATATGGGCAAGGAACCAGAATAATTGATTGAAAAACACATTGAAGCAGAGGAAGCAACCTCTACCACGCCAAGCTGTACAAAAATAGGTAGGTTACATATTTTTACTTTTTCCAAATTTTTCAAAAAAGTCAAATTTTTAAGATTTAAAAATAGTTTCTTGTTTATTCGCACCGACTGAATCATTCTTCCATATTTATTTATATTTTCTAGTTTGACTCACTTTACAACTTGAGCAACATTTGCATTTACATACTTGTATAGACAGCTCTAGTTATATGTGTTCACTTAATTGTTATTAAAATAATAATGTCCAACACTTAGAAATCATGAAAAATGTATCGAATTCTAAAGATGGATCACTATTAAATTGTAAAACAAAATGCGATATATGTGCATAAATATTCTTGCAGTAAGATTTACGTACCTGCACGCTTGTGGCATCCAACGGGTTGATGTCAACAGATTTTGATGATATTTTAAGTAATTTCACGAATAGAAAAGACAACGCGTATTAAATTATTTTTTTTAAAGTAAATACCTATGTCATTTTAGTGGGGCTTAGGCTTACGAGGGGAAGGGTGAAATTAATATATACTAAGCCTAGGCCCCTTCAAGTATAAATAATTAATGAGGCCTTGGCCTTTGTAATGGAGAAATTAAAAATACACATTTCAGTGAAATCATTTCAATGGGTTGCTTAATACCTCGTTGAATCTTTTGAAAAAGAAATGAAAAGTATCCCTAGGGCCCTATGCTACACAAATTCTAATGATTTGTTTATGGGTTTTTGATAGAAAAACATAGCTTTGGCAACTGTCACTTCAATAGATTCATGATAGTAATATTTTAGTCTACGATCAAAATTGATCGGTGGTGACCGGTCAGGAAGCTGAGTTTAATATAAACAAGAAAGATGAATATTGCTTTGAGAGCATCATTTTCCGCCTTTGGACGTGGACTATTTACTCCAGCAAGGTTTTACTCCGCACAGTCTTCTGCGAAAGATGCTATCGATAAATTAGTAAAGAATAACAAAGTCGTCATTTTTATGAAAGGCGTTCCTGATGCGCCAAAGTGTGGATTTAGTAATGCTGTTGTTCAGATATTTAGAATGCACGGAGTAGAGTACGACAGCCATGATGTTCTTCAAGATGAAGCAATTAGACAAGGTACAGCTCTTGAACTCTACTTTTAAATTAAGACCGTTTTCAGGTATTTCTAGGTTATATTTTCGAATATCAACATTTCTTCACGCAGTGTCTTTCATTCCACTTGCTTTTACAAAAATAGCATATTTTTGTGTGATATTCGAAGATATATGCGGTGTCGATCCATCATCTATTGACAAAATTGATTGCGTAATATTACTTCTAGCATCGATTTTTTTTAAAAAAAAGTGTGTCCGAACTCACTTTTTACACGAACAAAGCTTTTTATTAAAGAAAATTTTACTCAAATATCATTTAAATAGAATTTAAAGCAGCCTTTCGTAAGCTACAAAGCGTATGTATTTTTTTCCTTTAGACATATTAAATCTCGAATAAAATTCTTTTGGTTAATTGATCGTTTTACCGGTCGTGGCATAAAAATTTCTGTTTTACAAGGAAAACTACCCAAATGATGTATTAGGTTAGGTTTGATTTGTTATACCTTAAAACATGTCATCTCACTTAATTTTTGGTGTAAATTTAGCATTTTTAGGCCACATCCCGTAAAACGAACGCTAACCTTCTTTTGAAACATTAAAAAACCATGAAAAAAAGTGCTGAAACGCCGCTCCATCTCAATACATGATAAAAAAAGCGCTGCTTCTAGACGATAATACATCTATGTAGTGTATCCATAATATTATTGTAACAATTACTGATGCATCACATAACAAATTAACTGCTTGTTAATTATGGGAACTTTATCAAGTTATTATAACTAGATCGAAGATACATATTTTGTATGTTAAAATTATGGTTCATTGAAATCAAGGAAATCGATGATTTATGCGAATTACGAAACATTTCCATGATTCGTTGCTGTATTTAAATTTTTGGTAAATATGCTTTACAGCATGCTACCTTTTCTCTCCTCGAAAGTACACTAAATATCGTTTATAACAATGAAGTTATGTAAGAAATTTAATTGCAAATAGGAAAATGCCAAATTGTCATGCAAGAAAATCCGGGAAACTGATAATTTACTAGAAATACGAATATAATATCAGTATGAAAAAGAAACAAACCCTTCGAATAAATTAAAACTTTTACAATTTTATTCTTTTTGTCAAGAACTCGTGCTTACTCATTTCCTTATTTTATTTTTACAGGTATAAAAGATTATTCAAACTGGCCTACAATACCACAAATCTTTATAAATGGTGAATTTGTTGGTGGCTGTGATATAATGCTGCAAATGCACCAGTCTGGTGACTTGGTCGAAGAACTGCAAAAAGTTGGGATTAAAAGCGCATTATTGACGGTTGAAGAGAAGAAGTAGACACAATTATTTACAATAGAATATATTCCGCAAAAGATTTCGTTACCAAATAAAGTTTTTGTTTTTAAAATGTTTTATTTCTTTTTTAAACAGAATTATTTCTTTGCTTGAAAGCAAGTTGTAAAGATAGTAATGGTTGATATTTATCGCTACTAAAAAATTTCCGTACCTCAGGCCAATTGGTCTATGGCATTGGCTGGTTCTAACAATGACTCACATTGTCTATGACAAATCCTAAGTATTCCCGTCATCACTCTGCTTGCCTGAGCAAACTCAAAAGTCCTCACCTATAGAAGCGTACTCATTGGCCACTGTCACTGTTCAGCTGCTCAATTAATCTTTAAGGTAAAATTAGCAATTCTACAAGAAATATAAGAGATAGTTGATAGCTATTTTGTCATCAGGCCGTCGTCAGGAATGCCCTATTTTATGATGGGACATGTGGATGAGTTCTCTGGGATGAAAACATGACTAAAATCCATGCCTTAGGAATGAAGTGTAAGCTAAAAATGTGTTTGACCTTGGGATGTAAAAAATGTAAGTCATTTTGCAGTGGCATAATATTTTAAAAGTCCTGTAATCAAATGGTCAATGCTTTTGGGCATTCATCCTATTCAGTTGTGGTGTCCATGGTTTCATTTACCAGTATGGATAATTTCAAAACATCGATTTATAGATGTGTGTCTTGTTACTCATCTGATCTCATTTAATTATCACATAAATAAGAAGGCAAGAGGAGAGTTGAGTAAATAATGAAATATTTAATAACATTTATTTGTCACGGTACTGTAATTACTTCAACATATATTCTGCATTTAATTACATCATTGGATATTATTGACATTAAACAATTGCCGTTTTTCAAGGATTTCCAATTTCTCCTGAATCACCTCTTGAACAGACATGAATTGGTCACGGCCGCCATTGACTACTTCCAAGCATTTATGTCTAAAATTATGGTTGATGCTGTAGCTAATAGTGCTAGCAATCGACTCGGAAACGTATCTGCAATATTTTTTATATTCTTGAGATGATTTGTTTGTATGTACTTCAATATTTTCTTTATCAACCATGACATTTGAACTTTCTAGATCACGAATAGTTACACTTTTCAGTTGGGGATTTGTGTATTTGAATTTGAATATTTCGTTGTTAATTGTATCGATATCACATTTGGTAATAAACTTGATGGATACAGTATCAATCTGTTCCAAATTAATACACCTTTTAGATATTTTGTGATTGGTAATGGAATTATCAACAATGCATATAATTTTTATTACATCAGTCATATGTATTACCAGTTCTGTTCTTATTGGTGGTAAATCAATAACAAAATTTTCAATATCGATATTAATGTTATCTATTTGTCTTCCAGTCGCTGTAACTGACATATTTATTGAATTAATAATTGAAAATTGCTGTATTTCTGATATGGTTATTTGAAAATTAAACTTATTCAGACAGTTTTACTAACCTGATAAAACAGTTTCATCTTTGTGATGTATTTCAATCTCTAGATTATCAATATCAAATGACAGCTTTAACATATTCAGGAATGAATTCAAAACTTTCTCTGTTGGTGACATTTTACAACAACGGCACCTTCTCTGGTAAGTTTAACTTTTCCCGCTTCTATTGCATGTGTTGCCATGTATAAAGAAAATTGAAAAAATTCTTTTCTAGCCATCTAAAAATGGTAGTGGAACAAATTTTTATGACAGTAGGCCTAATGAATGTCAAAAAATATTGCTTTAGTGGTGTTTTGTTATAATTATTATAAATTATGAGCAATGTAATGTCAAGGTGTCAAAAAAAAAATATTTCGTAGATAGAAAAGAAGTATATTTTTTTGCTTAAAATTATTGTACATGGACTTTTTTATCTACAATAAGATAAATAAAATCAATCCAAATAATATTAGCAGTGGCATGTATTATCTATAAACAACGAGTTTGAAAATATATAAATTAAAATAAATTTAGATATCAATAATCATGTCGATGACTTAAAGAGCAAAGTTGCACCACTTTAGGCTGAAAATGACTTAATAATGCCATCTTGTTGCATCGTACTATCGTAAGTCCCATATACATTTGACAACCCCAAAGTTATTTAAATATGTTGAAAAAACGTCACAAGAAAATTTGCTAACTCAATTGGGCTCTGAAACGTACAACGCAAAATATTTAACTCCACCATTTTGTATGTCAGAAGTGTGTTGTTCGTAAGCAGCTCTACAAATAAATTGTTTAAAAGATGTTTTTTTCTTGACACCATCAACAAAACATTCTCAAATTGTAATTGTGAGTACAAACCATGTTTTCCATACAATATTTATATGCTTTTTACAGATATATGTTAGATATTATGTTTTTAAAATCAACTAAAGTAAATGTCAATTTTTCCGCTATCAATATTGCATTTTAAATACTGTTTGCAGTCTTATTATTGTATAAACGGATCGTTATAATTCGTTCAAATATATAAATATAATAAAAAAACATCTTTAATTTACATCATTGCAGGTGGGTGGGCGAGGAGAAATGTTTGTTGAATTAGATAAACAAAAGCATGACGAAAAATTATTGTTGCAACGTTTGCAAGATGACTCGAAATATAATACCGAAATGCCTAATTTGTTAGTAGACAATAATTATTCAACTAATATTTTAGATAGTAGCATAAATGAGGAGCAAACATTCGAAACGTGATTTGTCACACAGATACAGAGATTGGGAAATGATTTAATAACCTAGCCCATAATATATAGTTTATTATTGTGTATAATCTAAAATTATTGGTTATTATTGATTTTTGTGTTAGAAATTTAGACAAAAAATGTTTTGCACGAAATGTGTGGACTAAACACTTTTTGAATGTTATCTGACATGGACACGTCAATAGAAAAAAATTAAGTCATCTAATTCCGTGGCTTTTAACCGGTGCAACGTGAGCTTGTTGCAATTGCACCGGGGAAATATGGTAAAAGACGAAAAAATTCGCAAAATGTTGGAAACCGATAAAACGCTTCAGCTTGTCAACGAATCGTAACCTAAAAATTAAATTTTCTCAGGTAATTATTGAGGAATTTTGGATTTCTTTCCAAGACGAATACTCAACTCTCTGAATGAGGGCACTGAAAATCTTGTTACAATCCTCAACATCATATTTGTGTGAGCTCAGTTTCTCAACAATAACTAATATGACAACTAAAAAAAGAGAAACACTTACGAATTTAGACGAAGAATTGATGGTAGTTATATCAAATATTCTACCTAATATTTCTGAAATCTGCAAAAGCCGACAAGCTCAGGTTTCACATTAATTGATTTTCACATCAAATAACCTCCATTTTATTAGGGTTAATTTTAGTTTTTCCATATATACGTAAATCATTTCTTTAATTACTTGTTGATTCGTTGATGATAGAAGAGATCACGTTATTTCTTTGGTACCATATTCTGAGTATTCAGATTCCGATGAATACACCAGCTGTCAGTCAAAGAGGAACACGAGTAAAAGATATGAAGTAAACTTACTTACATGGTTTACAGAAAAAACAAAAGAAAACGTCAAAAGGGTGAATTTTTTATCATGTGCGCTTCCAATGTGGAGCATATGGCCTGCTAATGGGGGTATCTCAACATTAGTTTTTTTTCTACGAAGCCTGCTTGTAACTCATCTGCTCAACCTCTCTTTTTCGAAGAGTAGGAATAGAAGGATAGGGCTAAGACAGGAATAGTGGTTAGCTAATCGCTCACGTTAAACCCCGTAACTTATGGGATCTTTTATAGTAAATATGATGATAGTCTATATCCAGGTTTTAGTTGAATACTTATCCTCTTTTCTGGTAATTCACTAACGATGACATCAGCATTTTGATGATGGTGAAGTCTTACCAAAGAATAAAGAGTGTAACACTGCGTGTAAAGAATGACAATATCTGTTCAGTAAGCGTACATTTGTCTCTCCAATTTTTTTTGACGTGACTTTTGATCATCTCGTTTGTCTCAACAATAACATACATAAGAGTATTTTGAATGGGTCATTGAGAAGTATTTAAAATACATGGAATTTTTGTGGTGCGAATAAAAATATAATCAGATTTTTTAGGAAGAATGTGTGTTACGGCAGGATGCAAGTTGTGTATTGGACTGCATGTTATAGTTATAAATCTGTGTTATTTTATGACATGTTCATTCAAATATAAGGCAGCTAAACTGAGACAATTGGTCAACACTTGCTGCAATGTCTAAGTCGGTTCCATAACTTTTTCATTATTTAAACAAGAGTAACTTCCTTATATTGTGATTGATTAAGTATTTATCAATTCAAGGTTAGACGATTTGATAGTCTTTGAGTAGCACGACTCAAATAATTTGTTTTGTAAGATTTCTTGAAGTATTTTAGTGTAATTTGTTATATTTATGTAAGAAGTATGCAATATACTAGATAAATAAAGCAATAAAAACATTCAGTATTAGTTTAAACATAACTTTTATTTCTTCACTGTACATACAAGTTAGTAAACGATTTTGGGCACATAAATTCAACCTTATGACTAATTAGTAAGATCTTCGTAAATGACAGCGTAAAATATATCAAATTCCAAACGCATACACCCGATTTCGGGTTAATATAATAAATTCACTTTTCCATTTCTGTGATTCTATTTTGAGTTTTAATGATTAGAGACCACAATATGAAATAAATCGATGGCAAATTGGCTGATTCATTGAAAAGAATAATACTTAAATAATTTTTTAAAAACTATTGAATTACATTTGTGACGTAATATTAGAAGCTGTACAATACTATAACATAAATAAAATAATATAAAAAAGTGAGTTACGCAACGCACGGGAAGCATAGAATATTAAATAACTTTGGGAAACGCCCATCACTCGATGAGATATATTTTTGATCAGTGGAAAATTTTCAGAAATCATTAATAAAAGATGTAATAAAAGGTGGCATTGTATATTTGTTTAAAATAAATCCAAACAAGACAATATATTACGGTGTTGCCGTTAAAACATATTATAAATATGATATGATGCAAGACATCTATGATTATAACAGATAAATCTCGTAAATAAAAATAAAATTTATATATAAAATAAATAAAAGTATTTATATATATCGCTGCACGGTAGGTGAGATGATGATAATTAGAATTTGTAATTATTATTGGTGTTCATAGAGTTTTTGGCATGTAGATTGCACAATCCAAACTAATGGCTTGTTGATTAACAATAGTGAGAGAAATGACTGATATATTTGATAACACCTTTCGATGGAGACTCATTCTTGATGCAGGTTCTATAGCAGCTGATTCAAATAAGCCCTGCGAGGATATTCTCTCCTCTTCTCACAAGCGGTGATGTGTTTGAATCTGAAAGCATTGTATGAAAATTATTAGTTTAATATAATAATTAGAGCAGATGATTTACAAATGTTGTCAATACTTTCGCGTGAAAAGTGTGTTCAAGAAATTGTTATGCAAGAAAAAATCATTTTTAATTATGGTTTATAAACCTTTTAACTGTCGATCTATTGAGACATCTAACACTTATGCTCAGTCTCATAGTGGAATTCCGATCTATCATCCTTGGATTCATCATTTTCCTGCATTTATCGTCCTGGACGAACACCCAAAAGGACAATGTTAAATAATCCCCATTCTTCATTCCTCAATGTATCGGTTAAATACTATGATGCCAGCCCATAATGTTTCCGCTGATGAATCATCTACTGAGCACCTATGTACAGACTGTTCTCGCCGAGTCGGTCAGTGTTCATTTTTGTCTCATATTTCGCATTGCGAGTTATTCCGACTTGCAACTAAACTGCCCCCTGAAGAACGTTAGGATTCTGAGAGACTGAAAAGACTTGCCCGTGTTTAATCTCTGTCTTTTTTTCGTTTCACAATGTATCTATTATCAATGTCTTTCATATTACGTTACATCCACCAAGTTAACACCGAAAGCTAGGACAATCTATTAGTGATGAAAAATCAGTATGTTGAGACTAAAACAGTTGGGGACACCTGCTTTGAAACATTTTGCCAAAAAAGTGAGCAAGTGATAAGAAATGTTTAAATAAATTTATCACGCATGAATTAGATGATCTTTTCTGGGGCATTTATAGTATTTAATGAATGTGCCGTCTCCTGCGAGGAGCTAAAACTTAAGATGGCAGAGTAAATTTTACATTACCTAAAGATCACTCTCTCCATAGAGTGCAGTGCTGAATGCCATATAGTCGAGGGCACCAGGTACGGCACCCGATCCGCGGTACGGTGCCATTCTCTGAACGCAATATTCTGCCTGATCTGGTGGGAGTTCACGTCTCAACTCATCGGCTAGGATATAAGGCTATAAATAGAAAATTAAATTACAGTTTATCGTTTTTATCTTAGAATCTCAAAGAATAATTTTTTTGAAATAACTGTTGGAATATTTGATGATGCTTACTTTGTCTCCAGCTAAAATCCTGAAGCTATCGATGACCTGTTCAGCTGTGTCTGTGTCGGTTGATTCACGAGTCATGAAATCTAAGAAGGCGTCAAAGTGCACATAGCCTGAAAATTAAAATTGGTTAAAACTTTAATCTTAAAAAGATAAACATATAAAACACAATTAATTAATTAGCATGCTGATAGGATGTTTACTGTAATTTTCAACGTGTAAATTTAAGGAAAAGGAGACATACCGGTTGAGTTAGGATCGACGACAGCTAAGATGCGCTGGAAGTCAAGTTCCCCTTGACGATCCTTGCCAATGCTGTAGCCCAAAGATACCAAGCAGGACTTGTACTCATCAGGGGCAAGGCGTCCTATAAAAGAACAGTATTTAGATTAAAATATGATATATGTATGTTGTTTTTGTCATACGGCTAGACATAAATAACCCTAGACATAATATAAAATTAAAATTGATAACTTAGCTATTCCACTGGCTGTGGAATAATGTGTTAAGCTTTGGAAGTTTAAATTTATTGATCTTTATTTTGAAATTTCAGTGTGATAAAAATACGGGTCTCTATTGATTTAAGGTTATTTGTTTATTTTTTGTTGCATTAAAGCTTAGGAGTAATAAAAATTGAGCTTGCCAGTGCGATTCTTGTCAAAGTGGTTGAATGACGCCCTGAATTCTGTCAGTTGTTCTTGTGTGATGCCCTTGGAGTCACGGGTCAGGATTTGATTCTCGACTTCATTGATATTCCTGTTGATGGATGTCAAGAGTTGTTCCCATCCAACACGCAGGGTTTCCATTGTGTATTGAGAATACCTATACAAAAAAATAACATAGTTCATTACATATACAAATTATTTTTGAGAGTTTTTCAGTGATGTCTACGATGTCTCTTTTTCATAAATCATTTTAGTTAAATTATTTTAGGACTTGGAAATAATGAAGCATACAAACCTATTTTCGAAGATCATGCCTTCTTGTACGGCTTGGTGGATCTTCTCGAGTTCTTCAATGTGTGGTTTGTAAGCGTACACACCCTGTTCGTATTCCTTCAGCCTGTGGAGTTGGTCTTCGAGAGATCCCTGAATAAAAAGAAAAATCAATTATTCCTTATACATACACACATTAAGAGAGTAGCCGACAATGTATTATACTTTTGTCAATTCGATTAAGATGATAAAATCTTACCAACAGTTAAAAGTTTATACATTAATTTGGTTTCATAGTCATGTTGCTTTGGTTTGGTTAAAAAAATTCAATTTAAAGTGGGTAATAACCTGGAGTCCCATTCCGATAGCGGTAACGGCATCCATTTGTCTCTCAATCCATGGTCCGACAGCGTTGGCCTTCTCGGCGAACTGTCTGCGGAGCATTTCATTGTTCTGTTGCTTCCTCAATTCAGCTGCCAAGGTGGAGTCACGCTGGGGAACTAATTGCCTCACATCGGACCATTTCTTGGTAAGGTCCTGCAAAGAGAATTGAAAGATGTGTTTTTTTTAAATATATTTTCTAATAATGCAGTAAAAGAAATGGTTTCACTGTACACCTGGTATTAATCAGTGTATAAAAGCCTGTTAATTTATCTCTAATTAAGATTTTAATATTTAAAAGCCATCTCTTTTTGATTAAGACACCTGGGTATGGGCAAAATGAAAATTACTATCACTTTTAAGGTGTTAACTGTCAATTCTTGGTGGAAAGACAAGAAAATTACTATGGTAAATTGGTATGAGATTAATGTTTTAGTGACAGTTCTTTTGTCTCCCAACATTATTAAGCTAAGATTACGATCTTGTGTTGAATTAATGTTTTCTATTCTGAAAAAATAACATAAATTATTGAAACTGAATTTAGCAATCTTATTGTATAGACACAGAGTAATGTTCTTACATGGGCTGTGAGAGTGGTATAGGGGTTCTCAAGACCTCCAGGTATCTGGTGTTGCTTGACGATGGTCTCGACTTCCCGAACGAGGTTGACGATGGACTGGTATTCCTTATCGGCCTCTCCAAGAGTTGCCTTGAAGCGGGAGTGGGCGTCCATGAGTCCGGTGATTTCTTCCATTGTGTGAACGATGAACATATCCACGAGATCCTCGCGGGTTCCATCCAACCTAAAATATGACAATGAACATAGTTATCATGTTTAACACTTAACTAACTCACAATTCAGTTAATAACGTGTCTGTCATCATTAATTAAAGGAGTTTAATCAAATTTGAAAAGCTCTATGAAAAATTTCATTTATCAACCATGCTCTTCTTTCCAGGAGAGTATTTTTGCAGCATGTATTTAAAAACAGACCAGTTGTAAATCAGATAAACATCTCTTTTCAGAGTGTAAAAAGTCAATGACATTTTGAACTTCGAAGAGTTATTGGGTTTAAAAATAAATTTCTTCATTTGTCTTTAACTGAATGTAATTTCTTACCAGTTGTTGAAAGGAGCAGCCCTCTTGGCGAATTCGAGATGCAAGATGTCAATCTTCTCGAGGATACGTTCAGCTTCATCAAGAGCAGCGCGACGGCGCTGTGTTAACGCTCCAAGACGATCCCATTGTTCGCAGATGCGTTGGCAACGGGCGTTGACACTGCCTGCGTCATGATATTCCAGGGTGCTGCAAGCAAAAAAAAAAGCCAAATAATTACAAGAACATTCATAGAAAGTAGCACTGTATTTTATGATTGTTGATATTCCAAGTATATGGCAATCCCGTCAACTCACTTTAATTCCTGTGCGATGGCGGCGATTTGTTCAACTCTGTCTTGGTGAGCGGCAAGGTCTGATTCGAAAGCTTCGTGCTTCTTCTTCAAAGCTTTCACTTCGTTCAGGCGACACTGCCTGAAGTCCTGGGACTGCAGCATATCTTCTTTGCCTGAAAACAACATCAATCATTGTTGAAAGGTAACAATAAAACTAATTTTAAGGATTGACACTTTGATAAACTTGTTCAAAAACAACATGAGGATGAAATGGAACTAACCACGTGTCCAGTCTTCGTGGATGTCAGCTTTGTGTTTGAACTTCTGGGCAAGATGTTCAAGACGTTCGAGCCTCATCATCTCGCTCAGGAGCCACTCCTCAAAGGCTTTCTCAGACACTTCCAGACCCTTCCACGCTCTGGCAATATCCTGAAATGAAGCAATTAAATTTTAGATTGCATTTCAGAGAAATAATAACATGAACTCTATAAAACATCTATAAGCCAGTAAGTAAGTAGTCAACACTTTTGGGCGTATATTTTATTTGGACAGTGTCCACAGATTCGAATCTCTGAATGGAAAATTTCATAAATTGATTTTTTAATCGATTTGTGTTCAAAAGCATGAATATCTGTGATGCTTATGTATCCCTTTGAACGTTCCTGATCCTAAAAACGAAGTAAGTTAATTTCTAGCCCTTTCGTAGCCCACAATCTATTTTTACTCTCTCCGAAAAATGAAGTTGAACCATTGAATAAATTACAAAAGTTAATACTGAGAGTAAAATATAAGAATAATAATTATAGATACAAAAAGATTAGTGAAGGTAGAAATATTAAAAAGACACATGAATAAAAATGATTTTGTACATACCGAAACCATTTTGCCTTCAGTGGGCATGTAGGCGGGACGATTGCTGAGGCGCAGCTTGGTCTGGAGGGTGTTGAAGTTGGTTTCCAACTTTGCCTTTTGTTCCACACGTGGAGGTTTGTGTTTGCGTCTGTAAAAAAAAAGTATACCATTATTACATGTTGATTGAATGATTTTTTAAATATATTCCTATCCTACATCATAATATCAACATTCAAGTGAATGTTTAACAATATGCTTTTGTAGTATCCATATAATTATGAACGGCTGGATATTTTTGTACCTTAATGCAACATAATGCTGTTGCATAAGCTGTGCTTTTCGGTTGCATTGTCCCCGGGTTTAAATTCCAGTATATGGACACTTTCATAAATTGATTTCTAATTAATTTACAGTTTTGCGTTTGAAGCCATGGATGTTTGTGATGCCTTAAATTTCCTGCCATCCAACCGATGATCCAGAAAAAGGTACATAGCTCATTCTTCTATCCTTTCTCTCTCCAATAAAAGAGAGGGTTAATGACTGATTTCTAACAAAGCTTTTATTGATTTCTAAGAATTTTAAGCTACTCCTTGTTAATTCTTAACTATTTACTCAATGGAGTACTTCTACATTATTGATTTTATTAAATTTGTTATTGTTTCAGATATGATTTGCAAATTCAGAAAAATTATTACTATTAAGACATGTTATAATTCTTTCATTCTGAGATTAAAGTTTCTGCCTGTTTGTCTGACATAAGCAGCGAGACAGTTTTAACAACAGACCACCACTTTGACACAATGTTTATACTTTATACGATACAATAATATCTTCTACTGTATTGCATGATTTAAAACGATAAAGTAGTTTGCATAGTAAAATGAACAAGTCTACTATGTTATCAAAGGGCGTCTTCCTTAATTAAAAACACTCAAAATAATTGGATATACTTAACTAATACAGCGTAGCGGAGTGGTAAAAATAAAAATACCTGTAAGTGCGGTAGTCCTCCAATTTCTTCTGGCATCCGGCCAAAGAGTTGTCGGTCTGTCGGCTTCCCAGCCATGGCATGGTTCGTCTGATCCATTCCAACAGCTGCCCAACAAAATTTCATTTGCATAAGTGATAGTGAAATCAATATGGATGGCGTATATTCAATATTAAATTTCTATTGAATTGTTATAATACTCACGAGATTTTTTTACTATTTATTAATTAACGTGAGATTTAATATAGCGACTTATCACTACTTAGTAGTTTCATTTTACTGCAGAGAAGTTTTCATGACAAATCATATTGAAGAATTATTATGAATTGTAAATACTTAATACATTATAAAATTGAATTTTCAGACAGAAGAGAAAAAAAGGGAAAATGTTGTCAGTTCTAATTTATTTCATAAGTTTTTGATTGTTTCACAGTTTTTGTCGCTGATGTAGGTCTAAAGACAGTAGGATAAAATACTTACATCGCTGGCGAGACGTTCATACTCCTCCATGAGGCGTTCATTTTCTTGGTTGACTTTCAACACTTTGCAGATGCGGTTGGCAGCAGTTTCAGCCTGAAACATTAAATCATTCTTATAAGAAACAATTCACCTAACAAAAAAGTAATTTAAATCGATTGTATTAATATTTAAATTAAAACAATACATACAATGAAGCAAAGTAAACTGGTTGTGAAAAAGTAATAAAATTGATGTAATAACTCTTTATTAGGGATAAATTCTGACAGATGTGGAGTTGCTATGAAGATAAATAGTGGAATAACTAAGTTATCAATTTTTAATTTAACTTTATATTAAAAATGAACTTCCACAAAGTTACCGCCGAATCCATAGAATGAAAAAAAAAAAAGATAAACAGTATTTAAAATTGATATTTTGTATTATTTAATACCATATTTCCTCAATATAAGACATGTATTTTCTTTGCTTGCGCCTCTGAATACGTAGTGCATCTTATATCCGATGGCAGAATACTTTCGGTGCACAGAAGATTATATTATGGACACAAGACAACAACTGAATATGAAGAAGTTTCAAATTCTGACAGAGATAATACATGCAACATAAATAATAATGGAACTGTACTGTGTAATTGTTTGACCTTTATCATGGGCATTTAAAAATATGGATTCGTCTTGCAAACAATGGCATCTTCTTATATTCAAGGACATGTGGTATTTATAATTGAAGGATGACTATCTTTGAGTATTGAAAAGTTTGTCTAATTATCAATTAATTTCGTTTGCAAGACTTGAGATTGGTATTTTTTTTATAAAGGTGATGCTTAGTTATTAAAAATAAACAGAAAGCATTAACAACAACTATTAATGTTAGGTATGTATGTGAAAAGAAAAAAGAGTTAAACTCTAAATTGAGAAATGTATACTGAATAAATTTTGTTTTAAGATATAAGTATGTACATTATTTTTTAGTGAATTGTCGAAATCCAATATAAAAGAATAGATCATGGCACTGTACATAGTTCTAGAAGGATTGTCTAATATTTTTTATTTTATTTTGGCATTATGCCGTCAGAAGTATAATTAAACAGATTTTTTTCAATTATATATTAGAAAATCTTGACGCAACAACTTACCGATTCTAATACATGTAGTTGAATTTATCGAATACTAATAATTCAAGTTAAAAATTTTCAGGGTGATTGATCAATATTTTGGGAGATGTATGCGTTCAAGATTTGTTATGTTTGTTTAAATGTTCAGTAAATTTGAAATAATGGGATAAAATAACCAAGTATTTAGTTCTGAAAAATTTTATTAGATAGCTCATAGCTAGATAGTCATCATCAGAACTATACTTAAACTTTGGCTTAGCTGTATATACTATCTCTTCTAAACAGTATATATAGCTAAGCTAAAGAAAGTTTAAGTATAGTTCTGACGATGGCGTTAAGCCGAAATAACTATTAGATACCTAATAAAATTTTGTGGAACTAAATACTTGGTTATTTTATCCTATTATAATGGAGTTCTACCAAGTAAATGCTAATTCAATCAATAAATTTAACACCTTTTTTCTTTCACAAACGGATGTATTCATTCATTAGTAATAAAACAAACCTTTTGTGCTCCAGAAAAACAGTGGTAGTACGAAGATACATATGTCATGACAGCTCGCTCATCAGGCATAGCAGTGTTCTGTAAGTCTGCCAATAACAAAAAGCAAATCCAATGTCCAATAAACATGCCTTTTTAGTATACAAATAATATTTGATACAACATTCTTGTAAATACAACAACAATTGCTTCTGATCATGTATCACTATCTGAATTCGGAGACATAATTAAATATTGAATGCCCAGTCTTTACGCTGACTAATTATCTATGGATAAAATTCCAAATTTAAATAAAAGTGTTATACAAATGACTGTTTAAATTTGAACTGTTCAAAGAGTCATAATACTATATTTTTTTTCAATGAATATCTAGTATGTAGATCAATATGGAATATATATATATATATCTATAAGTAGAGCTGTAGTAGGGTATAACCTCCACTACAGCACTGGGAATGTCGTATCACAACAGGAGTGGGATATGATATACCCTCAGTTAAATGTACGCCTATAGCATACATTTTTGACAGGTGTCATGTCATACAAAGTGCTAATGTGAATTAGTTTTAGCTGGATATTCAATAGCTAGAAAGTGTCTTACATGATTCAGATAGTAAAAGAAAACAGAAAATAAATAATTAAAACAAAATAAACTCTTGGTTATTTATAAATAAAGCAAGTACAAAATATTATTGGAAACAATATTATGAATTCACAGCCTTGCAATTTCATCCGATTAAGTTTTTATCTGAAATACAATGAATGACAGTTATTATAATATAATATTAGGGGGTTTATTAAATTAATAATCATAAGTAGGTATATAAAAAAAATGTATATGTTATGTTGTCAAAAAATGTAGTAAATCCGTATAAAGCACGAAGAATGCAAACAGGGAGAAACAACATGGAATCAAAAAAAGACAAGCTGTTCATCATTTATAATAGTTTTTTCAGTGATAAATTTTTTCCTAACAACTTTATTTTAATATTGAAACTATGAATTGTACTGTTTTATTATAATAATAAATGGCACATAAAGTTTTTTATTGAAGTTTTATATAATTAATGCCGACTGAGTTTGAGAATATTTTAATTAAATGAGGTAGAACAGACAATTTAACAATACTTGGTTAATTGGTAACGCACAATTATTTGTTTCAATTCGAGACTATATATAAATGTTTTTTTTTTAATTCCATGCTGTTACAAAAAATAAATTCGGAGATACTGTTGCATTCGCAGGACTGCAAAGAATCGGAGTCCAAAACAACGTCACAATTGGTAAGAAAAACACTCATTAGAAAAAGAAGTATCAACAACAGATCATGCATGCTTTGGAAGTGGCCGTAGAACCACGTCACTCCTTCACCTGTTGGGCACCCTTGAAAGCGTGGTAGTAGCATGACACATAGGTCATGATGGCACGCTCATCTGGCTTGGGGGTGTTAATCAAGTCTGGAAAGGCATTCAACATAAAACATTTAATTCAATGTTTTCTTTTTATTTGAAATCTCCTGACATCAGGATTATTTTATCTACGTACAAAACAGTTCAATAATATCTATTCTACATAAGCTATATTAGGAGTCCATAAACCCCATCAATAAGGCAACAGAATTCAGTTCTAGATGTGACAATTGTCAACCAATACAAAAGAAATGTAATAGTATTATCATGTGTAGAAGGAGTTAGCTTTTTAAATTGATTATGGCTAACATCTATGATATATTGGAACACGTTTTTATTATAATTAATAGAAAATATTCTAAATAAAAATGTAAAGTAATAATATTTTGAGAACAATCATTCCTGTAAATCAAAAGATAGGTTTGCCTAAAGTAAAATGTTGTTGTGTGATTCTGTGTTGTATGACTAATACAAAAACAATACTAGTTAACATTAACTATAGATAAATAGAAACTTTCGTAGAATTCTAACAAGGCAAACAAGTACGACAAGATATTCGTTTTGCAGTTTAAATATGTGAATTTTTGAATATGCTAACAAACTGGTATGAAAACTATCAAAATGAATCATGTTAGGTACACAAAATATTATTATGAATGATTACTTCGCAGTATCTCACTAAGGAGATCTAACAAATTTTGTAAATAGAGATATTATCGACTGTCGATTTTATGATTCAGCTTCAATTGTGTGAGTAATACATTCAATCAAGGAGAAGAGCAATCCTGAAGCTTCTATGATGGCGACATATGTTGATAAAATTACTTAATTTAAGTTATTTATATTTATATGAAAATTATTGCAAGAATAGAATATTGGCGATGTCTCTGTTGATTTTTTAAATATTGATAATACCATTTTCGCAAATGTCCGCATTTTAATAATTTTCAAGTTTTTGTAGAGTAGAATGTATCACCGTTCCAGAGAGCTATTTGTCCAGACAACAAAATTTGTAAAATTCAAATATTAGCATATTTGTTGCAGCATTAGTTGAAATTATGACTGAGAAAGTGAGAAAACACATGACTCGAGGAGAATCCAATTATAATTGAATTGTATGCCATTTCCACTTTTATACTACTTTGTCGATAGCAGATAGTGAAAAAATGAATGAATCACGGAGAATCCGATTACAATTTAACATTATGTTAAATTACCTATTGATACGGCTCAAATGAACTTGAAGTGTTCGATTTTGACTTGACAAATCTACATTTTTTTTATAATGCTAGAATACATAACTATGTAAGTTTTATAAATATTTATAGAAGTATTTAAGGCGTAACATGTATTTATAATTATACTCTTGATAATAAATTATTAATTAAAACAAGCATGAATGTTTAGAACAGAACAGTAGAAATATAAATAATGAAACCTTAGAAACAATTTCTCTTTCTGTAGCATAACATTAAAATTGCATCACTAGTAATGAAATTGAAACTAGACTTAAGTTTTAGAATGCACAATGATGTAATAATAATAATACGTATGATGTTAATTGCCTAGAAAGTTGGCAGGTTATTTGAAAATAACTCAAATTGATGTCTGCAAAGTGCACCTTGTGGTTTGCCAACTGTGATGTAATAAATCATATTTCGAAATCATAATTTGCTTTAAATGCTGACAAATGAAATAATATTGTCAAATGAATTACTAGCAACTTACATTGTATGGAAATTTGTTATAAAGACAGTGCTATTAAGAATTACACATTCTACAGAGTAAAAGTGGCCAGACAAATTAGCCACTACCTAGCCTTGAATAGATATATATTATAATAACCGCTGACCACTTTTAAGCTTTGTTTGTGTATTATCAAATTATCCATAGTAAGGTTGCCAACTTGATTTCTCAAAAAAGAGGACATTGTATTCTTTTTTTCATTCCTATATTTACCCATCTAAACAATGTAGAGTCTGCAAAAAGGGCTCTAAGTATCCTGGCAAATTTATTTTAAGGGTTGGTACAGCTAAGTTCTGTGCAACTTGATTGTTCAATTCTTATCAGAAATTGCTTGTTATTTTTAGCCTGAAGAGTTTACTTGGACTTGCCATGTACACAAATGCTGACGGAATCATTTTGTGTGGCCCGCAGTCAACGTGTTAAATGATTAAATTGTTGTAGAATATTGTTTGGAGATATGACTCGAGAAAGGGTAGGGGAGTTCAGACCCTTTGAACATACATAAAACTTGATAATAAATTGAAATGAATGAAAATATGATATATATATGCCACAGGAAAATGTATTTTAAAGTATTATTGTTCAGTAAAAGAGTAATAATCTCACAAATGGGATAAGATTTTTTGCATCTGTGAAGAACAGAAGGATATTATAGTACAGTCCTCCTAATCAGAGGACGTTAGGCACCCCTACTCTTAATAGAGATTTTGTTATAAAGGTCACAAATGACAATCAGGATTCTATAGGAAATTGTCAGATTGTGTAGCGACATTGAAAAATGATAAATAGAAACTGTTGCACTTTTTATAAAACAACTTCTTACAGGTTATTGGAATTTTGAGAGATTTGGCATGGGTTTTATAAAATTGGTTTTATCTTATTTACATAGACTTCTACACAAAGTGTTGTTGCATTATATCTCTGGAAGAATGAATGTGAAGGTTAAAAAAATATTCTACGATGAGGAAAATACACACCATCAGGGTCCAACATCCTTGGGATATCCAGGTACTTCTCGGCGACGTCGAAAGCGGTGTTAAGATTTTCCAAGGGGTTGTCCTTGGAGAGTTTGCTGTAGTCGATGAGGTCGGGGCGATGGCGATGGATGAGGGCGCAGAACGCCAGACCGTCCTTGAAGGACAGGTGGAAGTTCTGGACGTTCACGTTCTTGTAAGGTGCAGTCTTGCGCTGGCACCACAGCAGTAAGCCTTCCTGTATACCAAAATCACAAAATGTCACAATACTATCACAATAACTGAACACAGTTTATTCAAATTTCATATAACACAATAGATTACAATTTTGGAGAGAAATTTCAGATTGACTCTATTATTCTGTAGATAATTAATTATGATATTTCAAAGATGCTATTCTAATAAGGTAAAAATAACATAAAGATAACAATAATAAGTATTTAGTTCCACAAGAATTTTATCAATTTGTTGACAGCTATTTTGGCTTCACTTAATTATGTTTAAACTTAATTTAGTTTAGCAATATTGATAAAATTCTTGTGGAACCAAATACTTTATTTTTTCTTTATTATAATGGAGTTCTACAAAGTAAATGCCAATTCGATCAATATGTTAATTTAATTTCACTTATCAATTAAACCCTATCCTTGTCAAATTTATTGTGTTGCATTTATCTCCAAAAGTATTTTGATTATATTCTTAAATGAATGTTTTTAATTTAAATACAAATATTTAAGTGACAAACAAATTGGTTTCTAAGGTTTAATGGGTAAAAAAGATTATTAACTGGAGGTCTCTTAACTTTTCTAGAATTACATTACTGGTACAAAATGAAATTTAAGGTAGTATTATATTTACAGATAGACATTTCATTAAGGGGTTGACTGAAAAGGTTAATTGTGTTAAATGAATAGATGCCTGAATTATGAACATGACAAAACAAAATTACTGTCTAAATTTGATCCACTTTCAACATCCTGTTTGATTGAGTTTAAGCTTATATTGGCTTCAATAATAGATCAATTGAAGCATAATTACTTCTTTAAGTAACCCAAATCGACGTTTACGACAGTGGTAGCAGTATTATAAACTGTAATATCCTTTATAAAAACGTTGCCGATTTTCACTAGCGGACCGAGGGTTGTTGATACGCAGGGGTAGACATTTCTCTTTTTTATAAATGCATACGGTTGAGAAACCACACTATTCTCAATTTCCCCATGCCTCCTTTAAAATATTGAATTAAAGAGTAATATAGTTAAATATATAAATAATAAAGGTTTTCCAAGTGTAAATGGAGTAAAATTTTGAATACTATACGTTGCAAACAATCATACATGTTATAGTTTTTTTGATATATCAATGTTTGTGATGGCACGCCCTAAATCATGGTACCTTAAGACATCCAAACACACCCCTGTTAGTCTACTAGTGTTTCTGATATACAATGTGATTATCTCCTTACTAAGCAACTAATAAATTCACTCATAACTAAGTATTATAACACGTTTATGAAGATACTTCATCAGTGTATTAAAAAATACATTTTTATACAAATAATTCACTTAATTAAAAATGCGTTGGAGTGATAATAAGATAAACATTAAATATTATTCAAAGTTGAGACATGGTCAATTAAGATGGCCTATTTCTGAATTGCTCCCAGCCGAAACATGCTCAATTAAAACAAACAGAACCAAGGAAGCATATAATCACTGAATTGTTTGTTTTATTAAGCGTACTATACTATGGGATAACATGATTCTAATAGACATGAATTGAAAGTGATTTATGATGACAGATGTTAATTATTTTGTTTCGGAGATAAGAATTGCATAACTTGTTATAAGAAAAATAGACTTCCTATATAGGTTATTTAATCTCAAATAAAAACACGTCGATATGACCTATTCTGATAAATGATCTGCAAAAACATTTCACTGTATAATTACAGTGAAATGTTTTTGTATAATTACAGTGAAATCTAGTTATAATGTTTTTTTCATTTTATGACTAAAATGATAATATTTTTAAGTATTCATAGACAGCTGTAAATATAAATCTACTCAAGTCACCGATTACTTTATATAATAATGTTCAAATGGATAAGCAATTTGTCATCCTACAGTGCGATAAAATGAGATATCGAACGGGGGTTTTGTTTTTATTTTAAAAGTTCACCCAGCTTAGGATGTTTGCGAGTCGTACCTTGGCAGTCATTTCCTCAACGGAGATGTCTTGGATGGCGAACCTGAGGATGATGGTCCAGATCATACCGAGGGTCATCTTAAGATTGCCATCGACAATTTCTTCTGCTCCAATGGAGACGAGTTTGACTCCTGAAAATAACAAATGAATTGTATCAGTACAAAAAGAAGAGAAAAATAGACACAGTCTAAATTAATGTTTAATTCTTCTGAATTACATAATATTGTTTTGCAAAATAAATGTAGAGTAACAGATAGTTTTAATGTTAAGTTATCAGAGATTCATTATACACAATAATAGAATTGAGGGACGTGGTTGAAAAACTAGATGTTGTTGTCGTCAATAGAGCGAGTGATATTTTGCTGAAATAAAAAGTGCATGAGGTTTTTTGTATATAAATAACACACATTTTATTACATTTGTAGTGTGGTGAGAAGTAACATTTGACTAAAAATAAACATTTAAAATTAAAATGACACCTCTTTAGCAATGAAAAATTTTCAATAGGGGAACAAATCTTATTATGAGTATCTTAGTATCTTACTGAGAATATTGGATTTTATGAAAATGAAATTAACATAATAAATTGGTAAATGATAATATTAGTTTCCGAATAGACATTTTCGTAAATTAATTCTACAACAAATTTATTTATTTGTGTTGAAAGACAAGAATGTCTGTCCACGCACTGTATCCTACCCTGAAAACCAGGGACTCGAACTGTTATTTTTTGTTCCGGTTTTCGGTTTTTGGATTTCGGTTGAGCTCGTATTTACATAACTTTTAAGGTGTTCTTGGTGGAAAGGTATTATATTTTAAAAATAAAATACTGTTTGTACTACTTCCACATGTTTATAATGATCAGGACCGGTTTCGCTCATCGCAAGCATTATCAACTGATAAAAATACAATTTATTATTTAAATTTTTGGATACAATTTATCAATTAAAGCTGGCTGTTATCAGTGAAAACTTCTCTAAAAAAAAACCGAAATAAATATCGGTTCGGTTCTTGTTCCAGCAAAAATAACAGTTTTATCCGGTTTTCGGTTCGGTTCCCTACTGAAAACGGAACATATAAATTGCGATTTAACTATTCCTTTCCTAATACCGAATCCCAACCAGTTCTTGCTGTCTTACAATAACTTCAATGAAAATCTTCACTGCACTGTCCATATGCTCGAAAGCGTAATAACAGTTTTTTGTATTCTAACCTTTGGATGCGATGTAATCGAGTGCCTTGTTGACGTTGGCAATCTTGTGGAAACGCATCTTGCCACGGTCGGGTTTGGGGAGGGTCTCACCAGAGATGACCTCAAGAAGCAGCATGAGCTTAAGTCCATTGCGGAAGTCGTCTTCGATGTTTTCGATTCCTGTTCCGGCTTTGCGCAAATGACTGTTACACCACGCGGTGAATGTCTGCAAAGAGGAAAACAAAAAATTAATTAATATATAAATCGTATGTAACATTGTATTAGTGTGTCTTGATTTATCAAAAAATGTACGGAGAAATATGGCTACAACATAGAATTGATAAATTAATATTGACATGATTATCTAATTAGGATAAATTTTGTTTACTTTGTAAAAATAAAGTTACGATGAAAATCCTGAAAGGAACGGAACTTCGAGTAGCCATTTAAACAAAATGTATTATTTGTTTCGTTTTATGTATTAGCGTATTAACAAGTTTTATATATCAAAGCGATAAGATTAAATTATTGAACGATCAAAATAAATTTGCGAAAATGTATCGGTAAATATATACTATTGATTCTGGCAACAACAATTGCACAGTATGAGGGAGGGTATTATAATAACGCCACTGGTCCCTGGATATCTATCATCAACTCATGGACATAGTCATTATTGAACAATTACTAAATAAAGTGTTTCGGAATTGAATGATGGCAGATAAATACTTAATTGCAATAATGTGTCACATTATACATTCAGCCAGCATTGTTCCATTAACGGTTGCCATAAAATAAATTTAAAATAAACTGAGATTGTAAATGATACTTCGGGAGCTATCTGGCAACACTTTTCTATTCTCACCTAAAAATTAGTATAATATCTACTTATTAAGATTTGAAAAAAGAACTCAAGCTAAAAAAAAACAGCGGCCCAATTTCGTATAGCCGTGTGACAGTTGGGCACAGTTTTAAAAATAGACTGCTCATTCAATGCGAGCCAATAAAAACATATCAATTTGTTGTTCAAACGTTCAATCATCTTTGTTTAACAATTTTTAATTAGCGCTTCAGGCGAACCGGTGGAAGCAGAACGGTTGTGATGCTTTTGGATGGAGAGGAACCGAAATAGACCAAAGATACGGTGCAGGGAAATAAGTCATTTTCCGGTCGAATGGCTTTCCAAAGACAACGCTTCGTTAGGGCCACGAGAACGTGATAATAAAGCTATCGTGGAAAAATATCACTAATTATCTTAATAATAACAGTTCTGTTTCCGAATTTGTTTATAATACGGTTACAATAACAAAGAATGCTTTATTGTACTGTTAACTCTAATTTTAAATCGAGATTAATGAATAGTGGATATATGCGTAGTTTATATCAATAGTGGTATATTTATGTCAGTGCTTCCCAAAAATTTTTATTCCACCGCCCAATTTTTTTTTAAGAAATAAACCTTGACCCCTTCCCCTCACATTAAATTAATTTAGTTAGCAAAAGCTTTATTTGATATTCTATTTACAATCGCCAAAATGTCATGAATAATGTGTTCTTATATAACAAATATGTTCATGATGAGGTCTCCAGCAGAAGCCCTACGCCAGTGGCCGTGACCCATAGTTTGGAAACTATGGTCATATGTGACATAAATACGATTTTAGAATATACATCTTGTTTAGATTCAGTGTATTAATATTTATATCTGTAAAAGTGGGCTATGTGAGAAATGACAGTATACAGAACTATTTTTAAATGGCAAATTTGGATTATTGAGATTTTGTACACTTCCATGTATTTTGTCACTAATCCACAATGCTATTATAATTGCAAAATCACTGGTAATTCTAAAAGAAGTTGGAAAGCGGCAATTCACCACCCAATGTGTTGTTTACAAAATAAGGATTAAGGCGATTCTCGAAATGTTAACTCAGGTATCAGTGTGGCTCTCAGACGTATAATATTTTACCTCGTAAATAATTTTTGTCGTATTTGTATCTTCTATATAAACGTTAGACACTGTTTACTGTCTGTCAGTTCGAGTCCATTCGTGTGCTCGAATGCCTGAAGATGCCGAAAGGCGAAACCCGGGTCGTTAGTGACAAAATACGTGGAAGTGTACAAAATCTCAATAATCCAAATTTGATATTGAAATTCCATCAAGCACCCTCAGTCGATGTCTTAAATTATATTTTTAAATGTATTAATATACAAAAATCGGTTTATTTGTTAAATGTTAAACCAAAGCAGCGGGATTTAAATATGTATTTCAATGTGACACATAACTGCAGTAATTTATATGGTAAAATATCAACTATACCACAGGTGGGCAACAGTGCATCTAAAATTTATTAAAATTTATTTCCTGTGCGAGACGCATCTCATTGCAAGTAAAAAATTATTAAGCAAATTTTAAAAGAAGCCGAGAAACTGACAAAAAAATGTGATCGTCACCCACTCGTGCCCTACACCGACAGTAATCTAACCACCTTTTATTCCCCTTAGCGAAAAACACTTTTCTTTATAAACAAAGGAAGATACGTTTTGATTTTTAATCTGTTAAAGAAAACAAAACTTTAGAATATGAGCATGTATTTTTAAATATTAATCAAAAATTTAAATAAACAGTATGAGTTGAGCCTTGTTTTAGTTGTTCCTTACAGTACCCATCACAATCAAAAAAGACAGCGCATCATAACAACAAGTAGGCATAATTCAAAAATTACCATCACTGTATGTCAGAAGAGTTATTTATTATCATCGCGTATTTTTGAGACAAGTTATGAAATATCATTTTTACACGGCTTAAAATAGATAACACTAGGCCATAAAAGAAGCTGTAAAATTTATTGCCTTTGTTTTCAAGTGTACGCAATATTAATTTTCCACGATTAAAAAAATAATTAATTTTATGATAAAATTACTGCGATAACTAATCATTTCATAGAAAAATAAATGATACCTGCAACACAATTAAGTATACGTATTTATAAACGTTAAATTATTTTATGATATTTAATTGAGTTATTTTGCGCTTATCCGATTTATCGGGAGCATTTTTAAAGAACAGTAATTTTACTGCTACCGAAAATTATTTTGAGACAACATTAAATTTATTAAAAATATACAAAACTAACTAATTATATATTCAAAGGATGTACTGAGATGAACCAACGGATCCAGACATTTCATGGGAGGAAGCAAAGTGACTGGCTGGGATACAGATATGGTTCAAGATGAAGAATGTGTTATGGAATAAACGCTATCACAGTTTGTCATAATTTGGCAATATAATAATAGTTTTATTCGTACCTCGCATTACGATAGACGAGTCCCACATGAAATCGAGGGATGAATGTATTTTCTTATAAGATAAATAATCCTACAACGTTTGTTGCATGTACAAAACTTGAATTTGACTAATGTTTAGCACCACTTGTATGTTAAGAACATATTGACTTTGTCTTCCCTTTTAAATATTTTTACATAAAGTATACAAGTATTTTGCAATCACTGGAATGGTTTTGGCTGTCAATAATTATTCTTGATGGACATAACATAGTATAAAATTGCTGAACAAATTTAAAGTATTTTGCAGGTTAAAACAACTATATAGAACCAACAACCCACACTTGTAATACATTCGTATAATAAAGGCAATGGAACAGCCGTTACCATATTATAATAATACATTCAATTGGATGATAAACTCATTGTTCTCAATAAGATTCCCGTTGCCGTCTTCATAATACTACACAATTTAAATTTATTGTTGTTGGCAAAATAGATCAAAATTATTTAATATGAATTATTAAGATACAAGTTTTCTTTCGGTCATAACGTCAATGCTAGACACATCTGATATATACAATTATGGATTGTGTATGCTCTACAATGATTCTGTTTGTATAAATGATTTTGAAATTAGCGTATTCTTGGATTGAACACACATCGATGAATGATGTATACACTTTTCTTTAACGTTTGATTTCAGAGTATTCCTGATAATAACGTGATTACGAGACTATTGCTATTGATGGGCGAGTGCAGTAATGCAGAAAATCACTGGTCAACTATTGTGAAAAAAAATGATTTTAATGGCTCGAATCCCTGTACGGACAGTTTCACCAAGTGATTTTTCAATCGATTTATGGATTTCTGTTCGAAGGCAAGGTTGTTTGTGACGTCTAATTCTTTACTACACATCCAATCCTATAAAACGGCGTAGCGAGAGCGATTAGTTAGCCACTGTTCTAGTCCTATCCTTCTATCCATACGCTATTAGAAAAAGTGAGGTTGAGCAACTGAGTAACAAGCAATTCTCGTAGAAAAATTCTGTTAAAATACCTCCATTAGAAGGCCACATGCTCCACATTGGGAGCGGACGGTAATTTTTTTATAAATGGTGTCAGTTGACAGGCGAAACAGATATTTTTCCGTGATTCAACATACGAACGCCGGAGTAATAATTGGGGAACCTTTTCATGTAAGAATGCCGCATCAATTGTCTCTAATCTAATAAAGCAGCAATCAAGAAACTACAATGTGATAGACACACTGAAAGATGTATGCAATGAAATGCAAAATTTGAATTTAGTCAAAATGCCGCACATCAGGATTTAGAAGGCTGAAGGTTTCCCACTACGCTTTATCCTGTCTCCATATCTCATATCTACCGTCCCCGAAAAGGGATAGTTTGGTGATAGAATGACATCCCAGTCTTCCTGAAAAAATAATTGTATTCTCCACGGAGGAACGAAGCTTTATATAAATATTTCGGATAGAAGTAACGTTTTATGTGGTGACATTTTCAGTCACTTACATTTTTATTTTCGATAAATCTATTTACATTTATAACATATTGATAAATAATACTACGGGAGCCATAGAATCACTTCAGATTTAATAAATAATTGACCGTAAAATGATACTGTGTTTACATTCAATACTATGCAATTAAGAAAAAAACAGTTTAAATTAATAGTATTTTAAATCACTACATCCGCTGTTGAATACCTAATTAAAGTACCATCAATACGAGCGCAGCCCAACAAAGGTGAGCGATTAATTTCAAGATTTATTTAAGCTGCAATGATGTGAGATTAGGAACGCGTCATATCCGAGCTAAAAAAAGTATTGTCGAGAGTAGCGAAATAGCTACCGAAGACTGAAATAGTTTTAATGCGAACAAGTCAAAAATTTCACACCCGAAGTTTATTAAAATCGATCTCAAGTGGCTGTTAAAATTTTTCTTACATTTATCTCAAGTGATTTTAAAATTTAAAAATATATGGCGCATTGGAAATTAATCAAATCGTAAATTTATATATAAAAAACAGACGTCACACCAGAAAGATAATGCTCTAAAAAAATTGAAACTTGAATTAACTCATTACGTGTTTTCAGTCATTTCAATTCTGTAAATAATCAGGATTACCAATTTTTTTAGCGCTCAATTATTGTTGTATCTGCTTTAATCTCAATCATGAGTAAATCATCAATTAAGATGTCTGAATTAATGATGATTTGATTGCAATATTGGTTCTGTTATGAATACTCTTTTTTGTTAGATAGCAAAAAAACGTGTGTACTATAAAAAATAGTACAGTATAGTACAATATTAGTAGTAAAATGACTCAACGATAGTCTTGTGTCGTAGGTTAGGTTAGGTTAGGTATTAATAATTGTGAATCGCGTACTAAATATGTAATTGTATCAATGGATTTGTACTATTTTTCTAACCTAATGTTAGAAGATTTGCATATTTTTGTCAGTAGTAAGAAGCGGTCCAAACCGATCTTTTGTATGTATATTTTTTAAGTTTTGGGCTTTCGGTTTATTTATCTTTCTCATGTATGGATTGGCCATCATAATAATGAAGCTAATACAACTGAAGGTGTGTGAACATCTGAACTGAATGTACATCAATTAAGAAACCTCTTTATGAATACTAACGTGAAATTGATGTGTTGAAAATGTAATTGTAAATTTGAAGAGTTAACTAATTGGTTGATTCAATAACTTCATATAATAATGGCTTTTCAATTTTCAGCGGGAATAATTTGAGTCTCACGAAAAAGGCTTTATCCAAACACGCCCAAATTAATACGATGTTAACTCAATATTTTTAACGAAAATCGAATAACATTTTCCGTATATTAAATCTCCATACATTATGTGCAACAGTAGTAAAAATAATTAATATAAAGAAATTCAAAGGTATTTTCATTTGGATGAACACGAAATAATTTCGAACAAAGATTAATTACGAAAAAAGAAAATATACCGTATGTTCATGAAGGTATGTATGTGTATAATTATTTATATTTAAGACGATGTTTATTCATATACAAAAAATACCATGAAATTATCTTAATTACCTGCCTTATTTCGACATTCAGAAAAACTGACTGAATATTAAATTAACACAATATGTAACTACCTACTAAATGTTTCAAACTTTTGTAAGTACCGTATTCAATATACGTCGATTAAACATTAATCCGTAAATGATAAGATTAAGGAAAATATGCTATGATGGCATACTAAACATCACAAGATAATGATTACGGTACCTAATACAATCCGCTTAGATGTCAAAAATTTGCTAAACGTATGGGGTCATATGTAGCCATATTAGATATCCCTGACTGGAAGGTAGTTTCTACATACAGAGCTTTTTGGAGAATCCTGATGGAAAAAACCAGAGCCAATGATGATAATGAAAACATTGTGGTAATTTTTTTGAATAATACGAGTTGGGTATTAGTTTTAGGGGTAGTTTAATGCTGTTGAACTGTATGGAATATAAGACATCGGTATCGAAGTCACACTGGGTCTTGAATCACGAATAATACATATACCTAATGTAATTAGCCAGGTTTGTAGACGAGCGGTCAATGCTCATCGGCTTCGTTCACTCGATTGCGGGTATCAATCCGGAATGGAAACATTCATATGTATGTGGATGGTGGTACGTAGGCCATGGGTTGGATACACCTGATGCAGAGCATTGTTTATCACTGAGACTACTCCTATATAAATAATATATTATTTGTCTCCAAACGAGGATAGACAATGGGTACTCGAGGCACGTACCCAAACGTGCGCGCCGGTTTTCTTGCGGTCCGTACAATATGAGAAGACGTGAGGAGCCTGCGGACATACTGTCAAAAGTAGTTGATCTATATCCGCAGAAATGATAACTCTTCGAGATGGAATGAATAGCATCCGGAAAGATATCGTGATAGAAAAGACACGATGCTTGAATGGACATGGAAAAAATAATTATTTCTCTGGCCTCCTATCCTTGCAAGCACATACTTAAAAAACACAACAGATATCACAATAATGCTGTATAGTTGCTAATTTTACTTTCGTCTTCATCTACGTAAAGTTTAGGCCCAATATGAGATCTTTTGACCATGTGCTCGTGTAGCAAAAAAAGAGATGAAACAATTTGTTATAATAGTCCGACTCGGTTAATAATTGACGGAAATACGTATTCAGTTCCACATGAATTAAAAAAATACCTGATAGCTATTTCGGCATTATGCCATAGTCAGAATAATGCTAAAATGGCTTTTTGTTAATGTGAGTTTAAGGATAGTTGAAGTTTAAGCATTGGCTTTGTGCCGTATTAGTTATCAACAGTATTTTATAATTCTTGTGGAAATCAATTCTTTAATATCTATTTGAGTATCCTTAGCTATACGTGTCTTTGAAGCAACTGGCCAAGACATGGCGGCAGAAAATCAATCCCAATCAACAAATGAAAAACTTCTATGAGTTGAGGACTACTTGCTCTCCGTATAACGCCGCAATTTTTTAAAATTTGCCTTATTCGTCACCAAGTCAGCGTGGCCGATCAGTCCAAGGGAAGGTTGGATCGACTTGCGCACCTCTTCCCTTTCTTCATTCATAAATGATACTCCCATAGGATGTGTTCAGCGTCCTGCTTTATGGCACCACATTTGCATGTTGGCCTATCCACTAACCGGCCAAGCTCAAAAAGCTTGGCAGCGAAACCACCGTGGCCAGTAGTGAATTGGCTCGTCCAGTGATTTGCCGTCAGTACTTTAGTTCTCTCAGTTCGCCACTTTAGATTCGGAAAAAATAAGTCGGTTTGGCGGCCCCTGGTGGAGGAGTCCCACCGTCCCTTCCAGACCAGCAAAGCAACATCCGTCGCTAGGCATCTGACGATGGCTCTGCGATGGAGCCGCCTCATAGAATCAAGGCAAGGGGGTCGGGACACCAGGATGCCCCCAACCTCAACATCCTCTTCTCTCAACAGCAAGGTCGTTGCGCCACGAACTTAGGAAAATGTACTAGTATTTCTTTTTGTAAATGCACGTTTCTGTATAATAACGTTATTTTGCCGATATACTTTCTCAGAAAATGTGAGAAAAATTGTGGCCGACTGCGTAATTTCCATTCTATTATATTATAGTGTGTGTGGAATATAAGCAGTTTATTTTTTTAAGATGTTTATATTACAGCTGACATACGCGAATTTTGAAGTTAAATCATTTTTTTTACCGTTTGGAGAATTCAAACGAAGATCGCTATTTAGAATCGATCTAGTTATTTGTAGTAAGTTTCACTTTTTATTCCGAGTTCCGAAACAAATATGTGTCGATCGGTGGGCCATTGTTCTAGCATTTGTCTCGGTTTGTTTCTTTTCAAATAAAACAGGATGCGTTGAAATCAACTTGACGGATATTAGATTCGGTACACAAATCAACATCAACATTCGCTTGTCATGGAATAGAATAAATTCTACACAAAAAACGAATTATTGTTGATTCAACGGAGTATTATTTGGTCAGTGACTTATTTATGTAAATGGTCAGTGTGTTGTTCAGTTATTAGGTAAGATTAGGACTGCGGTGGGGAACCTGCAGCCTTTGGCCGGCTCCAACAATTTAATTTCACTGTTTTTATTCATTGGCAAAATAATGTAGTACATTTTTATTATATCTAAATGACATCTCTTGATTGCGACCTTATTAGATAAGACTTAATTTAACGCGGCTTTACAATACAGAAAAGTTCCCCACGTCTGTGATAGAATATATTTGACTGTTTTGTATAAATGACACACTGTTTAATTTTGTAACTGATCATATACATACCAAGCTGTGGATACCGAGCATTTTTTTATATCAACTGACCATTTTGCTATTTCATTTATAGGTACGCAACTTTTTAAATTTACTTGTCAAAAAAATGAATTGGATTACCCCTTGAAACGCTGGATGTTTTTAAAATGTGACACCCGGGATATAGATGACTAAATTAATAAGTAAGCCACGTTTCCATATTTTTTGTTTATTTTGTGAAAAAAAATATATCAGCGATTCATTCAACAAAATTTGTCTTCCGAGATAAAATCTTGTGGTTTTTGAGTCGCCGACACAAGTTTAGAGAGTCATCGCCGAAACGTTGACGAAAGACGTGACGTGTTTATATTTGGAATATGAGATATTGGGTAACTTTGCTACGTGCCGGAAATTTACATTGTATGAGTTTCCGAAAAAGATAGAACAGTGAAATTTGAGACTGTTTTAAAATAAAAATGACGAATATTCTTTACAAATTTCAATAATAAACATGTCTTTGATCCTCGCTTGATATTTATAGAGATTATTATTTTTTTTTAAATATTTTACACTAGGACAAGTTACAGTAGAATCCCTAATAGCTGGGTAGATAGGGGGCGAGCTATCAGGGAACAAGCTATCGGGACAACCATCTGATTTATGAACAGCAATCGTCAACAATACGCACTGACTGGAGACTGAAGAGAGAGCGAGAAAGTGACTCATGCGCATACAAAATATTTTAACATGTAAACAAGGAGTAGTCGGAAAATTTATTGGCATACAAGCTGTCTGAAACCATGTTATCGGGGAGTCTACTGCATATAGAATATTAAACAGAAAATAAATAATATGTGTCATTATAAATCATACACCGTCTTTTTAGTAAAAAGTTTTATGTTGGAATACTACTGTCTTAATTAGATCTATGTGGAATATTTCTGAGTCAATCACACGCAATAGAATAATATATTTATGAACTATGGTAAAGGTAATAAGTGTGTTGCTAAACGAATAAATACGAGGGACAACACGGACGAGCTGCCAACACTGAACGAAAGCAGAGACTACGGACAAAACGCGGTCGAACGGAAAGCCGGACTACCTCGCACACTGAGATAGGCGACAATAATTTCTTACTTTCAGATCTACTCCAAAGTGTTAAAATATCTTTAATTACACAAGTCGAATAAAGATTCCAAAAAGTGAAAAGTGAAATAAATTATATGTGAGTGAAGTTCTAAGATACAAATTAAAACAGTTTTTATTATCGCTTATTACTGCCTTTTTTAGAGAATTAAAATTAGTATAAATAACCCAAAACTATCCCGAGTCCTTCGCCGTAAGCATGTTTTACCAGGAGTATAAAATACAGGCGCTTGGTTTCTATCGCAAAAGAAATGCAGCATAAATAAATCTTATTTTACTGAATACAAATATTCAAGTCATTATTATTAATCAATACACAAATAATATGAAACGCGCTTACTAATTGAATGAATAAAGTGTTGATTTTGTACTTCATAAGAACTAATTAAGATATTATGTACTTTATTATAATAATTTTATAAACTAGGCTTTGTAAAATGTTTATAACTATCTATGTTCACATATTTTCAAGCATTTATACAGCAAGTTAGAAAAGTAATACATCGTTTTATAACCGGCAATCACTCTTCTACTTTTAATCGTTAGTATGGGTGGCCTACTATTCTGAACTTGGACACACAAAAAATCATCGCTCCAAAAATTATTTTTTGCATCACTATAGTCAGAGCTGTAGGTCAGTTTTCAGACATGTATTTTATGACGTATGAATGAATGGTTATTAGTAATATAGAGTCGGTAACTTGTGAGGTCTCGTGGCCAAATGACAGGAAAGATGACTAAGTTGAGAATAACGTAAGCATAACATGTTTAATTATGATGGAATTTTAGGTGCCGTTTCCAGAATACATTCTGGGAAACGTACCCACATGTGGTCTCCGTTCAATTTTATTCGCCGAATGGCGGAAATAAGTACTATTAACGATGCATTTTTATACAAACATGAAATGAACATCTGCTTACAATTTATTTATGATAGTCCCATTTTGCGCTCAATATCAACTATATATTAACTACTTCAAATACTCATGATGGTATAGAGAGAATCAGGGATTTCTTTCACCACCCAAGGAGTTGGTGAACTGAATTGTTCGTGAAGTAAGAATTTTTTTTTTAAAGAATGCAATTGATGAATGCGATGTAATTTTGAATATAACTCTGTCACGCTGATCTATACTATGTATATATGTTAGGTCCGTGGTGCAGTGGTCAACGTCGTTGGCTACAGTTATGGATGTCTCGGGGTCAAGCACAGGGACAGTCTCATAAATTGATTTTTCAATTGATTTTTGGATTTTTGTTTGTGATGTCTAAAATTCCCTTCCACCCATCGAATCCTAATAACGGAGCGTAGTCCTATCCTTCTATCCCTACTCTCGTCTACAATTCTCGTAGAAAACGTCTGTTGAAATACCTCTATTAGGAGATCATATGCTCCAAAATTCGCAGCGGGCACGGTAAAAAAAGATATAATATGCCTATTATACGAACCCTGTCATGGGAAAACATCAGTACTGGGCAACTGATATACATATTATATTATGGGATCAAGGTAGATAGATTAGCAGGTGGAGTTGGATCAACAAAAAACTGTAACCACCATCAAAAACACATCATATCACTCCGACAGACCTACCCTAGCAACAATACCACAATTCATAGCGGTAGAATGGTAAATAGAGACTATCGCGGGCGCCATTTTTAGGCGAAGACACTAACTAACCAACAGTAACTAACCTTGTAAATGAATAAACAGAACAATCGAAAGACAGAATAGTCGCTAATATACGATAGAAGACGGCAAAAAGAAGTAATCCCTTAAGGAATGGACGGAGAAATTTAATTGTTGTGTATTATAAAAGTCTATTCTACTGATCACAATCAATAAAATGTTGGCACAGATATTTGTTCAATGCGACCAAAATCCACGTCTGATTGCAGTCTCAAAATTGGTAATAGGCGTAATTGCCTATTACTATTGACCGATATAATGTTGGTTGTTTCATAGATTCACGTACAGAGAGATACAATGCAATCTGCAACATTTACACAATTTCACAATAATACTTGAAATGAAATGAAAATTGAAATGATACGATGAAATAAAAAGATTTCATGTTTTATTGATAAAAGACACGAATCATAATTCTTTTATTATTTAATTTAATGCCCGGCTACTAACGGAGCATTTTAACAGAGGTTATAAGATGTATGTAATAATATTTTTTCCATGAGAATTTTCAACGCGCTATAGTTAAATTGTAAAATTGATCGTGAGCGATGATATCCAAGTTAATATTTTCCCAGTTAGAAATAACGTTACTTATCCAGAGAAACAATACCGTAAAAGGCATTAAATTTGCATAAATAAAATTTTACTATGGGAGAGTTGATGTGATGTATAGGTCGCTAAGGGCTATCACGATTTCTGTTATTTTACTGTTGATTTTGAAAAGTATGTAATTTTTATTTATTGTGGTATATTTTATTATCTGAATAGGAAACGTTTTTCTTATATTATATATTAAGTATACAAGGTGACATGACTTCCGGGCAATCATATGTAAGGTAAATGACGTAATATTAACCCCCATTAATGGTATAAGAAATGAATCGAATAATTCGAGTTGTTTGCCTTCTGTGAATCGTTTAAAACAATTCTAATTGAATAATCAAACGAGTCATTGGTTTTCTTATCTGCTATCGGCAAGTGATTCGAGATGAAACTAAAACAAACTCTGGTAATATGTGATGAATAATTAACCCAATAATAATAATCGCTAATTAATTTGTGATTAATACATTGAATCATTTTAATTATAACGATCATAAAACAAACAGATATTTTGGCAAAGATTATGATGAATTTTGATTGACTGACACATTAAGGTCAATTTATTTTCAATGTCATCACATCATCAGTCACCTGGGCCAGAGATTAATCATAAATAAATATTACTGGCCTCGATAGTTGTTTATTTACTGATGAATGAAGGGTTCTCTAAGCCAACCAAATTGCTACGCGATGAAAACTAGTATTTAAAACATGACACCTTGGATATGTTAAATATAAAAGATGTATATATTTTGGGATTTCAATTAATTTGAGCGGTACTTCATTTTTTAACAGAATCTATTTTAAATCAGACTTTATGTGGTTAATTAAATAGTCAGTTTTATTATTATAAAGCGGTGAGTATTTAAATTAAATAGCAAGAGATTCCCAACTCACAGACGGAAATCTACGGCCTTCTATCTAATCTACTACATCTAAATGTTTTATTTAATAGTTTTCGTTGGTTTACAAAATAATGTGAATACATTTTTAAGTATATCTAATGGAAGATTTGTTTACAGCTAAATTAATGAGGCCTTCTAACATGAAAAGGTATTCCACCTCCGTCCTTACGAGATACTGACAAAAAATAATTATTTACTTATCGCTTTTATAAATAGTGACAAACTATTAGTTACTGACCGTTAATACATTTAAGTTAGAGAAGAAAATTTGCCTTACTTTTACAACAAAGTAGTTTATTTTTAACACTTTTAACTAACGGAGCGAAAACTATAGTTATATATTATATTTTACACTATGAAACACCATGCCACAAGAAACATCGTGAAATAAAAATATTTAACATTATTTCCTCTCATGGTCTTCCATAGTATAATACATTTAAATTTGCCAGATAGTTTTAATAAGAAATTTGTCTTATTTGATGATGTGCCTAGATCGCTGAAGTGACAGTCAAATGGTAAACAATGCGAGTGATATAAATGCAATATAATAAAACAATATGAGGTGTTGATTACTTGCTTCCTAGTCATGTAGAAACGATCATGGTAGATCTCTACCGTAAAACGTTACAAAATCTACTATTCATGAAAACGGAAATGTTATACGATCACGACATACATTACAATACATAAAAATACGGTTTATTTGTACTGATTATACAATTTTATATAATATATAAAGCCTATTAAGACAAAATAAGTTTTTCTAACTGTAATGCAGTATTTTTCGGATTTATTTGATAATTTTAGTAAGGTAGTGTTAGTTAAAATAAAGTCGTGGAGTAAAACAGAGTCGTGGAGTCGCGCTGTTTTGACCGGAGTCGGAGTTGTAATAAACGAGCGACTCCAAAGTGAATTTTTGCATTTCTGTGTGTATTAATGTACTTGTTTCATTTTTATTTATGCCTCTCCTTAAGCATCTTCTTGTCCTGCTGTTTACACATGTATATATGTATAATATGAAGAATGTGGCTACCGGATTGGTTGGCTGGTGTTTAATTTAAGACCAATTACACATCAATAGGAAAGGTGGGAAAAGAGCCTGACAAAATTTGAACGGGGTCACGAAACGTTTGAATGGTCAATGTGGCTGGTTTATCCAGATGTCAGTGACTATTTTCAGCTCACTACGTCATTCCCATAATGAGCTATCAGCTATTAAGGTAAGATAAAATGAGTGTCTAAATTAATTACGAACGAAGTCACGTAAATAAAACCGACTATTGCGGCTACGGGATAAAAGACGTATATAAAATTAAATAACTATCAAATTTCTCATCGATGGTTTTGTCTGGAAAGCTTGAGAGCTTGACGGCAAATTTCTCATATTTACATTCGCTGTTGTCAATTGGCAGCTTGAGTATTTTTTAATTATTTGTTTATATGATTATATCGACATAAATGGAAAGGAGAGTGTGAAATGTCTGTTGACATACACCTCACGAGTGCAACAATCCCAAAGATGACTAATGTCTACGGTACGAGAGTCAGTTGGGCACTTATGTCTGGAGGTACCGGCCCAGGTATCACCTCAAGGGTATTGACCGTCCAACAATGTTTACCTGTGAATGATAAAGCTAAGATTAAGCGGCGCCTAACAAAAAATATGTATATATGTGATAATTAGGAATATCCCACAAGACTCTCGATCAATTTGAGTTGAATTTGCACCTCTTTATACTTCATATTAGCGTTGCACTATATGTATATAAATAAGATTCTGCTGACAATTGTATTCGACTTATATATAATTACGTTCCAATTATCACAATTTCGATTGTGTATCAAATGCCCAGGGTTTCTCAAACTATGTTCCGCGGAATATTGGTGTTCCGAGAACACCTTAGAATGGTTTTATATGCTGCTACGGCTGCAACAAATTCAGACATAATTTAAGACATCGACTGAGGGTGCTTGATGGAATTTCAATATCAAATTTGGATTATTGAGATTTTGTACACTTCCATGTATTTTGTCATTAACGACCCGGGTTTCGCCTTTCGGCATCTTCAGGCATTCGAGCACACGAATGGACTCGAACTGAGTTCAGTTCGAGTCCATTCGTGAAGATGAAGATGCCGAAAGGCGAAACCCGGGTCGTTAGTGACAAAATACATGGAAGTGTACAAAATCTCAATAATCCAAATTTGAAATTCAGACATATTTGAATTCATATTGATATTAAATACCAAAAAAAAAAAACAAGGTGTTCTATTAAAATTTCGGAATTTGCGAAGTGTTCCATCACTGAAAAAGTTTTGGAAATCCTTACCTATACTATCATACTGTAACACGATATAATGCCATACAACATTAAGTATACTGGATTTTATATGTTGCATTCAATCACTCGATAGAAATCGCTGTGTTGGTCCTTTCATTGAAGCCACGCGTACAACACACACCACATTATTGTTTATAAATTAATTTGGCATGATTATATAATGGTATTTTGAATACGTTGTTCCATACTACACGAATTATGAGTTCTAGTAATGCGCGAAGAAAGTGTTATCTATCATTGATTCAATAACCACCAGTCGGCATATTTTATACCAGGGGTGGGGTACTTTCGACCTTGTAAGTCATTAAGGACGGCTTTTAGACTAAATCCATTTCTTTCATTTTATTTATAACATAACGTACATATACACATGTGCGGTTTTATTAGATTACGGACAAATGAATATAGTATTCCATGTGAAAAGGTTCATCTTGTATAACTGCATGCGAACAGTATTTGTAATGTATTAATTACAGAACAATAGGTAATGTGAAAATAGTAAGGAAAAGAAAAAATCATTGCCATCGTAGGTAGCGGGAAAGTGTTTCAGAATCTATTTTACGGATGCATTTATTAAATTAATTATTTACTAAAATTCCAAGGAGAATGTTTTTCATCAATGTGACGCACTAATTGAATAGGATTAATTTATATTCATGATCTCTAAGAGAGTAAAACAAAATACTGTTAATTTTCGTAGCGTAGTGATTTTAGCCATGCTAATTGCATTATATTCGCTGGCTGGGCATACAAATTACCGCAGTTTAAAGACAGTTTAAAAATTTAATACGCTCATATCACTCAACTATCATTAAACACGCTCTGCCAACTGCGAAAAGTCAAACAGGTAGAAAGTGACTCAGTGCTATAAGGAAGCTTAAAAACGTATTTGCTAATTAATTTTAAAAAAGGTATTTAAATCTGTCTAAATTAAATATTTAATAATAATTTTTAAAAGCAAATCAATAAAATTAACTAGTTAAATGTTTGAATAAAAATGCACGTATTCTTTGCTACATTACATACAATGTGACTGGGTAGAAGTGACCAATTCTGTATTTTATACTGTTACATATCGTTGAAATTAAATGTTACGAGAGCAAAAATAGGGGTTTTCTCGCAAAATTACACAATCATCGTGTTTTACTAATAATATTACATTTTAATTGCATACACGTAATGGGTGGAGGTTTGGCAAGCAATTTGTATAATTCGAATATATCCTTGTGCCCTTCTCACATTGACGTGTGTTTGTTTGGTTGTTTTTGTCTGACTTACTAGCAAGATTGAATACAGCGACAAATGAAATGACTCACGGACCGGGACAAGAGGAAATAGAACTGTAAAGCGGGACGTATATGGCAGCCCTAAGCTGTTCGTATTGAACAGTTTGGCTTTTTGTTGAAATGCCACGTAAGATACTATTTGACTATTTAAAACACAACATTCGATCATACTTATATTAACAAAATGGGTTAAAAAAATGTATGATTTGGTTATTTTCCTTTCACATAGAATCGACATTATAATTTTATATGTACGTTTCTTCGTCGTAGACATTGCTATGCTATGGATAGTATGTTTTATACAGCTAGAAGTTGCCACACAGGTATATCGTATATCACAACCGGTTTTATTTTATTACGTTTGAGATTAGTGGATTAGCCGGCGATCCGGTTTTTGGTTTTTTTAATGACCTACTAAGTTTCTAAATAATAATGCTATAATCTGTTATGTCTGCACTTTAAAGCAAAGCTAATGAAATCTATCACTTTTGCTGTTGTGCGAATTTAGGTTATTTTGTTTTATGGATGTGCTGAGGATATTTCGTGCATCTGTAAAAAAAAAAATGTATAATTATTACTAGACGTTGTTCGATGGAACTTTATTTTATAGAATAAGTTAAATGTTTCTTATTTAGATTGCGAATAAATAAATTGCACTTGAGATGTAGAGATATGTATATAATAAGTATTCCTATTAAGTTCACGGGCTCGAATCCCTAGTAAAGACAATTTCGTACATAGAATTTTCAATCTTTCTATGGATTTGTATTCAACAATAGTCATTGGCAGACAACGTAACAATGTATTAAAATACAGAACATAATAACTTCAGAATCGATTAGGTTAAAATATTTATAATATTAAATTAAAGTTGATATTTTTTTTTAATTAAAAACGAATTTCCACAAAGATATTTTATTATCCATCTAAAATATTAAAATATGTATGTGAGAATATTTTAAAATTTCTAGACGAAGAATAAATTGTTTTAATCAATTATGTATAATAATGTGAACAACTATTTTCTTATCATTTTTTTAAATAAAAACCATTAAGACATAAAACTGGTTTTGTTACTTGCATTATTTTCGAAACAAACATTTGGTTGTGTCCAACGGTCATTTAGAGAAAAGCTTCCAATATTTTTATATTATCACATATCCGCTCCCAGTGAAGAACATATGAGATTCTAATATATAATCTCAACAGAATTTGCTTTACGAGAACTGATTTTTATTCAGTAGCTCAACCACTGCAGTTTTGAGAGAGAGGGAGAGAAAGATTAGGGATAGAATAATAGAGATAGGGTAAACTACTAGTTACCTTTTCGGATAAGAGGTGCGTGGGAAGATAACAACACCGACATAATTCCTTTAGACATAGTTCCATAAATTGATTGAAACGTCAAAGTATGGACGTGTCTGGGGATTAGAACCATGACAAACGCCCAAAAGCGTTGACCAATCGACTGCAGTGCCAGCAAATAAATTTATCACCAGTAACAGAAACCTGTATTATGTTTCTTTCATAGACAAATTCTTAAGTTAAGTTGACTATGTATTTATCTTTCTTTTATTTAATTAGTGCATTGTATATTTATGATCCAACTCTGCGATTTTCTCCATGGTAAATTTACTTGGTTATCTCTCTCTCAGGTTGTTGACCATGACTCTAATTGTTGTAAATTACGCATGCCGTTTGACTTCAGCATGACAATGCAATTTATACAATTACATCGTGATAACCATCAGGAAACGCATCTTCAGTAGCCCGTCGTTCAAACGGGTGTAATATAATAATATTCCACTTTGATAGTATTAACATAGTACATGCGTACAAAGCAATTGCTGCGTAGGTCCGTTCATTGTAGCCTTACGTACACAACGTAATGTTTTCAAATCATTTCAACGTGACTAAAAATGTGCGTCAGCATGACTACAAATAAGACTTAGTGTTCAAAAATGGACCCGAAAGGGCTAAAGAGAGGTAAAATGTCGAAATGATTTAAAAACAAACTCACAGTAATTGATATACTGTATGTATAATATATAATTGACAGTGATCTAAGGATTATTTTTCACAATTACGCAAGAGTAAACGAGACGCTAAATTTGTGCAAGCACATCTTCACAAAGTTAACTTCGATTACAGTGCCTGACAGCTTCTTTTTGGTATATCATCTACGAGAAGGCAAACCCCGAGAAGGTAACGAAGAATACATTTGTAAATAATATATGGTTCATATTTAAATATATAAAAATCAATGTGGGTTTGTTCGTATCTTATGCACTACCATACCGTTCATCCGATTCCGATAAACCTTTGTCAAGTTATTGCTTGCACTCGTGCAAAGGATATAGGCAGAGTACAATCAGGCCCGGCCCGGCCCGAGTCCGACTCTCAATGTTTTAATTTTTAACTGAAAGTAGGTCTTATTATATATATATAAATCAATCTCACAATCCAGATATATCTAAAATCTAAAATAAAGAGTCAAATTCGTACAAATAGCGACATCTCAGAAAACCTTTTGATTTATTCGTGTACGCATGAGACAGAAAAACAAAAATATTGTGTGTCCAAAAGCACTTCAATAAACAGAATTAAAACACAAACACTTTCTTTGAGTGGCATTGCAACGCATGCCGGGTACTCACTAGTATTTAAATAAATATACACCGCTATAATGTTACAAGGCCACTACCGAAGAGTTTTCTGCATACCGTGTTTTTTTTTTAATTTTCGCCACGTCTCACTTTTGATACGAAAATTAAAGTAATTTAAAATCTAATTTCGTTTAATAATTATATTTGGATAAATACTTGGATATTATGCGAACCCGTGTATATTGGAAAAATACGTATTTATTTATTCACGAGAATAATGAGTCCGTTTAAAACTGCTAAAGTGAAAAAAATTAATTCGGCATTAAATGTTGATCAATATACTTCAGAAGACAAAATACATGACTTGAAACAGTTGAAAAAAATATGAATAATAATAACAAGTATACAATTTTACAGCTAAATAAAATACATTCAAATTATGTTGCCAACAAGAATAATTATTGTCATGTTTGGAAACAATATTTAACATGGGATAAAATCTAGGTAGGTATTTGATAATCCAACATTGAGCAATAATAGACGGATAAAAAAGGTGGCATGCTTCACCATTGAAAGTAAAATTATTCTAACGTTTATAAATTCATTATGAAAACACTTTCAAAACAATTGTTAATGAATTATTCACACATTATTATAATAGCATTTTGTATTCGTTCTGTTTGGGCGTGGTTGTTTAAAAACTAGATTAAAATGAATGACTCACTTTATTTTATTAGCTAAATTATGCAGTTTTGAGTACTTTTTAATATTAATTAAAGTAAAAAATATTTAAAAAAATTAATTGTTCGCTGCATAAATGCATTAGAATTTCTTGTACTACGTAAAGAAATAGCATGATAAATTAATTGTTCATTTGGGTTTTAAAAATTAGTGTAACTTGGTAAGGAGACAGGGCCGCCATCTTCTGAATTGTATCAATAGAGCTTTGGCGATCAAGCACAGGAACCTGGGAGACTAGTTTCCTTTCTTACTACAGCCTTATACAGGAGGCAACGGATCACGAAATTATTGCCAGTCGAAGTCCAATAGCGGGCATTAAATTATAATATAAAAAAGGCGAACACTGTAAGCTACGTCTTATAAGGTTCGGTGATATTAATATATTTCTTTTCGTTAGTTCAAGTTTATTTTTCAAAAATAAATAGGACGTTTTGATGATGAATAAATATATTGAAAATTCACATTTTAAGCACGACACTGGCGCCCAGTACAGTAAACAGTTGGTGGAATAGTATAAGGAATGCCATTATCAAATGAAATATTTAAAAAATTATATTTAACTAGATTTTATTAATTAAATTGATACTTGGAAAAAAATTTCGTTAATAAATGTCACTGTATCGATAGAAGTTGTTAACATTGGATGTTAACGATTCGTTTAAATCACCCGGTTATAAGGTGACTGAACACTTTAACACCTTGAGATGTTATATTCACTTGAATAGTGTCAGATGTCAATTCTTGGTGGAAAGACAATATATTTATAGAAATAAAACAGTCTTTTGTACTTATTATACATTTTTTTAAATTTGACCAAGAACGACTTCGCTCAGCGAGTGAAGTTTTTTTTTTTTAAATAATCATGCATTTAAATATAGACTTTGTATATTTTTATGGTAAATATAAAACTGCTTTTGATTTAATCGTGAAAACTACATTCACATATCGCCGCCTTGGGTATATATACATGGTTCCATCTGCTGTTTTTTCGCAAAATCGCTTTTTAATGCAGTTTTATTCGTATTCAAAATACGGTTCTATCTGCATTTAAAAAACTATATAATTGTCCGTAAATCCATCAAACTTCAAATTAGAAATGTTCTATCTGAAAAACTTACAAATTTTACAGTACATGAAGGTTCCATCTGCATACATAATTAGAAATACCGAGTGAAGAAAATCACAGTCTCTAAAGCGGCTGTCATAACTGCATCTCATCATGAAAGTTGCATTTTCTGAAATCTTAAATAGCTTCTCCTGAACAGTTTTAGTTTTTGCAGAAAGAACCTTGTTTACCCAAGGTGACGATATGTAAACCTGTTACATGTACACATATGATATTATTCAAATAGGTGAGGTAACGTGGCTTTTTTTTGTTTCGATAATATTCCTAGAAATTCTACAAGGAAAAAATATAACTTATTTCACATTTATTAGCACACGATTAAGTAGGCGTGTAATAATAGATATATATCAAAGGAACACGTTTGTATAAATTGGTAGCCAATAATCTTTCACGGGGTAATAAATTAAGTGGCGGAGCAAAGTGAAATCATATGGTTTCACGTGATCAAGGATTTCTGCAAGAAGATGGAGTAGAGGTGTGAAATATAACAACAGTAGTTAATGCAGCAGGTTCTGGCTTTTCTCATTCAACTTGAGATTCTCGTCGACGCCAACTTTCGGACGAATGGCGCTACGGGCGTCCTACACGGTTGGCGTCGTTTTATTTTGCGTAGGGTTGGCGGAAAGTATTTAAAAAGTCATTCAGATCTCGATTATAGTTTATTAATAGGTATGTACGTATAAATTTAAGCGATGTACGAAACACTTTTTTTTAATATAAAACAGTATGACGTTATAAAATACAGAAATAAATGGAAGACTGTCAATTATATCACTTAACTATTTTGATACGTTGGCCTTGCAGTTACATTAACCTTTATCCGCCCAGCGGTCCCGTACGGGACCGTTGATAATGACACAGTTCGCGATCGGAATACACTGATTTATGATAAAAGTATACAAAATATAAATATTACATGGCGAATCATAATTTTATTTTCGCATTCAATACATATTTTTGTCATAAAAAGTAATGCAAACATCTGCGTTTCGAGGTCGTCGATATTCACATGCCAGAAGTATAAAGATGGTCCATATATAGTTTACATACAAATGTTTTAAAAATTGGAATACAAAAAATAAATATTTTTGAGTAATTTTATAGTTTGATTCCCTATTTGTTTCAGTAATTTTTCAGTTTTCAACTTAATATTTGTGTAATTTGAACAGTTTCAATTCTTTAACTTTAATTTAAAATTACATAAACTGTGAAAAATAGCGAATAAAGCATTTATAAAATTTAACTACCATTTACTTTGATTAAGCTTTTTACTTTACCCAAATAAGTTGACTTGTTTTAGAGATATAGTTATTTGAATGACAGCTTTAGATCATGCAATAATTACGCAAACAAATGGTTGGGTGGATAAAGGATAATAGCATTGTATTATAGACTATATATGTTAGGGGTGGTGAAATTTTTATGTAAGAAGGCCCAATTAAGTAAGCTGTAACCTCATAAAACCGTATTCAAGGTGATTCGATTATTTGTATTTTAAAATGCTCTTCATTTTGAAAAAATCTAACTTCAAAAGTTATACGTAAAATTTGTGTTCTCCATGCATTTGTACCAAACTATGTTTTTACATAATTTCTGTATGAGGTGTGTTGTGTAATATATAATAACTATTTTACTGGAATCGAAAAACATATTGAGATTTAAAGATTATGAAGTCATTCTCCGGCATTGATGTAATAATTCATTTATTATAGTTTTACTGGACACTGAAATTTGAAATTTATTAAACTACTCTAGCCAATCGATACTCATTAACTTTTTACCCAAAGCATATTTTCCTTTTCACTCCAAGAAATGTGAATTAGTCATATTATTCCTTTTACTTTTAAGCTGCTTGTTAATTAATATTCGTATGAAAACAAAGGGTAATTCAAACTGCTGAAATAGCTTAATCTTCTCCCATATAATATTTAAAAGAGTAGGTAGACAATAATGAAAAGGCAAATGGATGCACAGATTTTGAAGTTGATATTGATTCAAAAAGTTTATTTAAATATATGTATTTTTTGGTCAATTTATGAATTGACCAAAAAACAATGATTTGCAAATGTGAGCACTAAAGGTGAAACATGTCATTTCGAAGTTATCATAAAGATTCCAACACATTTACACAAATCCACTGATAATCAACAACATTGCTGATGTGTTTAATTACTTTAGCTAGAAAACCGATTACAAATCTCATGTTTTTTTCACGCACACGACAAAAGGCAAGACCAACAAAAATTGTATATTTAATTGTATGTGCTTTAATAAGTATTAATTTTTGTAACCATATCCGCTCCCTATTCGGAGCGTATGGCCATCACGCGATTCCTCCACGCTTCTCTGTCCCCCGTCAGTCTCTTTGCTTCCTCCCAGGTCATCCCAGCGTCCCGTAAGCTCCGCCGAATACATCCTATGGATGGTCATCAGCGGCCTTCCAGGACGACGGAACCCATCTGGTTGGTAGAAGAGACAGACAGGCAGGATTCAGGCTCTCTTGGGACATCCGCAGCTCAGGTCCATCGTCGGTTTTTTTATTTTGGACGTAATAAGAGGCTGGTCCGTCCGCTTTCTCACCTCCGAGTTCCGGATAAAATCAAACCACCGTACCCCTAGTATTCGCCGCAAGCATCTTTTTTCAACGCACAGTATACGGTTACCCTGTGCCTTGGTGGGGTGCCATGAGTCGCAACCGTAAAGCAGCACCGTCAGAATGCACGCGATGAATAGGTGGCACTTGGTTCTGACCGAGTACAACCGTGAGTCCCAGACATTCCGCGTTGTGCTTTTATAGTGATTTCATGTAGTTGACTGAAATCCAATCCATTTTCTGATGATACGTGCTCTACGTACATGTGCTGTCGAACGCCACGGAGGCGAGGAAGGTGACAATAAACGATGAATAGATTATATTAAGTTTTACTGGGTACGAGAAAGAGTTTACGCTCAAAGACTTGAGGAAATTGTTTAAGACCGTCGGTTTCTGTCACATAGTGGTAAAAGCTTTACTCGAGCGATCAGGTGGTCCTGCGTTCAAGTCCTGGCAAAGTCAATATCAAATTAGATCCAATGTTCGAGATTTTCGGCGTGAGTGTTTATGCTGTCATTTTTCCTCGAGTTGCCCACGGGTGACATTAAAAATTCTTATTTATTGAAATGGCATTTACTTATAACTACATTATAATAGGATAAAATATCAAAGTATTTAGTTCTACAACATTTTATTTGGTATAGGTAGGTTTTACAGGTTACAAAAAAAAAAGCTAAAATAAGTTTAAGTATAGTATTGACAATGGCATCAAACCGAAATACCTATCAACTACGTAATAAAATATTGTGGAACTATACACTTTGATATTTTATCCTATTAAAAATTCTTATTGAACCTTAGACCTTAACATAAGTTGAAATATGCTAAAACAGTAACTTCGTCATGGTAATCATTATCTATATCCCATAATCAGCTATTATTCCGAGGAGTTAAATAGGTAACAGATATAATTAATGTATTTTAAATGCTTTTTGTATTACTCAGTGGGCGTGGATGGCCGTTATAATACGATTTATAAAAAATATTCCATCATCCAGTTTCCAAGGGGCTATGTGTGACATTACGCCCACGGGCAAATGTTATTTTTTTATTTATACGCGTGGATTACCGCGCCCCCGCAACAAATGTTGGCAACCCTGCTTCGCAGAGTCCCGCAGGAATTCGCGTCCGTTTCATAACCGACAGGAATCGTGATTCAGCGGTGCCGCGACGTCACGCAGGCGTCGGGTCAGAAATAGACGCCGAGGGAAAGTGGGTCGGTCGGCGTCGCCTCTGAGAATCGCGGGAAAACGATATATTTATTATATTAGCGTATCGCATGAAGCAACTGCAATAACATGCGCCGGGAATTAATGCGTTTTGTAAGAAATGCACCGTCCTGCATTGCAACTTGGACTATGATTGATCTGTTTTATTTTGTGAGAGCTGTTGAGCAAAATAAACCAAGTGCCCGAGCATTAGCAAAATATACATCCAATAAATAATCATACATTACACCAGCAATACTAACTTATTCATAGTGAAAATAGCCTAGCCATCGTATATCCACTCCTGGATGATTTATCCCAATGACCATTACATGTTTGGCTTTGTTTCTTAGATCACACAAGGAAATGTTTTTTTAAGTAATTATTTTTTTCGTATTAAACACCGTTTATATAATGATTTAATGCGCTAAGAGGGAGGTCAAAAATAGTATTCAGTTCTACACAATTTTGTAGAACGAAAATACTACGATATTTTATCCTATTATAATGGAGTTCTATCAAGTAAATTCAACCAATTAATCATACGATTTTTGAAAACGGGGATAGGAAATTCAACATAGCAAATTATTAACTAATTCTTGTTAAAGCATTATTTTGTAACAATTTGTTCAGTAAGGGGGTTCAAAAATGTAACGAAATTTAGCTAGGGAAGCCTTTATCGTACGTAAACGTCTAAACTGCTTTAGTATATTATATGAATACCTACATATTTTGAGAAAAAAATATAATCTTGTTTTTAAAGTGATATGTTCGAATGAAAACATTGTTTGGAATAAAGCGTCGTAAATAATATGAAGGTGTAATAAAATGTATGTTGAATTAACATGGTGACAAATAGATTAGTTATAATTGATTTATTTTTTTGAAAATAGTAGGTTACCAACGCCAATTAAATATAAAAACATAAAAAATATTTCAATCCCATAAAGACCGTTTTACACGCGATCACAAATCCAAGAGCGAAGGTCAAGGAAAGTCCATCGACGTTCTCTCTGCGTTTGTTTTTTTTTCGGCGACGTGAATGGGTACATACGTACAGGTGTTTTAGCGAATTGGAGCACGGTAGAAAAAAAAGTTAAAACAATAGAAGCCGAAGGAGAAAGACGAGAGTTGAGACCGAATTACCTACTGACAGAGCAATTATTTATCTTTGCCGCCGAGTGCCGGAATGCAATTGTTTCCCAACTTGCTACGCGATTCACAAACAGTGATTCTACAAGATAATTATTGCGTTGTTTTCTTTTCATCCTTCCGGCAGGTGTGTTGATATCGAATTCAAGAGAAATCCACCAGAAGGCAGCGATTTAATGTTGTTGATCAATCAAGTATATTTTTTAGACCAGATGAATTACTGAACAGATTTTTGGATACTCAAATTGTAATTGAAACCATTCAAATATCGTCCGATTGTTAGAAGGTAGAGAAAAAAGAAAGTGGGATGTGACAGACGCGATTTTTTTTCGAAGAAATTAATATGGTTATGGATCACGTGCACAATAGTAATTACTAGATTGGGTTGTGGTTTATTTGAAAACGGTTTACTGCATTCGATTTTTTGTCCCTCCCCATTTTGAAATTATGTATAATTTTCGAGATGATTCGTTTACTTTCTAATTTTTATACGACGGATGGTAAGGGTTGGCTGGTACGCAGTCATAAGGTATATAGAAGTATTTTTTAGCTGAGTCGTACTTGGCATGACGTGCAATTTGCAAAAATTCAATATCTTCTTTAATGAAATATGTCAAAGTGATTTCTTGAAAGACACTATCGTATGTTGAAAATTGTACTATACAGTATACATTTAAATAATAGCAAAGAATTGATTTAATATGAAGAATTGAATGGCACGTGTTGGGGTAGTGGTAGCCCCAATTATTGAAGTACGGGACAAAATTTCGTGTTCTGGAAATTTAAGTATTGCAAAGCAAATAACGCTTCGCGATTCTGAAGTTGGTTATATTAGACAACTTTAAAAAGGAACCCGATATCTTCCGAAACAGTATGTTATGGCACTATCAGCAACACACAATAACTCCTCCAAACATTTATAGATCCCTAAAGATGGTGAATATAAAGGAATCTATGTATGATAATGTTGTACACATTGAGAAGCTTTTATTACCGTAATATGGTGGCTTAGAATTAGTTAAGCCGTATTGTCAAGAAGTCATACTTATAAACAGTGAACTAGAAATGCGGACACGGAGAATGGGAGCTGAGCTGTGGACATCTCGAAGCGAATTAGTGCCAAGAGAGAACAAGTATACCCACACATTATGCGCGGGAACTGGGCGAAAGAAATGCACCCACTATGAGCCACGCCGAAACCGTTGATTTCATTATGCATATCTCTTTCAAAAATCAACTGGTGCATTGTTGAATGCGCACTCTTTTATTCGAGGATTTTGCAGTATTTTTCGTTAACTTTTAATTGTCCTTTAAAGTTATATTATTAAGGAAAATTCAAGGCAGATTTGATGAGCTCTTCGCTTGGTTGATAATGTATTAATGTTTCAGAAGTTACCGGGCCTTCCTTATTTAAGAATGCGTAAAGCGTACAAAATGATTTTGTCCGCGTTATGTTTAAAAGACTATTGACAAATATGAAACTAATTTCTTTATAAAATTGATACTGAGTTCTTCCTCGAAAGGACAATGAAGCATGTAATAAGTCAGTTAAGTGCAACTGATTTTAACAGGTTAATGGTCGCGGACTCATATACGTCATACATTCCATTCTCACTACGTCATACATTCCATTCTATTTACCACACAGTTTTGTAAAACTACCCCTAGATGGTACACGTTTACTTATTTCTCTCTCTCTCTCGTAGTATTGGTAATTATTATTTACACATTGCGTAGTGAGTTATTGAATGGGCCATATGACATTTTTATGGTGCTTGAGTCATTATGATAACCGTGTCCTGTCCCGGGTTGACTTGTAACATCTGCAACAGGGATGATATGAGAAGCAGGGATTTTTTGGTAGATTAAAGTTTTTTTCACTACATCACATAAGTATGTAACCCACAAATATAGAACCACTCCTCAGCGGCATTAATTTATGCGGCGAAGTATTTGGAAGCCATCAAATCAAATTTGGTTAATATATCTCAATTGGTTTACAAATTATAGTGAAATGACAGTTTTTTGCCAAAATGCAAACCGTTAAACTAAAAAGCGATGTTGTAAACATCTAAAAATTTTCTCCCTGAATAGGGTTAAATAAGAAAAATGAGGGTTTCGTGAATGGATGGCAACACTCTTTGTATAGTAGTCATTAATATATCATCAAACGAAATCCGTGAACGAATAAACGCTGTCATACAACTTACAAAGTTTTTACAGTATGATTAACATGTTAAATAATATTTAAACCACTTGGCTCGCGTTACAGTATCTAGATTGGCATACGTGGAAGATAATTTTAATACGCCGGCAGTTAAATAAATACATATTTCAGAAGTTGCGAGGAATCTAGTTTACGGCAGTCAACTGGCGAGTTCTTCACGCCTGATTCCATCTCCACATCACCACGATTTACAATGGAACGAGTGTTGTTTGTTGGCCGCGAATTGATCAGCGAATACGAGTAATGGCGACACACTGGCCTGAGTGGCACCCACGCGAGGGTGTTGGCAACAGTTCTCTAAACTTATAGGACAAGATAGTAATATATAATAACAATTTTTCATTCTCATTCTTTCGTATGTAATCAAATTATAACACTACTCTATTTTTCGTTCGGGACATATTCATAGAATAAGCATTTTCTTATAAAGTTACAACTAAATACCTACTGTGAGGTTTTTGTCATTAAAAATATTAAAGCTAATATTTTATTAGTAATTTAGAACAGAAAAACTAAATGGTTCATTTAAATACATTGGGTAGAATCAATTGTTCTGATTAAACTTTCCCATTTTCATACTAAAAAATCCCTTCCCATGCAGTCACATTTCTTTACCGTGTGAGTTTTGTTATATAAACGCATTTATAAAGCCAAATGACAATTTCAAAAAATGAAATATGGTTTTATGTTTTTTTTTCATGTACGCTTCCAATGTGGAGCATATGGTCTCCTAATGGAGGTATCTTAACAGAATTTTTCTATGAGAACTGCTCTTTACTCAGTTGCTCAACCTCTCTTTTTTTGAAAAGAGTAGGGATAGAAGAATAGGGCTAGGACAGGACTAGTGGTTAGCTAATCGCTCTCGCTACGCCCCGTGAGGATTGAATGGGTGGGAGTGAGTAGTCAGACTACGAACAGAAATCCATAAATCGATTGAAAGTCAATTTATGAAAACCGTCCGCATCGGGAATTGAACCTGAGACGCTATCAACTGCGCCACGGACGCCGACATGGTTTTATGTAGTATTAAGTAATTATTTTTCGTCATATTTTGTGTGTAAAACCATATTTATGATACGTATCAAACTATGCGAAGTTATCGATAGATGCAATAATCAAACTTCTTCATAGCAGAACAAGCTCGAGACGTATCTCGGATTGTTATTAAACTATTTTCTATGGTAAAATTGACGAGATTTTCAAATTATGATTCATTATACAAAGAAGACGTAAACTATAATGTATTTTAATTTTTTAATTACATGTAGAACTGTTTTATTAACAAACTGAATTTTTTTTAATTCTTTGTATGACCTATTTCAAAGATAATTAAAAGGTTTTTAAGACCGAAGTAAATCATTGTTACATCATGATTACGGAAGGGTAAAAAATATATACAAGTATTCCAAAAGCAGTGTTTTACAAACATGTGGCTAACAGGATTCATTCTCAACTAATAACACAGCCTCTTATTTTAGAAAGGTTAAGAGTAGTTTTACTGCTAGTTCGCCAATCTCTTTACGTCGTTTTTTTATTCGACTTGGATACGTTAGGTAATAAAAAACGGATTATATAACAAAAAAAAACTTATGAATTAAATACGTTAAACACAGTGATAATTTTCGATCGCTGCGTTCACACTCACTAGGCATTTGCTGTGACTGATTCAATTATCTACCCACACTTTTAATGCCAAATCCGAATGCATAAATGAAACGATAGTTACAAGCATAAGTTGTTCTGTATGTATATTTATAGCTTACAGTTATACATATTTGCGTAGATAGTGTATATACATTATTAATTCATCACGCAATGCAGAATTTTATTTGATAAGCGTTACCATAACAACGGTTATTTTTATTTTTAATCAATAAATGAAAAAACGTTTCATGATTAAATCAATTTTGAACATTTTTGGCTATAATCAAGTACAGTTAACGATGTATTGTATTAATTTAATGTACGTAACCGTTGAGGAATGAATACAGATAAGTCTTTTTATAATGCAATGTTGATATTATTGTTTTCTTACAGAATTTAAATTCATTAAATTCATTAAACTTCATTTTAGGACTTTTCAAAATCTGTTGTAACTGGAAGTCACAAGACTTTATCTCGTATTTCCAGCCAAACTATAAGGAAACAATTGTGGGTATATGCTTTAAAAAATAGCTCAAACCTTAAGGTTAAATAGGCAACGGATCATGAAAATGTCAAATAGAAAACAGGGAAATTTTTGAAAAGAGCTCTTGATATTCAGTCTTTCGAATTTCAGAGTTGAACTGCCGATACGCAGAATTAATCATCAGCCCTATGTATTACACATACTTATGCGGCTACACGCTTGCTAGTGTGTTGGCGGTGTGTATGAAAACTGGCCGAAGCCATTTTGCTTGCAAAAACGTAGATTAAATATTTTTCAGTTTCATCATTTTATTTGATTTATTTTAGCTAGAATGCGACGAGTTTAGTTTACTTCTTGATGTATTTGGGTAAAATAAGATATATTTCAGATAATTCTCTATTTTTTACTGCCGAAATTGATCTATTTTAGTCATACTGAGCGTTTTAACAGATCGATTGGCTGAGAATAAATTCGTGCGAAAACGGCTCGGGCTGTTAGGGTTAACGATTGTTTCTACAAGCTCGGCCGCGGTCAACCATCAATGATATCGCGGGCAACCGATGGACCGCAATCGATGTTCTGATCATCCCTGGCATCTTCTAGTTATGTAAGCGAATTAAAATTCGTAAACTATGCCCTGACGATGGCGTGATATCGAAATATGAAAATCGATAACTCGATCTGTCTCCAAGGTTTCCAAGGTTTCCAAGGTTTACCCGCATCCATTTTAAATCATAATATTTTAATTATGAAATCTTAATAATAATCATTATCTCCCTATTTGACGAAACCGCTTTTCAATTAATGCTAATAATTGTAAATCAATATATTATCGATGCACAAATCATGAGAATTAATACCAAATGATGATAATATGCGAATCCCACGCTTAACATTGAGATATGTAATTCAAAATACTGAATAAATGATTTAATATTGTGTGAATAATATTCATTAAATTGCGATAAAATAGACAGGTAAATTATTGGGTTCTAAGAAGTATGTAGGAGTCTCTGTTTTGGAAGAGATAATCGGTATATAGGAATGTTGACGACTTTCGAATTTTTTTTTAATAATAGCATACCATACACTTTAAACGTTTTAATCCTTGATAACACGACACAATTACATCAAAATAACATATCGATGGCCTGATTCCATAGTGATCCAGCTAGAAATTTGTAGTTTTGAGATATGGGCGATCAAAGTTATGACTAATCTAAGCAAACTCGTAAAAAGTGATGGCTTATTATTTGTTAAACTTTTTTATACAAATAGGTGGTCAACAGTTTTAGGATTAAAGACTGTTTCTTTTATGGAATGTCACGATTCAGAAAAATATGTTCCCATGACACGATATTTCGATATGTATGTGTATGGAACTGCGAAATTATTTAATTTTGCTGATTTCCATGTGCAAATATCTGTCTTTTGAGAGAAAAAATGTACATTTTACAAGCTGTACTTTTGTGGAAATGTAGAAGAGCGGTGTTCGAATATAATAGCTAACTTAAATCAAAGCATCAAATTTTTGACTTATGGTTCTATGGAACTGGGCCATTGATATATACATACGTAGGTACATATTTAAAATATTAAATGGATTCTATGTGTGTTTAAAAACATTCAGCCGTTCTTTTAAATAAATTCTAACAAATGAACTACTTTTATGCAATCTGATACAAGTAATATAGACCACTATCAACGAGGCGTGTTATCTGAGTCAAATTAAAACGCTTTTTTATAGCAAGCACCAGGAACAGAGATCATAATTACATAATTTTTCGTGAGATATTAAAAATTGTATCAATAGACACTAAACTGCTTGACAGTTGAAAATGATACTAAATTATTTGATGTGAAAATCAGTTTATTTATTTATATTAGCTAGGCACAGCGAGTTAAATAATAATTCCTATTGTTATTCGAGAATTACTATTCTTTAAGTCGCCAATTGTTTACTAGAATGACATTAATGGGATCGATACAATTGGAGAAAAAAAAACAAACAAATTTGTGCGATGAAAATCTAAATATATGAATACATGAGTACGAATTGAAAAACTGTAGTTGATAATAAATTTGGGAGTGACACAAGCAGCTGTTTGAGCGGAACATCGCCGCGGGATTTTACGATCAAATGTTACAAATCCGAATTCCCGTAACGCGATCAAGGTGAAATCCAATTATCGTTAAGTGCATCCAAAACATCAAGGACGAGCGTCTGGAATAATCTAGGCCGACGTGCGTATACCTAACATGTGTGGGGCATGCAACCGGCTGCACGTAGCGCCCGCCGCAGACAGGTGCGATGAAAATAAACGGGATTCAAAATGGTCACGGTGCCCTAATTCAAACACTCGTGTACAAAACGCACAAAAGAAACAAACATGCAAGTAGCGAAATTCTGTGGATTGTATGTCAGGTTAGAGGCGCTATTCATTTTGTAGATTTATTGTTTCTGCAAACAAAGTTGTAAAAAAACTACTCTAGGCTGAAATGTATAATTTAGTGCTTTTCAAACTCGTAGGGCGTTCGTGTAATGTTTCAGTAGAACTACAAAAAATTATTTCTGAATATGTTATTATAAAAATGTATCGACGACGTGCGGTAGATGTATCTCTATCAAACTAACTCATTTATGTATAAGCAAGTATAATACAAGAGCATGCACCCTTGTACTCTCTTGCACCCTTCACTTTACATGTGATTGATCGAGAGAGAGAGAGAGAGAGAGAGAGAAATTCACGTAACGCGCCTGCCATGCATAGTAATAATCAACTCAAAATAAAGCTTTTGATAAATAAATAAATATATTTTTGGGGGAGGAAGTCGACATGAAAAGTTTGGCGAGCACTGATGTAATGGACGGTTTATTTATACGCCAGCGTTTATTATTGTACTACAAAGGGGAGCAGATAGTAATCAAGCTGCTCGGAACATTTTTGTGAAAGTGCGAGGGTGAATTACCCGAAATGGAGTAAAAATGAGATTTTTGAGGGGGGAAAATAGAACATTTCTGAATATAATACGTATATGACAAATTCACATCTTTTTGGATGACATTCAAAAATGTTCTAGAACGTCTGTACTAACAGTTTAAAGGTGTGCAGATTTTTAGAACCACCATTTTGATGCGGTTAAATAACATTCAAACTACAACAACAATATTTACTGGCGCCCCAACGCTTGGATAGAGTTTAGCAAATAGGATCCAACTGACAATTGATGAAATGGAGATACTACAGTTTGCTTGTTTGTAATAAAAACTTTTACGCAAAAACGAAAAGCTCACTTTTGACATATTACATATGTAAGTAGTTTTATTTCTATATAGAAATATTGATTTTTACACACGATTCCATACATTACTTAAAATTACTAAAAACATCAGATGGTTCTACGTATGATTAAGTGATGCCTAAATTGTAAACGGAAAGTAAGTAATCTACACCAGCGATTCTCAACCGGGTCTAAACAGAGTCTGTAGATTCTACACAATATTTTGATAATCACTTGTGTCGATGTAGAGACACTCTGATATCAGTATGAACCAGCTGGTAAAAAACAGTCTGCAGATATATCTCGTCTTAAAAGATGTACCAATATTGTAATTTGATGGGCAAACATTTAAAACACAGGAACTTTGTATGTAGGTACATTATTTGTGAGGAGTCATGGCATTGAGGATAAAAATAATGAAAAGTTATTTCGATTACACGTTAGGTTACTAAATTTAATAAAGCGGCTATTATTGACTTAACCCGATTGAAAAAAGAACATCGATGATGCGTCTGACTCATTTTGCGGTATCCCTGAAATTTAAAACTATGCTAATTTTATAAACCGTTTCTGGCTGACTCAACATCTTACCTGTACAATTAAAATTTATTACGTATAACTTTCCAAATTATTTGCAGGTAAATCGATTACGAATTCTGCGGTTTCAGACTTACACAGGGTGTTTATTCAGCTTCATTATGAGCACGATTGATAAGTAATGTAAATGTACGTTGCTTCTTTTCAAAAAATACAATACCACAGAATAGCCACCAAATCCTTTGAAAATTAACAAATATTTACCTAGAAAATGTCGTTGGAATGTTTCAATACTATAATTTTGAAACTTCAACCAAAATAAACCGATGGTTTTGTACTTTAACACTACACACAGAGACCATTTTCATACTACATTCGACTTTGAATATTAATTATTAGTGGAATGCCCCATCATAGATGACGGTATTGAAATTCAAATACTCAATGCCTAAAGTAGCTAGTTTTATTTTTTGATTATAATCAAAATATATACCTATATACCGGTCTGGGCTATTATATACTAAATATTAAGCCCATAGAATTGAATACATTTTTCCATAATTCTTCTAGTTTACATTACATACATACATCTTTCGTTAACTGTCAATTTTTCGTAGAAAGGCATTATATTTTATAAATAGAACACAATTTGTTTTGTAATACTTTTACACGTTCCGGTTTTCAACATTATAAATATGTGGAAGTAGTACAAAATAAATAGTGTTTATTTTGATAAGGTAAATCAAGTGATCGGTTTGTCACCTATATTACTAAATTACTTGGAGGAAATTTGTAGTTTACAATGGTTAAGAAAGTTTGAAGTAGTTTTGCTTTATAATTGACAAGCATAAGTCACCGAACAATACAAAAGTAAAAGATTGAAATACAATTCGTTGCGACAATGCACGTGAAAGTTGAATGCCACCACATTGTAGACGTTACGACTGTAAGATTTTACAAGAAACCTTCCTTACAAGTATATTTAAATTATTGCCAGCGATAAACCTCAATACATTTCAAATCGATTATATACATAATGCTGTTATGTTAGGTACATACTCGGTAATACAACGTTATCTAACCCGCAGTCAAGATATAACATAAGAATTTATTTAGTAAAAAAGGAAACTGTTAACAATAAAATTCCGCTATCTGTATGCAAGATAAATTTGCATTGGCCATTTTATTTTAACCTTTTCTGAGGTTATGTTTAATATTTTTAATTATTTACTGGCATTTTGAAACAGTCCAGAATGAAATTGAGATTTTCTCGAAAGAGTTTTAAAACAAAGAAATGACCTAACCTGAAAGTAAATCAAAGTAATCGATCATGCTTGATAAAACTATTTATGTTGATTGACCTTTTCACAATTCCCCAAAGGCATAAATAGGGTAAACCGTAAGCATAAAAACTGACATTTTACGTTTATAATGAAAATTAATAAACCGGGATTTTTTTGACATTAATGTAGACTGATATGTGGAAAAAACAGGATTTCAAAATATCAGATACGATTTGATTTTTTGAAAGAAATGTCAAGCGTATTATAATTATTTTAAGAGTCCACTTGTTCGATATCGATCATTAATTGTCGCTTAAAAGGAAGTCGTGTTTTTTTATTTACCAAGGATTGAAGAAGAAAACTTCTTTATCATTATGTAAAAAAAAAAATGATGATTTTTTGAAATATATTATATCACAAGCACACTGCGATAATATCAACTGTGTTTTGGCCAATTGATGTAACCCTCAAAGTTGAAATTGTTCAGAAGAGAATAAAAAACGGCTTTTATCGAAAATATTATATGGTGACTTGCGTTATGCATCTTTGACATGCATTCCTGTAAATTCTCATGTTTGCAGATACGGGATTATACATAAGGAGTATCGATATAATAGTGGCTTACATCAAGTGGCCGGGTCAGAATTTTTGAACATTAAACCAATTTTAAATGATGTTTACCTTCCAAAAAGTATTCAATTTATTTTTCTAATTTACATCATTTGGCCGAGACCTGTTCTGAGTCTTTAAAATGAGATCCAATCATTAACTCATTTTCGTATTTTTTGAGGGTTACATCAATTGGCCAAAACAACGTCGATATTTAATATATTAATAATTATTATTCTTAAAAAATTCATCGTAGGTGGCGGTGCTTGAAAATGTATAAATACACTTGAAAGGTATCGTATGAAGTAATAAAAGTCAAAAAACTATTTATGCCTCATAGTGTATTCATTTCTATTACCTAACCTAACCATTTTGAAATCGATACTTTTTTACACACCGGGAAAGAGACATGAAGGGTTCAGTCAATTTCAATTATTTAGATATGTCAGGGAATTTCTGAAGGGTGTGGTACACCAAATTATATTGTCAATATATGAAGTCTCCAGGCGATTAGATAATGGCTAAGCTCAGTCAATTACGATAATTATCGCAACAGTAAAAAAGCGTGTTTACATTATTATTATGGTGTTATTTATATAATAAAAGATAAACATTCAACACGATAACCGAATAATTAAAAAACATCAGCGCCGGTTTCGCTGATCATTTGTGTCTTGTGTTAACTGGTATTTCTATCTGATCGCATTTCAAACTGTAATATCGGACGGGGTCTAAGGCCACATTAATTCAATATTTGAATAAGTTTAAATTTGGACGTTTCTTACTGGCTTGGCTTACCATATATGGCAAAAGGCTAAGCCTCAAATGCTTAAATGAATAAACTACTGGATTTGTGCGTAAATGAATAATATTTGTTTTCAGCTTGTCACTAGAGTTGAATCTCATCAATACGGCACTTTCGGAGCCGTATCTCTTGCCGAGTGTTCCATTACAAATAAAACCGTGTAATTAGGGAATGGCAGAAGAATTTTCTTTAATGTTTATTTTGGGTACATTTGCGAGTATTTAAATACTTGTCGACGTTAGTTTTCTCACTAAGTTTGAGAAACAATATAATAAACATTTTGTTTACTGTCCATGGCGCGTGACTGATTATTAAATTCATACTAAGAAAATATACAGTATTTCAAATAAAATCACAAATAAGTTTAATAGATTTTTGCATTTATGTTGTTTTACAGTTCTCTATAATATCAGATTGTCTACAGTGACTGTATTACGAGGAAAGGTTTTCTGGAAAATCTGGCAGTGTATGTTTTCGATGGCGTATTCCGTAAGAAATACGAAGGTGGTCCCGCGGGTGTGATGCCCCGTGCATTGTGTCACAATGCTTGATATATTTACGATAAAAACTAATAAATTTCGATGAAATGGATACTTTATCGGAACACGAAAACGCCTATCATTAAGTTGGCACCCGTGCACCGATGTTATGATAAATTTCAAGATAATCGAAATTAGTTATTGCAAAAGTGACATTCGGTGATATCTGATTGTCAAGCCGCATTACGAGAAACATTGCGAAACGTTTAAATATTATAAATACCTCAATACATCAGACGTTGTGTGTGTATTGTGCATGAAACACAGTAGATGTAAATATTTGAGTATTCCACGCTATCTGGTAAGCCCACCTGTAATAAAAAAAAGAAAATTATTAGTAATCAATAATTAAAATTCATATTCAAAGTCAGGTAGTACCAATATACAAAGCTATAAAATGTGTACATTTTGATAGAAATGCAGTGTATGGGAGTATGTGATGTTTTAGTATTATTTTATACCCACTCTTGAATATATGATGTGGAATTCAATGATCCTCAATAAAGAATTTCAACCAGTATTTAGTAATTATGTAATTATTTTACATATTATTTCCTGCGTGAGACAGCTAAATATCTTTGAAAACGAATGGGCGATTCATCAATTTATTGCAACCAAATTTGAATAGGTGTCAACAAAAAAACGTTCTTGTGTATAAAAATTTGAAAAAATCCATTTTTGTCCACCTTGTTCTACAGAAGTGCTCCGCAACCGGTGTGCCGCGGCGCAGTGCCTCCAAAATGAGTAAAAACCAAATATTTTTTCGAGAATTCGCTTTTTAAGATTTCCGTAAAAAATATTCTCGTTGAAAGAATTATTGTATTACCTTGATATTTAATGTAAAAATTGAATTATTGTTTACATGGATAGTTTCAACGCAATAATGGGGAATGAAATGGGGTTTTTCTCGTAACTGTCGTATGTAAAACAAATAAATCCTTAAATAGGAATTACACATATAAATACAAATAAAGAGCCTTAGCAAATATAATATATAAGCTACCGTTTAAAATTCATCAAAAAAAATTGTTAGTTTTGTTTATGAGATTAACATATTTTGGCTTGTGGTGTGCTGAAAAATATTAATGAGAGCTTAGGTGTGCCGTGGGTGAGGAAATGACTGCCCTAGTGTCATTTTGGTAGAAGATAGTCAATATTTTATAACAATTCTCACGACATTAACGGCTAAGCGAAATGCGGCATACTGTATTTAAAATTATAGATCATTATTTTTTGGAAAATTATACGATAAAACCCCTAGCAGTATTTATGCATTACACACGTAATTTTTATACCTGTAACTTTTAATTCCCATGAAGATATTAACAATAATATATAAATGATCACATGCATTAACATTATAAAATACAGAGCAAAAAACGCATATCTCGTGATGTTAATACATTATTATATAAATCTTATAATTGATTCTTCGCCTATCAATAGAGTAGATTGATAGTAAAATTTGATTCTAATATTAAGAATTATATAATCTATTTCTAAGTATAGTAAGTGGATAAAATATTTGCAAAATAGTTGTGATTGATTTGCCATATCGAATTGCACATTGCACTCTTACCTCTGTATCAGCGATTCTCAAATTTGGTTCCGCGAAGAAATTGATGAAGTAAAATTTTATTTTAACAGAGAGATTGAAGACAATTTTCTTACATGCGATAGTAGACAAACCGAATGTGTAAAATTGTTTATTTCATGAAATGGGAAAAATTTTACCTAATTCATGAAAGAATTCCGTATTCAAATTATTTTTTCTACTTCATCTTGCCAGTTTAAGATTTCCATACCCCACACATTTGGCGTAACATATACATACAGTATAAACGAGTTGATGAAACGAATAATGATAACATTTGATGCTATAATTTTGGTTTAATTAAGAGTAATACGGCATAACTTTTTACTCGTCGCTGGCTACGGTTACGGATGTCTCGGGTTCGAATCCCGGTGCGGATTGTTTTCATAGATTGATCTTTCAATCGATTTATGGATTTCTGTTCGTAGTCTGAGTCCTCCCTCCCACCCATCCCATCCTCACGGGGCGTAGCGAGAGCGATTAGCTAACCACTAGTTCTCTCATAGCCCTATCCTTCTATCCCTACTCTCTTTGGGAAAAAAAAGAGAGGTTGAGCAACTGAGTAACAAGCAGTTCTCGTAGAAAAATTCTGTTAAGATACCTCCATTAGGAGACCATATGCTCCACATTGGGAGCGGACGTGGAAAAAAAAACTTTTTACTCTGATAGATACATACCTATCAGGGATTTTATTTATAGTCTAAGAAGAAATAGGGAAGATATTCAACATTGAAAACATATTTTTTTCGCCAGCAAAGCGGGTTATGATATGGTACACTCAACATATTTTCGTTTTGCTGCTTTGTTGCGAAAATATATAAAAGGGTTCCGCGGCGAAATATATTTTGGTGAACGCTGCTCTGACAAACGTCTAATAAACCAATCATTAAAGATTTAAGAATACTTCTAGTTCCCAATACTCTTCGTGTAGACTAAATAATAATAGATTAAATTCACCCAAGTTGTTATCATAGATTTGCAACGGTCCATTATCGGATATTAACAATGAGTTATAAGAATATTTAGCGTGATGTTGAAAGATTTGAAGCAATTTTTAATAGTGTGGTGATGTTTGAAATATTGATCATGGGTTTTTTTAACATATTCTCTCCTCGAATACAGATAGACTATGTTGAAACGTTACTTTGAGTTTATCTAATTTTAATCAAGAAATTTAAAAAACCGATAAGATACATTAATATTTACGTAAAAATATGTATTGCTTAATATTATAATGCATCAGTTTTTAAGAATGAATTAATGTTATCTAGTAAAGATTATAATCTAGTGAATGATCGAGTCGTGGATTATAATGTAATGTTTTGAAATAAAAACATCCGTTTTAAATCAACTGCGTAATTATCTTTGTATTGGTTATTTTTTACATTAAGTAATAAAATAATTTTGGTGACGAAGCCGCATATTACTTTTGTCAGGAATCTTTTCATGTAAAGTTTATCGCCGTTTTCGCAAGTCTCCATTTGTCTTTATCAGACGTTTTCAATAACAAATAAAAGCGAATTATGTTCGACGAGCAGCGGAAAAAAGTAAATGAAAGATTTGAATTACAAAACAATTCCTAAAGGTTCATACAGGACTCTTCATATAAATTTATAAAAAAAGGACGAGAAAACCAGTATATCGATACAGTTTGATGTTCAAACACGGAGGCGACATCTCTATTGCGTTGTTATAAAACCACATTACAAGCCAGGATACACGTGCTTCTGAGTGGATATTTCCGTTCATCATTCTTGGGCGGAGATATTATTGAAACAGAGCATGGACCTAATATAAAAGTTCTTTCTTTATCCAAGTACATACACGGATGTAAAAATTACAATGAATTTAAATACTGATCCGTTTAATATGTATTATACTATTGGCTTACAATTAAATGCACTGTTGTTTAGATCATATTCACTTTCATAAAAATAGGTTTCATTTATAACAGATACATTCCACAAAAAAATTCTTTGACTAAAAATTAAAATTTTACATAATAAAACATATTTTCTACATTACATTTCTACGACTAAGTGGAAACTATTAAAATCAAAGTTTGAATTTACTAAGTTAATACTATCTAATCCAAAGTGCAAACTATCGAAAAAAAAGTCCAAGTGTACCAAGTGAATACTATCAAACACAAAGTGCAATTATTTAAAACCCTTATATTATTTGTCAAAATAAGTATCACAGCGTTAACTCTAAAAATAAAACTAATAAGTTTTGAAAATAACATTTTGTTACTATACAAGTATAAAACGAGTTTTTATATGAACAGAATTGGTTTTACTCGGCGTGAGTATTTACAAGCTATCAGTTGAAAATAATAAATTTGCTCAGCTAAACAATTCCTGATTAAATTGTTGAATTGTGGTTTACGTAAATACATTTTTTTACGTGCATTTTTAGGTTGAAGAATCCTTTTCAATTTTTGGTATTTTAATTTTCTAATGAGCTCAAATTTCACATAAATCTGTTTTGCGACAATCTCTTATATTCTATTGGAAAATGGGCATTATATTAGTCGTTTGAATATAAGAAGGAAAACTATCCAATATTTACGTAATCCATAATAATTAAAGCTCGTAATCAAAAGTGGTAACGATGAAGCTTAGTGCAAAAAAAAACGAATTACATTGAATTATGCAATATGTCTTGATTTATCTGTAACGCACAACAACAGTATGCTTGCTTATAATGGGAAGACTGAGTTTTGAGCGCATGTTTTCAGGTGGCACTCACATGGAGTATAATATTTTCGAAAGTGGGACAAAATACACGGCTATGTCATTTATATATGTATCTCTATCTCTCCCTCCGACTTTCTATTTTTTCATGAGTCAAACATACGTTGTTAAACAATTTATAAATCTGTGTAATTATTTTGTTTTTGAAAATATTGACATAGTTTTAGTTTCAATTAATTTTTAACAGTAATAGAAAGTCGAGCGTGAAACGCCTTCCGTGTAAGAGACCTTTAGGTTTGTAGTGGTGTAGGTTATGTTACGAAACAGGTTCATTTGAACAAAAAGAAATACAAAAACAAGAAATAAACAAAATGGCGTCCGTCAAACAAATAAGCAGCGCCGCTCGGGCGATGCAAGAGAAGTAGTGAAAATAACAACAATAAAAATAATTTAATAATAATACGAGACGAAAAAACCGAGACACGATCTTGATCAAGGTCGTTGCTGACATGTCGGCTGAGAGCGCTCAACACAAACATGCAATATCCCGTAACGTGAGTGTTTTTATGTGAGCTTCTGAAAGCAAAAACAGATATGTCCGCTTTTGCAATGTCAGTAGTTAAACCAGGTTTTTGTGTTACATGCTTAAGTAATTATTAATATAGTTTTAACGATAGTTTATTTTTTTCATCGCATTGTATTTACAATTAAGAACTGCGTGCATATTTTTATTAGCTAGCCAAACGGATATTGCAATAAATATAGGCGAAATAAAATTGGACATATCTGTATTTGCTTGTAACTACATAATGCTTTTATCGGATTATTCAAGACATAAAGAGTTCAAACAAAACATTAATGACTGACATACATGATGTGAAATTACTGAATGCAGTATAATTTTTTACCATGTCCACTCCTAACGTGGAGTATATGGCCTCCTAACGGAGGCATCCCGACAGAAGTTTTTTTTCTACGGGAACTGCTTGTTACTCAGTTGCTCAACTTTTATTTTTCGAAGAGAGTATGGATAAGATAGGGCTAGGACAGGACTAGTGGTTAGCTAATCGCTCTGGCTGCGCCTGATTTTTAGGATCGGATCGGTGGGAGGGAATCTTAGACATGACAACCATTCATGCATACGAACAAAAATCAATTTATTATAATTTAAAAATCGAGACTGTCCGTAGAGGGACTCGAACAAGAGATATCCGTAACCGTATCCAGCGACGTTGACCACTGCACCACGGAGCCGACACTATATGTACGTATTTCATTTTTTTTTGACAAAATGTGGACAGTTTCTGCTTTTGGACTCCTTGTATCACAAAAGAAAATTTTTCATACATTGTTTAGCTACTTTTTGTTATTTTTATTTATTACTGCTATTAAAGATTGATTAAACGTCTAACGTTTTGCCAATTATTAAAAAAAATGAACATCCACCTTGAAATATAATGAAATTGGGTTACGAAGTATTGCTTGTAAATGGATGATATTGAAATTGGAATCGCATTCCGCTTTCCTATAACAACTGTAATTATATGGCCCGTGAGAATGTGAGTTATGCACAGGGTGATCAGGAATCGTACGTATCTACAGCACGGTAAATGTACAATAACTATATTAAGATTTTGCTGTCGACGTTCTGAGATATTCTCGAGCTTCAGAAGTTATAAATAATAATTAAACTGATATAACTACCTATTTAGATTATTATATACCAACGAATCGACACCCCTATTGACGTAAAATCCCGTATCTGCAAACATTCAGGAGAGCGTCTCAATGATACAAAACGCAGTTACGAAGTAACGGTTTCATTGATCTTCTTTAAAATTGGGACAGTGCTATTATTTTAAATCCAGTTCCATATGTTTTATAAAGTTTTTGAGATATTATACATACGACATTGTATTTCGGATTTTAGGTAAAGATTTTTCGTGTAAGTGGCTGGTTACGTGTATATACTTGAAAAAGCAAAAAACAGCGAAGTAGATACTCCTTCTAATGTTGTTTGTTGCATATCTATCGGATGGAGTTCGCAGACAATGACAATGCAAAAGACGTACTATCACGCATGTGGCACTTTCGTGATTAAACGTAGGGAGTGTTGAAATAATGAACTGAGTGTATGTTGTATGCTGCCTGTAGTCAGATTTCGTATCGGACTTGGCTTACTTTGGGTGAAACGTTACCGCGGAAAATGTGATATCTTTGGATAAATCCATTATTGATCTGCACTGAACCAAATGTTATCGTTGACACTAACTATAACACTATAAATAATACGTATGTAATTTTTATTTTATCGAATCATGCAATTACCGGTTTAAGTATCAGCTTAATTCAGTGCATATCATATGTATATACCATCGGCGTGCGGTGGACTTATCACTATCTCTATCGCACAACCTTATTTGAATATGAGCAAGAAGGATACAAGAGCATGCACCGCATGCCTTTGCATCTCGCTTGCACCTTCACTTTTCATGTGCTTGAGCGAGAAAGAGATAAAACCACCGCACGCACCTGGTATATACATAATTATTATGTTTATAGGAAAATTATTACTTCTAAAGTAAATATATTTGATGGGGGGGGGGGGGTTAAATTTCAATATTAAGGTTTTTAATACATAGTCTCAGACCACAATATTCCGATAAAAGATTCTAAGCTAGCAAAATATTTATAAAATCAAATTTTTGTTTCTTAAACATTTTTTCGCTCCCCATAAACACACTGTAGTTTTTCCTTTGTTCTGTCAGCTAATTAGATCAGACCTTTAGGCGCTTACACCAATCACTGCATTGAGCGGCAGTACTAAAAACAAAGCAAGGATAATGTGAAAGGAAAAAATGCATTTTTGCTACGAATAGGAAACAGAGGTAAGATTGTAATAAAGGTAAACCCAATATTGTTTTTTGTTAATTACGATATTATTTTAACTGAAGGAAGTTGATTAAATTTAATGGGCTTTTGGATACTGTTGCTCGGCAAAATTGTAATTTAACTTTTCATTTAAACATTTATTTAAGAAAAAAGATTCAGTTATGTTGCCAACGTGATATCAGGAAGCAACGCAATGTTACGTTCTCTTTTAGACCTTTCGGCTATGAAATAATCAAAATGGCCAATAAATTTTGAACAATCATTATTCAGAAGCTTGATACTGGATACGTTTTTGATCTATCGATACTGAGTAGGTACTTCGTTACATTCAAATCAAAGAAAGTAAACTTTATTATTATACTATGATAATATGTCGAAGTGGTGATCAACTTAGTTATTTCAAATACACTTTGATTTAATATAATCGTTACTCAGTTACTGAATAGGGTGCAAATTTGAATGATGCCATTTTAATTAAAGATAATTTAAAAAAAATGTATTCATAACGAATTATTAATATATATTAATTCGTCCGCAGAATACGTGTAAGCAGAGGTCGCACAGGACATATTTGAATTGTTGTAAATATAAAAACATTGCTATTTCTAAATCTATCACAATGAAGGTCTACCAAGTAAGTGAAATTAGATTCGAATTACAGGATTAGAACCTAGTTCATATTATCAACACGTTTCACTTTATAAAAAGTTCATAAAATACTGTCTGATATATCTGATGAAGAAGGCTATCATTTTAATGTCAGTACTTTATAAAAGGCTAAACAGCAATCCAAAAACGGAAAGTCAATCAATAATTAAAAGCACGTACGTTATGCTGAACATATTCGCGTACTTATATATATAGCATCGGCGTGCGGTGGACTTATCACTATCTCTATCGCAAAACTTAATTAGAGTATAAACAAGAAGGATACAAGATCATGCGCCGCATACCATTGCATCTAGCTTGCACCTTCCCTTTTCTTGTCATTGAGCGAGAAAGAGGTAAAGCCACCGCACGTGCCTGATATATAGGTATATAATACGAAGTTAAACAATAAAGAACGCATTTTGTATAGATAAGTGCGTGTCTCGTAAAGGAAGAAAAAACAAACAATGACGTGCATATTAGCGCAAAGGTGTTGAATGTTTTTAATATAAGCGACGAAATGTTATCGATTTTTTCGTATTATAATTTAAAAATCAATTTATGAAAATATCCATAGGGGAATTCGAGCACGTTGATACGGCAACCGAATAGGACGAATGCTCCAGAGCGTTGACCACTCGGCAGAAGGACTGGGTTATTTGGTCAGTAACTAAACGCATCGATGCTCAGCTAAAGTTATTTGGTTAAGAAAAGAATTTCTTTGAATTACTGACAATTTCAATTTAATTATCACCTATTTTATTTGTCTGTCTGTAATGCACAGTACAAATCATGACCAACGCGATGTGCAGACAGAGAGTGTGTGTGTGAGAGAGTGTTGGATGAACAACTGGCACTGCCATGTGGTGTATACTACATAATAAGCAATGAATGTTAATTCTAATAAATGCAATAGTATTTACATTGAAAATTATAATTTTCGCAGAACGTGCATAGAATATGAATGACGATAGTTTTTGGAAATCTATTTTCAACGGGAATGAATAATTGATCATTTTATTATTCAGTACATGTCCAAGTATTAAAGGTCGGCGCTGTGATCAATAGAAGAATAAATAAATGTTTAAAACTTTGAACAATCGTTTGGCGATGCATGTTTCTTTTTTCGGCCATGTCTCTTCCATAGCTGAAGTAAATGGTAGTTTTCTTTTGATTAATGATTGCTAATAATGTGCCTTTCCGAAGGCCATGCTGGGAGGAAAGTAAATATGGCCAGTTTCTTAGCCGTTCGCTTTGTGCCATGGAAAGGTTTGATAATATGGGAGGACTTTTTTTATTTTTGATGTGTCCGTTATGGTGAATCTGGTGTATGAAATGAACTCACTGTTGCTTATTGTAGTGCTCTGTTTTATTCTAGCTATTTGTTGTTACAAAATGTTCCTGTTTTACCGATGTTTAGCTTTCGGTAAAACAGGATACGGCAATTGATACAAATACGTTAACTGGGCATTAAGCGCAGTACCGCTGATGTGTTGACACACTACTAATGGTGGCCTAGAGCAGTGCTCCGAAACCGGTGTGCCGCGAGACGATCCCAGGTGTGCCGCATTCGTTTTAATGTACAATACTATGTACCTACAAACTAAATAGTTAATGTATCGTACATAAATAGTTTTGTGTTTCTATATTAATAATAAATATAAAATATATTTATAGATATTTTCACATATTTGAAAAACAAACCTGCGGGACTAAATGACAAAATTATAAAAATCTACTGCATATTTCTCAAGAAATTATATTTATATGTAACAAAAATTGCCTGCGTCGCAATCTTCTCCGTCATAATGATTTATGATGCTGTCCTCACCCTATCCTCAATCTCTCCGAAAAGGATAGGTTGGGCAACTGAGTAACAAGAAGTTCCCGCAGAAAAACTTGTTCTGCTCCATATGTTCCACATCAGGAGTGGACATAATTAAAAAATGGTAGTTTTTAAAAAATTAAAAAAGCATATTTTGGCAAGTGTTGTGCCGCGAAATATTAATGAGCGATTAGGTGTGCCGTGAGTAACATTAGGTTGCGGAGCACTGTCCTAGAGTGTTAAGACTTTAGTCTTAAGTTTTAAAATATTTATGTGTGGCCCTCACAGACATGCATTATTTTATTTCGTCCACCAAGTGATTTCAGTTCGGCGTTCCTGAGTTAGACCCTCAGATTAATATAGTTGCCAGTAATCTTAAATATAGTAGAATAGGAAATGGTAATTTTTTCTTTCTTAATCGATATAATAAGATCATAACGATTTTTCTTTTCTTTATACGGTTTTAATACTGGACACTGTGACAGACGCCAATTCTTCAGACGAATGGTTAACACTTTCGGGTTTTCGTTATACATACTTGGTTTCGCGGTCACAGTTTGGAGTCCCCGAACAAAAATTTCCATGCATTGATCTTTTAATCGATTTTTCCACCCCAACTGTGTGAACTTGTATACTTTTTTAAACTATGAACGCCCGCAACGTGAAGCATATGTACTACTGATGGAGTTTATCTCAACACTCGGCTCTTTACTCACTTGCTCAACTTCTCTTTCTAGAAGAGAGAAGGGATATAAGGATTGGTAATCATTGGTAAGGATTAGTGCAAGACTAGTGTTTAGGTAATCGTTCGCGCTAAGTTTTAGGATCGGATCGATGGGAATTTTATATATTCAAATATTCGAACAAAAATATCATAAATTGATTGAAAAATCAACTTATGACGACGACTACTCAATTATGGATCCGGTAAAATTATCTTTTCCTTTTCTGACTATACAATTCTCGCCGAACAGTCCCATTAGGCCATGTGCACCACATTGGGAGTCGATAGAGTAATTAACTACATTCTCACATTCTTGGCTTCAATACACCCATTCACTTTTATCAAAACGTTTACCGAAGTAATCTCGCGGCTTACACCCTCGTAAAAGAAATGGCTTCATGTCGATAAAACTAATACATGAGTAATAAACTTCCTGTGGGCTAGACATAAAAAGAGGGCCACCACATTGCGCGAGGTGGTTTTTCGAGGACGAACATGGAGGGCGACTCAATAATGGGGCTACAAGCTTTGACGTCCAGTTCGAGATTAAAACAGTAAAAATGTAGTCGCATTTATTTACAGTGAGTGATGTATGTTGAATACGCTATAATTAAATCTTTCAATTTTGATTTTTAATGATGATTTTTAGTCATTTTCCTAACCATGTATGAAAAAATTCAAAACATCTCTACTAGAGCTATCAGATGGGTCTGACTTCCCGGTCAAGGTCAATATCAAATTTAAATTTTTTCGACAAAAAATTGATATCTTGGAAATGTGTGTATGTGATGGCATTTCTCCTCGAGTGTAATGGCTGAAATGCCAAACATATTTTTACTTAATTTTAAATAATTTAATAATATATATATTGACAGTTTTTTTTAAAATGTCAACTGTCGATTCTGGGTGGAAATGTATTATATTTTAAAAGTATAACACAATTTGTCTTGTACTAGTTCCACATCAGATGACAATGCTCGTGATGAGCGAAACCGGTCATTATAAAAATGTGGAAGGAGTACAAAACAAATAGCGTTTTATTTTTAAAATATCAAAAGTTTACTTAAAATATAGCTCGATTTTCCGTTCGAAGTATACACAGTGACAAACACATACTTGACTTGACTGAACTGGACTGAACTTGACTCAGCTGACCAAAGCCACGACTGGCAGACATATAAGGAGATCGATCCTCAAGTTGTCTGGTCCAAGTGATTAACGCGACTGGGTTGAATGGTGAATCTGTGCCGGCAGGTATGTTCAAGTTGGTTGACCCTCCGCCGCACACAGCTAATTCCGGAAATTTATATAACGCAGTAATGAATAAGTAATGCATTCCGTATTTGAAACTTCTAATGGATTATTAAATCGACGATGATGCATAAGAACTTCTTCAAAAGGTCACGAATAAACGTGGTTGAACGAAGCAGCGCCAAGCGAAATTACTTTTAATGTGCTAACCGTCAATTCACGATAAAAAAGTAACATTTATAAAAATAAAACTGTAGTGATACATGATGTTGCAGGTTTACGACATGTGATATTCAAGGAAAAGTTTTGTTTTGTGCCAGAGTATTACGTCGTGTCAGCAGTTACGAAACGTGATATTCCTAATTGCAAAAATACATAAATATGTGATTGTAAAAGAAAACCGTCTGCAAGTGTGAGAATTATCAAATGCAATATTTGGAAAACACAATATGACGACTAACGTGGAATAAGAAAAGAAGACTCGAGTGAAGAATAAAGAAAAGGGACCATCGAGCGTGAAACATCCATTCTGAACTGCATTATCGTCATCATCATCTGCCCTACTGCTTAATCGCGTCAAGCATACAACATTGGAAATATATTCCTAAAAAACAAATACAGTTAATTAAACGAACAGGGGCGGTTTCGCTTACCGCGATCATTTTCAGCTGATAATTCCTAACGGAATGATATTAATACCTGAAATGCTATAAACTATCAATTTTCGGTAGATATATAGATATGAGACCGAAAAAACATGAAAAATGTGATTCTGAACATAATAAAATGCTATTTTCTGAGCCATACAATATAATAACACTATAAAATTGTGAAATTAATAATGTCAATTAAGTTTTATTTGATAAGAAACGATAATAATTTACAATGAACCAACATCAAAACCACCGAAACGTAACACAAACTTTACTTAAAAACATTATTTTTTCTCGAAAACAGTTGCTACGGTCAATTTTGCTAAATAGAATACACACTCTCTCTCTTCTCTGCGCATCGTTCGCAGCAAGCGTATCGAGCGAATGCTGGCCAACTGATAATAATTTAATAAACGATGAAAAAAAAATGAGCTTTGATTCCCCTGGCCGAATCAAATGCATTGCATCGCATGCGCCCCGCGACTTAATTGCATCAATGCAAGCAAAAAGAAGGAGGCACGTGCCCCAAGTTGCAACAGGTCTTCCAGCTTATCTAAGTCTACGTGATTATCTGCGTTAATTTGAAAAAAAAGAGTGATAATAGGATATGCAAGACACTAACGATTCCAAGATATAAATCATTAGAAGGTATAGTCAATAAGCCGTTATCGAGTGGTGTGATTTATTGCATTCTGCTTGGTTTTGTGACCTATTTTGTCCAGCTTTGATGCAATAATCACTGTTTACTATAGAGTCGATGTTAGAGATATTGTGCTAGCCAGAATGAATTACTTCCCTCATTTAAACTATTTAACCACAAGGGGTCTAATTTATCTCTACTTGGATTATGATTATATACGTCTCCGTGCAATTGCTCTCGTACATAATACACATCTTATATATAATAGTCCAGACCACTCTGTAGATGTTTTATTATTATTAGATGTAAATAAGTATAAAATTTTTCTCATGAGCTAAGTGTTCACGGTATAAACAATGCACATACAGTTCCGATGTACTAGCTACTTTAGAAATTCAGTATTTCAATTTCGATACCGTAATCTATGACGGGTACGGTTATATTATTATTTAATAGTTAAATATATTGGATTTCAATATCAATTTGTATTTTGATTGTTTTTTTTCAATCTTGAACCGAAGTTATCATATAAACTAAAATATATTTAAATAAAACGGAATATTTGAGAGAAGCTAAGAAGATAAAGTGTTAATCTCTTCTTATCGGTAAACAAAACTCCTTGTAAGTATAGTTCTTAAGGTGGCGTGATGCCGAAATAGCTATAAAGTATAAAAAGATAATTCTTGTGTAAAAAATTACTGTGCTACTTTTTAAATTAAGGTATTAAAATGGAATGTCTGCTAATTCAATTAATCAACTATGTTAATTATGAACTCTTAAGATAAACAAATTAAATCGAATAATTTTATACTGAGATCTTCACTGTCGAAACTCATACACGAGAAAACGGTATAGTTAAGAATGAGGATTATTGGAGTTAGTTTACTTTGTCAATTTAAAAAAAAAAACACAAAACCACTTCATGAAAGAATGCGAAGAAGATAATGTTTGGACAATGTGATTAAAGATTGTTGAAAAATTAAATATCGTAATTCAGGAAGAAGTTATAAGTGTATTCTGGGTGGCAAGTCGTTTTAATTTAAGTTGAAAGTGAATTTTAATTTATCGCTTGAATAAAAATTCAGCCGCTTAATATTTTCAGATAAAGATCACATTAACGTGAATGTATTTATAAAAAATAAATTCTCAGCTGTTTTTATAGTTCGCAGAATTTAAAATAGATCAGAAATAAATTAAAGTTACATCACCTTTGAAAAAATTGGAAACTGGGTCAGAAATAATATAATATATTATATTGAAGAATATTTGCATTTCTAGAGAATTTACAAATAAATAAAATGAACCGGTGAGCGACATTTCATGCAACACGTTGCGCAACTGAACATGCAAAATAATGCTAAGAATGACAGATAGAAAATACGTTGGTGAATCACAGTTTTAGTGCATTTGAAATTTTAAACGACGCTCTGCCAAAGGTGTTGTGTTGAAAATCGTAAACATTTACAACAAGGTCACATTTGAAATGAAAATTTAAAAAAAAAAAAACAAGAAAACATCGTCGTTATGCTGTTTACATGATAATGAAGAATTTTTGATTATGTAAGAGAGAGGAAATCGTATCATTTATTACACTTCTGGGGAATTCTTTACAAAAACTGAGATTAAGAAGAACCCAGATAGATATGTTTTTGTTTTGGAATCTTTTTAGTCGACATATTTTAACATTTCGGAGTATATCTGCCGCCAACTTTTGCGGTAGACGGTCAGTGAGAAATTATTGCCGGCTATTTCAGTGTGCGAGGTAGTCCGGCTTCTATGAGTTCGATCGCGTTCTGTTTATTGCCGTTTATGACATGACGCGTTCTGTTGGTGTATCTGCTTTATCCAGTGTTGGAAACTCCTCTGTGTTGTCAATCGTATTTACTCGTTTCCCCACATTTGAATAGAAATAAAAAAAAACATTGAAGAATTACTGAAGATTTACACCGGTGGATTCGAATCCCCGACACCACAACCGTGTGGAAAAAGCTCGCGAGCATCGATAACTTGGCTTATAAAAAAGCCTGGAAAAAGGTTATATTTATATAGTGCATTTAAAAATTGAGCAATATGTAGTTACACAGTACGATAATTTGAAAATTCAATCTTACGAAAAAAATATCGATGCAAAAATAGTGTGATTTATTACTTATTTCTAAATGTAATTATTCCAATTTTTGTAACGTTTTGTTGAGCTGAATTAATAAAATGTAAAATTCAATTTAATAAATACACGTCACGGATAAACGAAGTTAACACGAAAAAGTTACGGATATACAAACCACAGAGCTACAAAATTATACTCATTTAAAACTAAAGTAAAAACCGCAAAACAAACATTAATTATTTATTTTCTCTTTATTCAGTAGGTAATAATTGAAAAATAAATGCCGTACGTAAATTGAACAGTAAAAAGTAAAACGCAAACAATTTATCTAATCGGTAACTAAGTAATAAATATCTGACAAATATTTTTTTATTGAACGATACTGCGCTCATTACTTGTTGACTATGCGCTATCCGTAAGTCGGGCAAATGGAATGATGCTTGTAGTATTTCAGCAAAGTTTAGTTAACTCCCATAAAAAGCTATGAGCGATTTATTCCAATTGATGTTTCTAAGAGGGTCATCATTACGAACATTTCATTTTTGATTCTTTGTCAGTCAGCGGTTACGCGCTTGCTTGTGTGCGTGTTGGCGGTGTATAGGAGTAGATTAAATTTTTTTCAGCTTCTTCATAATCTTCGATTTATTTTTAGCGAGAATGCGACGAGTTTAGTTTAATTCTTGATATATCTGGGATAATGTGGAAATTGATCTATTTTTAGCCACTGTGAGCGTTTTAACAAATCAATTGACTGAAAATAAATTCGTGCGGAAACCGCTCTCGCTGTAAGGGTAAAAATTTGTAATGTAAAACCTCGATACACTTACCGCTCCTTAACAACGGTACTGTAATAAAAATGTTCAGTAATTACAAAATTAGGAAAAAATAAACAAATTAGTTAGCTGTTATCGTGAGCGTTGGTAATAAAAATGTTTGGCGTAAACGTAAGCGTTTTAAATTAATGCAGTATTAGTACAATTAAACACCTCGCAGTTGACGTTTATGGCTAGGTTTTACATAACGTAACATCTCAATAATAATTAATTGGGCCTTATGCGTTGGAAAGACGCGCAATACTGTGTAACAGTAATTTTGTAGAACGATTTAAATGAGACGACATTGTAAGGTATAATGAAAATGATTGTAGTACATATCCTGTAACAGAGTTGTCAACGCTTATATGAGTTAACTTGCAGCGTTCAAGTGTTCGAATCCGTGAACGGACAATTCGCACTAAATCCCACCCACACAACCCATCCTAAAAACAAGACGTAAAATAAGCGATTAACTTACTAGCTTTCCCGACCACATCCTTATATCTTTACCTGTCTCCGAAAAAGAGCGATTGCGTGAATAACAATTATCGTTAAAACAAGTTTCATTGAAATGCTTACTGAGTAAATTCATTTGTTTTTATAGAGCGTTAATCGTTTTTAAAAGGCTGTCAGGTGGTGGTGGGACAACCAACTTGTATTGTTTGTGTACAAATTATTATTAAGGCAGAGAAAAATAGCGAAATATTACAAATGTATATATCGACTGCTTGGGCCAATTAATGTAACCGTCAAAAAATACGAAAATGAGTTAATGATTGGATTTCATTTTAAAGACGACTGAGTAGGTTTCAGCAGAACGATGTAAATTAGAAAAATAAATTTACCACTTTTTGGAAGGGAAATATCATTTTACATTGGTTTCAGACTTAAAAATTCTGACCCGGCCACTTGATGTGCCACTATTATATCGACAATTCCTACGTATCTGCAAACATGAGAATTTACAGCGGTGCATTTCAAAGATTCATAACGCAAGTCAATATATAAAATGCTACAGAAAAATAAAAAAATCTACAAAAATATAACATGATCAAGACCTGTTTTAGTTGAAAATGAAAATTGCTTCGCGAAATCGATTCGTAATGTACTAAAATCGTGTTTTATTTCTACGAATATAAATATAGTTAACATTTTTTTTTTTTTAAATAAAACAATTCATTTGTACTACATCCACATATTTATAATGATCAGGACTGATGAACTCATCAGTTGATAATGCTCGTGATGAGCGAAACCGGTCCTGATCATTATAAATATGTGGAAGTAGTACAAATGAATTGTGTTTTATTTTTTAAAATATAATGTCTTTCCACCAAGAATTGACAGTTAACACCTTAAAAGTGATAGTTTTAACACTAAAAATTTGCAGTTAAAACTATCAAAAAATCACGTAAACTGTCATAGTAACAAACATATTTGCGCATGAGGACCATGCGCAAATATGGACATTTTTAATGTCAGCGGTGAGTCTTTGATTCATTTAAGTAAAATTGACGATCTTTGTTTAAATTCAAATGACGCAATAAATAAATTGGAAAGTGTCGTTTTAATTCATGCTGCAAACAAAAAAACTCGCATCTTTTATTTCCCGGTAATTGAAGCTGCGACATTTTTAATACTTCCTACGTAAAACAAAGACAATGCGGCAACGGCATATTTAGTTTGTTGTTTATGAAAAAATAATATTCGTGATCGTCGAACAAAGTAGCTTCGTGCATTCGAATTCAATAGAGAATCGATTACAATAATTTTCTTGTCTATGGAAAAGAAAATAGTTTATGCACAAAAACTAATTAAGGTCAACTTTGTCAGGCGGAAAACCACGGATTTACAAAAGAAAAGAAAATTTTGCGGTATTTATAAAGATTTTTTTATTACTTAAAAGAGTTAAAAATCGATTATAAAGGAACAATATATAATCGGTTTTGTTAAATGAAATTTGGTTTGCATTGTACAGTATCGACATAGAATGTATAATATATGTTTTGTTGCAGTAAAGTGGAAGTGGTGGCCCTGTGGGGTACTTGTGGTGCTTTTCGGCAGTCAATAAATTAAAGAAATTAAAAAAAATTAACTTGTTGGTTCATATTCCTTTATGCACTTTGAATTGTATTAGAAGTCGTTTGATTCGTGCTGTGGTCTTCACGTGTAACAAATTATCACGACTATAACAACCTTCGCAGAGTGTGAGCTATGCGGTTGGGCTTTCATAAATACTAGCGTGCGCGATCAACTGTTTAAATCCCTGAAAGGAAATTGCATACGTTTATTTTTCAACTGATTTATAAAATACACATGGATTTTTGTGATGGTTTCACCCTCCCCCCTCCAATCTCCCATTCGATCCTGAAAAACGTGGTATAGGAGGGGCGATTAGGTTATGGGTCATAAATAATTGCACTTTGTATAAGATAGTATTACTAAGTACGCTCAAACTTTGATTTTAATAGTTTCGACTTAGTCACGGATTTTTTTAACAAAGTGAGTTAAGTTGTAGTAGGTTATGTTAGGGTTGGTCTGGTTTGGTTTGTGTAATGTATTCTAATGCGTGGAGCAAAGACAATATAGGCAGCATAATATAGGGTAGAAGAATAAGTGACATTTCATTACAGCTTCGTGTAACTATCGATTTAAAAGTGTGAGTATTTATATTGGGTGAAAACTATTTTATCTATTTGAAAATATTTTTTCGTAAGTGTATATATTTCTTCAATGTTAAAATATATTTTACTATGTGGGATCACTTTATTTTTAGTGAAAGATTTTGTTTTATGTGGAATGTATTTGTTATAAGTGAAAAGTATTTTTATGAAAGTCAATATGATCTAAACAAGTGCGTTTAATTGTAAATCTTAGGTAATTAGCTCTCTTCTGGTAGTGTGCTCTATGAGTCATTTACCAGGATACCAAATTGGGGGTCATGGTTATTTTAAAGATCCTTTATTTAACAGTCAGTAATATCAATTATTACTCGAATTATTAAAAAAACTTTATTTATACATTTTTCATTATACAAATACCACTGTCTAAAATAGATGTTCTAATTTTAAAATATATTAAACATTGGAAACAGGGTCCTTGGAATAAAAATGGCGCAGATTACCGCTATTATCTAATTATTGTAATCGCCAGTAATGGCTTCATTGAACTGTGAAATAATTCAGTGAAAACAAGCGTTATATTACATAAGCAGCTTTGTTGTGAAGTAGATACATGCGCAAATTTAATCGTGTAAGTATTACATGGTTTCGATGAATTAATTTTATTAAGCCAAATCGAAGCATTTCTCGTGAATAGCTTTCAAATAATTATATTACATACTACAGCTTAAAAAACGAAATACTAAATACATATAATAAATATAGGATAAATATGTAGTAATTGTTGTTAAACGAAATAAATATTTGAATTGATAGACATTATAATGGATGGGTGGTAAGGTGACTAGACAAAAATTACCTCTCACTCTGATTACTATAAATCTCAACATAAAAAGAGATACACTACACTAGTTCTTTCGTGATCTTTATAATATAATGAAAACTCTTGTTAGTATGTAATATTTTGAATTTAAATGAGGAGCTTGAGATCAAACATGCTCAAATCCAGTTTTGAGAAAAAACGAGATATTGATGTAGCATTAAAGAACAAATTCAAAAGAACAGAACTGTATTTTCAATGTTGCTCAAATCCTCGTAGTTTGCATTTTTTTTTTTCATGTCCGCTCCCAATGTGGAGCATATGGTCTCCTAATGGAGGTATCTTGACAGAATTTTTTCTACGAGAACTGCTTGTCACTCAGTTGCTCAACCTCTCTTTTCTTTTTCGAAGAGAGTAGGGATAGAAGGATAGGGCTATGAGAGGACTAGTGGTTAGCTAATCGCTCTCTTTACGCCCCGTGAGGATGGGATTGGTAGGAGGGAGGACTCAGACTACGAACAGAAATCCATAAATCGATTGAAAGATCAATCTATGAAAACCTTCCGCACCAGGAATTGAACCCGAGACATCCGTAACCGTAGCCAGCGACGAAACCAACTGCGCCACGGACGCCGACTTTGCATGCAATTGTATGTAATTTTTTGTATAATAATTAAACTAATCCTAAATCAGTCAATTGTGTGATTGTATTTCTCATGCCATGAAAGCTCAGTCTTCTGTCACTCTGTGCCTAACCAAGTGAAGTATTACGATGGTAATGTGTGGTTTTAAATGTTTTTTTTTTTTTTTAATATTGCCTTCTTCAATGTCCGAAAAGTGTGTTTATTTCTGTTAAAAAAAAGTGGATTTGCATTTTTGATCTCAATCTCCTCAAATTGTATTTTCTTTTCATTGAAACATCTTTCAGAATTGGTTTCTCGTAGACGCCCGTAAACTATAGTTTTTAAAATCAATTAAAAAAATTGTATTTTTTTACGAAAGTTATAAGCCTGAAGATGCTTCTCAAATGAACACATGTGTGGGGAAACCAATCAATACGATCGACAACACCGACGAGCTATCAGCACTGCAGAAAGCAAAGACACCAACAGAGCGCATCATACCATACACCGAGAGGGGCAATAGACAGAACGCGATCGAACGTCATGAAGCCGGATTACCTCACTTTGAAACAGGCGACAATAATTTCTCACTAGCCGTCGACCGCGAAGGTTGGCGGCAGATCTACTACACAATGATAAAATATATAATTACACAATTCGAATAAAGATTCCAAAACAAGTCGCACAATTTTTTTTATAAATATTAATTGATTTGATTTGACAATGAGTATTACTTATGACCAATCAAAAAAATTCAATACGTCAAATGAAGTAAACGTATCAACGGGTCGCTTGTTTTAATTTGAAGTAGACGATATGACATTCCAGATGGCCAATGATATAAAATATCTTCTATGGATTCGGCGGTAACTTTGTGAACGTTCATTTTTATTATAAAATTCAATTAAAATTGATAACTTAGTTATTCCACTCGGTTTATCACTAACGTGACGCGTTTCGCCTCTTTAAGAATCATCTTCAGACTAACCGTATCACAAGGTTATTTATTTCTAAGGTAAACGATGATTCTAATTCTTAAAAGGGTGGGGGTGGGTTTTATTACATTCTACTGGACGTGTGGAGGGGGGTAAGGTATAAACACTGTTACACTATATACAAATCAATTACTGGCACCTGGATGTGAAAAATCCAAAGGGAATAAATTTAATAATGGTGAGCCGCCTGTTCTGTTTAAAACGTTATTTACTAATCCTCCATTACTATTAATGGTTTTATTGATTTCTAAAAACTCTAAGCTATTTGTTTATATACCTTTTGTATTTACACGATGGAGTATTTCTACGTTATTATTTTTATTAATAGTATGATCATTAAAAAAAAATGCTCCATCGAGTAAATAAAAAAGGTATTAAAATGAATAGCTTAGTTATCAATTTTAATTTAATTTTATATATAAAATATCTGTCACATTTTGACAGTTCAGACGGACCTGATCCTTAGATAAATTCAGTGCTGTACGGCATTTGACGTGCTCATTCAGTAAATCAACCGGATTTTTTTACATTCTTACTGACAAAACAGCTGATTTGTATGCCGAAAACAGCGCCAGATCAACAAAAAGAGTTTTTGTTTGATTAAAAAGTTACATGACGATGTTTTGATATTTTAAATTGTTTGTTTACATTAAGTATTTGATTGCTAGTTTTTGATGTAGGCAACCCAGTGAACCCAGTAGTATTACTATCATTCCAGAGTTCAAATTAGTTTTGTCCAGTTAACGCTAAGTACCTGCTGTGTATAAAGGTCATATTGAAATATATAAAATCATACATTAATTTGATTCTATTCTATACTCGATTACGATTATCTTTCATTATTGTATCAGCTTAAGCGAGTGGTCACGCTTGAGGCGTTCTCTGTTCTACTCAAATCGTTCGCAAGAGTTCGAAGGCCCGAATGGATCCATTGATTTTTAACTAATCGTCAATCGTTTTTTTACAAAATAACTTTTAAATGCAGTTTGATCCGCATTAAAAATACGGTTCTATCTGCATTTTAAAAACCTTACAAATTATCCGTCGTTCCATTAAAATTCAAATTAGAAAAATGTTCTATCTGAAAAACATACAAATGTTACAGTACATCAAGGTTCAACCTGAATGTATACGTAGAAATACCACGTGTAGGTAGTCACAGTCTTAAAAGTGGTCGTCTCTTTCATTCACTGTGTGAATGCATAAGTATTTTATTAAAAACGGTTCATTTTCTGAAATCTAAAATTGCTTCTTCTGAACAGTTTTAGTTTTTGCACATAGAAACTTGTTTACCCAAGGCGACGTAATGTATGGGTTTTGAAAGGCATATGGATGGCTGTGTTCTTTTCATCCATTCACAGTAAAAAAAAGAATGTTGAATATATAAGAAAATATTATAAACGGATTAAATATTTCGGATTTAATGGTTCTCGCTCAGCATAGATATATTAACATTCCAAAACTTAGGCAACAGACGTGACTAATTGATTCAGGAATGCTTGAAATATGAAAATGCATATTTAAGAAGTGCAATTTTATTTTATTACATGGGAAATATGGAAATGCATATTTAAAAAGTGCAATTTTATTTTATTACATAAATGACGGCGCGACGCGAAGACGCGTGACATTTCGGCTACAATGGCAGAGAGCTCGAACGAAGTAGCGTCTCCGAAGTATTTTGGCACTCACAATTCTGTCAGGAGAGAATAACAGTTCTGAAATAGAACGCCGGAATAGCGATCCGAAGTGTTTTGAAATTAACCGAAAGTTGGAGTAAAAACAATGTTTAATTTTGACCAAGAATTTTGAAAAGTTGTGCCAAGGTGGGATCTCACAGTAAACAAGTAACCGTGTTTTAGCAGTTTAAACGGGCGGGGCGAGTTTGGATTTTTATCTATTTTATTTCAACGTCGTTAAAAGCCGGAGATTAACGATACTAAGAACTGTTCATAAATAATGTTTATTTTCTGATTATAATAAACACCAAGTATTAATTTTGATCGATATCTCAACTGGATTACAATACTTTTACTTTTACATGCAAATTTTTACATTTTCCGTAGCAAAATTTAAAAAAAAAATCATAATAAGTAAGGCTATCTCTAGAGTTCTAGATTAACACGGGAAATGCATGTGAATGGCCAAAATAGAGGTCTCCATGGACCCGGGCTTTAGGCGGGTAAAGACAATTCAGATTCGGGTAACAAGTGTGATATTGAGAGTCGGACCGGGCCTGAAGATGACGGGCTCGGACCGGGTAATTTTATGAAATTTCAGACCTCTAATCCAAAAGCACTTCAATAAACAGAATAAAAACACAAACCCTTTCATTCTTTGAGTGGCATTGCAACGCATGCCGGGTACTCACTAACTACGATAAATACTCGCATTGCAAAAATTATAATTAATCTTGTAAAATAATATCGGCGAGATGACATGCCATGTAGTGGGTGGATGATTCGTTAATTTACAAATGTTTAAATTATATTTTTAAATAAATAATCATCAACCTCATCGTTCAGAATATTATATGTGTCTAATCTAAATATAAACAAAAATATCCGGATATGGTTTGTTAAAAACCTTCAAAGTTGCACTTGCGTCAAAATTATTACGTGTATTCTACCTTTACGTTTTAAATTACGTGCAATTTCAACTTTCGAATTTGTGCGGAATATGTTTGCGTTGACTAGTTCAAATTTAATATAAACATACGAATGGCATATAAATATTTAATTTATTTTAAATGTGCTTATCGAGGTCAAATATGTATTTATGTTCATAATTAATACAGCTGTGATAGGAATATCATATTTTGATTATTTTAATTGATTATTATTGTAATATTATTCAATTATATCAGATATTTACTTTTCTTTGATAATATTGCAATCGCGTAGTGAAATACTGTAGAGAAAAAGTCTTTTTACTGGGAGACAATCAAAGTTCAAAATTTTGCTTTGATAATTTTCATTTATAGATATGTTAAGGACAGTTGGTATTCTTCCTTTACACTCATATACATTATAGGGCAAGTGTTCATAAAGTCAGCCGTCGCCAGTGTCAGCCTTTTGTTAAAACTTAAATAATAGTGGATACATTTAAAAAACAGATTTTTTTAAATTCGTGTAGGTAGTCTTGCCAATGTATATATGCACTATACTGACCTATATGATGCAATACGCAATTAAATAAAGCACATTTTTATTTCGCAAGTTTCGACAAATTCATGTATGGGGATCGCTAACAAAATATACTTTGTATTGTCTGCATCATTATGTTTTTTATTGTTCTGTCTACTCTCAGTAAATTCGTTCGCAATATTTATGAAGTTTCATAGTGATGGCAGAACACTGGACAACGAAAGGCCGACCACTGGGCGACCTGGCATTTTATTTTATGCTTGGTACAATATTAACTATTTTATTTTTAGTTGGTTACATTACTGAATCCCTGTTTAATGGAATAACAGCGAAAAAATATATATTTATTATTCATTGACTCCCTTTTGAAAGTACACCTGTCGCTTACTGGCCGACCGCTGGCGAAATGACCCTAGTAATTTTTGGCATATTCAATGGATCAATTCATTTCAATGAAATTTTAGTAAATGTTTTTCTATGAATTCGTCCGAGTGCTGCTTAAATTTTACACAGCAATCTCCGTAACTACTGAAGATAATAATTATTGCTACTACAAATAATTCAATTGTGATTCATCGCAACTGCATGCGTTAAAACTTCGACACGACGAAACGACCAATTAAATAATTTCTGAACGTCACATACCATATCTTGACCCATTGGGGTCGTCAGCGGAAACCACGTGCAACGATTGCATTTTCAAACTAGTTTTATTTTTTAGGGTCTATATGAAATACTGCGACACGCGACGGGTGTCAATGTAGTGAAATGCAATAGATCAGCGATGGTGAACTTAGGAAATGTGCTTATCGACAAAAAAAAATTACTTTAAAGATGAAAAAAAAAACAGTGAATTCATTGTGATGGGAAACACTACATGTTTCTCTTTTTATACGGGGATATGTTTCAGGGATTTCAAAGGCGATACTATATTTCAGCTGAGATTTCAATTTTTAAAAACTTATGACAATTGAAAATAAAAGTATTACTGTTTTTACTTTTAGCTGTTAGAATTCTCGTTTCAATTATTTTTAAAAACTTTTGACAATTGAAAATAAAAGTATTACTGTTTTTAATTAGGTATAGTTGGTGAGTAACAAATAAATTCCAAGGTTTTCAATGACAATTACATTAACTATAAAAAATCGATTGATTCAGTGTTCAACATTCTGAATATTCTTACAGACTTACTATTAAAGAAAAAAAAAGTGTGTTCTTAGACGGTACAAAATGAGAATCGGGTGTATAAAAGAATGATTTTAGCCAAAATGTTCGCTATTTGCGACTCCACAGCGTAAGTGAATTTCAGTATTGGATTCGTGTAGGTATGATATTTCTTTTTTTTATTAATACTAATATTCTATCTTTTGCTTGTTGTTTAAGATAAAGAAATTGCTGGAAATAGTGGTGTTCGCACTGGCAAGAATTGCGTTAAAATACCAAATCGACTGTGCGTTATACAGCACAAAAACACTATAAGGTGTTCTGTGAATTAAATCATTATTTTCCTTATGGCGGATAGTAATAAGAATACAGTACACCTGTTAATTTAATAAAGTTATTTTGAAATTCATGAGTAATTAATTCATCAGGACCATCCGTAGGAGCAACAGAGTAACAAACTATAAGTTCGTATCGAATATACGGAGTTAGTAAAATTCTAACGTATATAAAAACCATACCTTGACCTGACATCAGATTTTGAATACGATTTTGAAAGCAGAACTCACCTGTAAAAAAGAAAAAAATAATTTAGAAGAGAAATTGACAATTTATTAAAAAAAAGGTTAGCGCAAAGAATCATAACACCACTATCGCATGGCGCAAACATTCTCAATGCTTCCGAACTACATAATATAATTTCTTGTTCGCGATTACTGAAAAGCATTGACAATAATTTAAATGCATTCAAGCAAGAAAATTTGCGTGTCAAGATGCATCATTTATCAAAATTAAAAACCCACTAATGGTTACATAATCTTCATAAGTGTCAGTACGACAGTAACATGTAATACATTATCATGAAAAACCCACAAGAATGTACATTAGCTCCATTGAATAATAAAATGCCTTTTTTTCAATTTCAGAGGAATAACTTTATCATTTTCAGCATCTGGTGTCTGTTGAACATTTTACAAGTAAGTTGGATGCTTGTTAATTAATTGTCGTAACTTAAGAGTACATCTAAGTGGGGAATTAATCATAAAAGTGTATCAAAATTTACAAGAAGAAATTGCCGTAAGGTATAATCTATTGTTATATTAACTAACTTTATGTGTTGACATTCGAATCTTTATAGACATATGAATTATTTCTGTCCATGTATATTTGATATCGAAGCTAGAAAATATGAAAGAGGTTCACGGTGTGAATTGATTGCAAAAAAACCATATTTTGCCGTACGTATTTTTTTGCAAATTTAAGATGCCACACCACAATCGTGTCAAAAATATCCAAAAGCTACAAAAAATCGTATTTTCTATAAGCGACACGTTCAGTGTATTTTTTCATCCAAAGTAGTTTTTTTAGATTTTTGTTGAGATACACCTGGTCGTAAGTTAGATGTTAAACATCTATTTTAATACAGGAATCGGGTAGCAAGCTGCGAAGAGCAAACAAATAGTAGTAAGCTTATCGCGCTTTCTCTCTCTATGCCCCCGTTATCATCGTGTGCTAGGAAGAGATAAATATATCAAAGAGATCCATATCTCACATCATAAACCAGTAAAGACAGTGCTCATTCGTGGATCAACCCTTGGCAGTGCAACCGAATAGGACGAAACAAAACTCTATAACCACACAGTACATACATTGAAGGACAATACAAGTATCCCGATATAGTTCTCATTATTCCTAGTTAGCTTTTCGCGCCCTGTTTGCCCGGATACGGCCCAGTAATATTGTCTATGCGGTTTCTACGGGATAAAGTTTAATTACCATTATAATTGATTAAGTTATTTATATTTCAACATAGAACTTAAATGTCTAATAAAATGATAATTTTCCACGGTGTTCAAAGGCGTGAAATCGTTCCGATATAATTGGTGAGCTTTTATTGTTTATAAAATGTTAATTTTATAATATCCTAATCTAAAACGGATTAACGGTATTACTAAAGTATGTTTTTCTCACGCGTTATGCATTAAAAATGTTGACTAATTTAGATTTATGTTGCTTTATGTCTCTGCTGTAAAAATTAGTTGAATTTTTTTATTAACATTAATTAATAATTTGATTTAGGCAGTGTCCTCAAAATACATTTTACTATCCATCAATACAGGCAGCGATTGATTTCAGTTTCACTAAATTATAAAACGAATATTTGTGTTTGTCAATCACTTCCAGTTTACCAAACTTATTAGTGGATAATGCATAGTATGTAATGTTCGTGTAATATTCTGTAAAACCATATTGATTTGTATAATTACAGCCTGGTTGAATTGCAAGTCTTTGTCAGTTGAAAATACTCAGTCATCGAGCAGAGCTGGAACAAATTGTGATATGTGTTTATGAATTAATACAACGTGTTTTCCAATAATAATTGACAGATAAAACCATTCAAGTTATAAAATATTTGACTAAAACGTTATCAACATTATTATATATTAGGTGAAGCATATGAATTCATACTGGATATGAACGCAACATAAGTTCTTCTACAAGAGCTGTGTTTTACTCATTCGCTCAGCCTCTCTTTTAAGGAGATAGTAAGTATCAAAGAATGTATTTAGTTAGGTTAGTTAGATAAGTGGTTAGCTAATCGTTCTGGCTACGCCCTGTTTTAAAGATCGGATGGGTTGGAAGGAATTTATTCACCAACTAATTATTTATTAAAATATTACTTTAAGAAACTGTCGGTATTGGGATTCGAGCTCGTAAACACCGCAACCGAAGACAACGACGTTGACTACTCGGCATAAAAATCACATATTTGATCATTTGATCATAGCATAACCATAAGAGATATTCCCATTTGTTTTAATAATTCAAAATGAAAACTAGATATTATATTTACATACGAAAGTGTTGGGTCAGGTATATCTGGCAAAAGAAATAATTGCCATATTAATGCTCAAGTCACGGTGTAACTTTCTGCTGGTATTGTATGCCAGTATGGAAAGTAAACAACCTAATTATTAATTGGTGCACGTGCATAGAACACGTGACGCCCAGTGTACAGTACACGTTGAACCTGATTACAAATTAAATTATCGAGGTAATTTGGTACTTTTTGTTTTTCAAAAGGCTCATGCGCGGCGCAGGACGACGTCTCTCGCCGACGCTAAGGCAGGGGTAGCTACTAAAATCACACGTGCATTTTACGACAGTAATGCAAATTTTAGCGCATTTAATTTCAAGTCATATAATTTTACCGCCGTACTGGTTAAACACGTGTTGTTCAAATATCGTAAAAATAATAACTGTTGAGCGATGAATGTATATGAATCTCATTGTGTTATATTTAAACATTCGTATTATAATACAGGTAGTCCTCGACTTACTTTTACTTTTACTACTTATAACTTTTTTTATTGCACCACGGAGCATCATTGCCAACGGTTGATGCATACAGAACGAAAGATCAGTAAAAGCATTTTACAAATTTGGATATTTATTTATATACATATATAACATTGGCGTGCGGCGAGTTTATCTCTATCACACAGCCTAACTTGTGTATAATCAAGTAGGATACAAGAGCATGCACACGCATTCCCTAGTATCTCGCTCGCACTCTTCACTTTACATGTGATTGAGAAGAAAGAGAGAAATCCACTTCACGCACCTGATGTATGTTGAATTTTAAAGTGAATATATTCTATATATGAATACATTATTGACAGCTACAATGTAAGATTGGAAAAAGTGCGCTTTGATGTGTTAAAATTATCCGTAAAATTTTTGGTTGCAGCTGCTTTGTTTCCACAAATGAAAGTGACGTCGCTAAAACTGACCTGAACCGAACCATATTTAATTTCAATATTTCATATGGAATTCGACTTACGATCAAAGTTCAGGAACGTATCTCGGTCGTAAGTCGAGGACAACCTTTACTTGCACTTGATCTAGTGTGTTCGCGGTAGATAAAGTATATTAAAAATTCAAAACATTATCGAAAAAATCGACTTAAATGAATAGAAACAGGCGTATATATTAAAAAAAATCTTTGGGAAAAGGTTTCAGGTGTGGTTTCAAAAGGTTTCAGTTTTATATCAATGAGTCCCTATCAGATATTATATTTACTGGTTTTACCTCATTATGAATAGTTGCCTTACTGAGCATGGTATTTATTTTTATATAGCAGCGTCTTGTTTGTAAATTAGTAGTACACGAACATAGCATCCGTGTTGGGATCAGAAAATAAGGTGGATTTGTTTGTAGAGACCATTAGATTGATAATTAAAACATTTTTTTTTAAATTTTCAAGAGTTACTTGTTGTTTTATTAAAATTATCTTTGCACCTACGTAATCCGTATTGAAAAGAAGTACTGAAATATACTTTTTCTATTCGCCGGGGTCTTGAGGGAGAATATTAACACAATGCTTACAAAAATATAATGATTATTAAGAAAACACATGATCATAATGGTTTTCTAAATCTGTCACATTTTTGTGTACATCTAGTTGTACCGCTTAAAATTCTGAAATTTTTACTACAAACTACGATACTGTATATTGTATTTAGTCGATAGTTTATCATATTTAATAAGCAGTATAGAAACAGATAGTAGCGTGAAAAAATCACAAAGACAAGGACAAGGAATTTGCCCTTCAGAATGGACAAATAGTTTGGTATTATCTGTATGAAAATAAATGTAACATAATTGGTACTGCCTATATCAGGAATGCATTGAGGAATTACTAACATTATATAAATTATATCGTAGAAGTACGAAGCTGGTTTACACGAATATAGCAATTTAAATTAAATGATAAAATCACAAGTTTATTTCACAAATCTAGCATATGCATTCCATTAAGTAATTAAGCCAAAACATTCTAGTATTTAAACACACCTTCCGAAATGATCAAAAACACAATGGATAGGCAAATTATTTAGCTCAAATACCTATATGAAGTTTCCACAGGTTTTTTACGCGTTTAAATCTGAGCCTGTCTGCAAAACGTGTGGTAAGGTCTTTATTTCATTAACAAGTCCCGAGAAAAATAAACACATAGATTTAAACAAAAACATCGTTCGTTAAAAATAATCTAACACTCGATTCGTGTCTATGATATAGAAAAATAGTCTATTGCTCATTGTTTGAAATTAGAATAATGCTGTATATATCGGTAGCAAAATAGCTGTGATTTATGTATGCGATTACTTAGGGAATCTAATTCCGATTGCGAAGTGTGTTTTATTGTAAACATTGAATAGAGGCATTCGCTTCGTTCTGTGTGTCATCATTATAAAATTTTCAAGCTGTTAGTATTTCAGTGGATAACACACTTTTTTGAATGTGGAAAAACGTATACAATACTAATTATGGAAATAGATAACATAAGCATAATGGCAAAATACTATGTTTTAAGTTAGTTTTTCGGGTTGTGGCAATTGATAAGATTTAGTTAGATCCGAATAAACGTGACAAAGTCGCACCTCATAAGTCTGCCGAAAATATGTAGTAAATGTTTGATTCCAATAATATGGCTCATGTACAGTAATTAAATTCTCAACACATAAATACTGAATTTTGGTTCTAGCATGATATTTACTACACCATTGAGTGTATAATAATAAATAAATAAAGAGGCGTACAGGCTAATGATTTTATTCTAGTGATTTTTCATCAATCATTTGAGCGAATGAGAAGTGATGTGACCTTTCGAAAAAAATGATATTTTACATGTTATAAAGTATCACAAAACCAAAGCGAGCTTAGTAAAAGTAAAATTAAATAAGGTATAAATTAACGTAAGTTGATATAACTAAATATTTCAATGAACAAAATTCACCATTTTATCACTTAGCCCACTTCACTTCCCGATGGCTCCAATAATATATGAAAGCCTCGACAAGTTCCCTACACAATTCTCATAATTGAGGATGTTAAAAGCAAAAACGCCATTGTCTATATCTAAGTCATATTGTGAGAAATCAAATAAAACCGATACTGCCGTAATGTCATTGCATATATTTTACATTTAAACTCATTTTTCAGGAATATTGAAATTGATCTGTTAAGTTGTGTACATACACAAGAATATGGAGAGGGTATTTTTGCATTCATATTGTCATTTTCGAATTTTTGTGGACAGTGGGGTTTTTGCTTTTAATGTCCTCGCTTGATCATACGCTTCGACGAAGCTTATTAATTATTTCTTCCGTTGAGTTAAGCCGTCCATTAAAAATAAATCACACACGGGGAGATTAATATGATGTATTTGTAATCCATATTTGCAGCTATGTGGTAGAAGTTCCCTTAAATCTTTCAATTTATATGATTCACAGCGTAATCTTAATCATTATGTTACGGGAATATTTGACAAAAAAATTAATGTGCATAACATATCAAAGCACACTTAAAGCTGTCAAAATGATAATACCACGGTATTTGACACTGTTCTATTATATTTTACTGTTATCACATGAAAAAAAGAGTCGCTTTTAGCTGTCGTGATCATCCATAACTAAACAGCATATTTACAGCTATATGCGGCATACAAAACATTATAACCAATAATTATTTTGCAAGTAGTTCGTGCCGTTTTAAATCATACATTCAGAGTGTGCGATTGATTGTTTTCATATCAATTACATGGCGTGAAAAAATGCTGTTTCCTGCTTCACGTTGACGTGCGATGATAAACAAAAGAAGATATTTCCACCTAAGCTGTCAGAATTCTATTCAAATATCTGACAATTAAAGGCACGAACTAAAAAAAGAAATCAATCGCGATGGTGAATAATTGGTATCATTGGCGGGAAATTCTTGTGAAGTTTCAGAAGATCAGTACATGCAAATACAAATGACAGATGGAAACAAGATGGCTGCGAATGGAAATGGCGGAAGAATATTTGAATGAATTTTAACGTTTTGTTGCCAGGAGAAGTAAGTTAAAGATTTACAAAATACATACCCAGGATCTTAAAAAAAACAATCAATGAAAGATGTAAATAAAATAGAAAAGTATGCTTCTATTATATAGAAATATACGATATAAAAGGGAGCAATTCGGTTGTCGTACCATCGTTCG